>OY986439.1:126325395-126925395 GCA_963920525.1 Dichetophora obliterata
ACTAGGCGTTCCCTGGCACCTCCCATATGCGGTGACGAGGGCGGTATAAACTGCAACTTGGCGGATGGACTTGTGAATGCGGAGACTAATAGGTTCTTGTCCATGCTTGCGAATGCTTCTGCCAATTCTCGCTCTGATCCTCTGAAATTGGTACCGTTATCACTGCAAAACTCGGTGGGTGAGCCTCGTCGACCTATGAAATTTCGAATTGTTAGAATGCAGGAATCCGATGATAACGAATATGCAACTTCAAGATGAACAGCTCTCGTCGTCATGCAGGTGAACAACACGCCATACCTTTTCTCACTACTGCGATGAACTGTCACGTACAACGGACCAAAATAGTCCACTCCAACGTAGGAAAATGGTCTTTGAAATGGTGCAATTCTCATCGATGGAAGTAGTCCCATACGTGGAGGGTGTGGCTGCACGGTACTGTTGCAACATTCTTGACATTTTCTTCGTGTTGAATTTAAAACAGCTCTCAATCTTGGTATCCAGAATTTTTGCCGCAGCTCATTAATCACAGTCTCATGGCTACCATGATAATATTTGCAATGCACGTGAAAAACAATTAAATATGTAATGTGATGATCTTAAGGTAGGATTATAGGCCTGCTTTCGTACTTACCAGTGATCCTACCTTCAATCCGTAGTACGCCTCTTTCGTCCATGTAGGGCGAGAGCTTGTAAAGAAAGCTTGATTTTTTAATTTTGGTTCTATTTTTTAAAGAAGCTATTTCATTGGAGAACGCTTCATATTGCGCAGCTTTCCACAATAACTCTTCAGCAGTTTTAAATTCATCCTGAGAAATATGTTCGTATTGCAAGTTCGGTAATGGCTCTAAGGCCTTCTGTTTCCAAAGGCGGGCAGGGCAACGTGTACGACTGTCGCAATAGCTCGTAGAAGTGATTTTTCTGCTGTGGCCACTGGCTTTGGTCTAGTTTTAAAAATCCTGGTCCATTAAGCCAGCGACTATTAGTGGAAAAGTCTGGACTGTGTTGCCACTTAGTGGCCTCGTCTGCAACGTTTTCGCTTCATTGAATCCAATTCCGTGATTCTAAATCACTTAGTACCAGGATTTCGCTTACTTGAAATGCTACAAATTGCTTGTAGCGTCGATGGTCTGACTGTAACCAGGCTATGACAGTGCGAGAATCTGACCAGAATACTTTGCGGGCAATTTTTATTGAATGAGTTTTGTAGAGATCATCAGCTAGTCTTGCACCAAGCAAGGCGGCTTGGAGCTCCAACCGCGGTATTGACATGCATTTCAAGGGGGCCACCTTAGTTTCATAACCAACCAAACAGCACACGATATTATTATTTTCTTGGCAACGTAAATAACTTACTGCAGCATAGCCATTCTCACTGGCATCGACGAAGGTGTGGAGTTCCGTATCTCATCATTCAAAGGTTCGTCCCAGGTACAACCAGTTCTCCAAGTCTCTTGAAATATGATTGAGGAGGCCTAATGGGTCAAATAGTGACATTATAAAACTCAGGAGTTCTCGTTTTGTCGGACGATGGTTCTCACTTAGTACGTCGCTATTTTTATAACGGTGGCTCACTTTAAATATGAAGGAGTCAGTTCTGGTTTCCCACCACATTCCGAGAACCTTTTCAGCACCCGTTTCTGCGTTCATGTTAAGGCAAAGCTCACTGGTTGGTTCCGCATTTTAAATACGTAACACGGCGGTAGAGTTTGACATCCAATTTCTTATGTAGAATCCACCTTTAGAATGTAAACGACGCACCTCTGTAGCTAATGCAATTGCTTCCTCTTCAGTGTCTACGCTGTCTAACATGTCATCTACATAATGGCTGTCAGTTATAAATTCGACAGCTCGTGGATATTGATGGCTAAACTCCTTTGCGTTACTGTTTTTAACAAACTATGCGCAGCTCGGTGAATATGTCGCACCAAACGTCATCACACTCATGACATATGTTGATGGTGCCTTTGCTCCTGGATCGAACCATAGAAAACGTTGAAAATGCTGGTCTTCCATGCGCATCTTTACTTGGTGGAACATCTCAGCTGTGTCTCCACTTATTGCCACACTCTTCTGTCTAAAACGCCTTAATACAGTTAGCAGAGGCGTAAGTTGGTCAGGCCCTTTGAAAAACATGCTATTAAGAGATATTCCAATGACTTTGGCTGCTGCGTCCCATACAATTCGCAGCTTTTTTGGCTTACTGGAATTATGCACTGGAAATATTGGCAGGTACCGCAGGGTTTCACGTCGATTTCATCTGTTCAATTTTTTGTTGCAGTTCCTCAGCTAATTCAAAATCTCTCTGCATGCGTTGTTCTAAACATAATGCTCTCCGCTCTGCCATAGGGTAGCTGTCAGGAATTGAAAATTGTTTATTTTGCCAGAGCAGCCCTGTTTCGTACTGACAACCTACCCGTATAGTCTTTGCTTGCAATTGTTTAATTGCATCCTGATCTTCGAACGCATTTAACGAGTTAGATTGATTTACTCCTAGATTATCAAGAAATATATAATCCTTGGCAGTTTGCAATAGTTCCGTATTGGCTGTCACATCACAGCCGCACGCGAGTTATGATTTTGAGTCCTTTCTTAGGAAATAAAAACGACAACTTTTATTTTCGAGTTTTTTAGAACTGCTTTTATTGAATATCGCTTAAAGACTGACTTTTCTTAAATCTACCAAAATGCTTGTAACTTTACAATTTCATTTTTCATACATTCCACTTTTTATATATTTATATGTGCATATGCACTTAGTTTGTATATGTTTGTTTACAGTTTCTTGCTTTCCCCATTCTGCTTGCTATGCAGTGAGGTTCTTTGGCATATTAATTTTAGGTCGTTAAAATGTTGTGAAATCTGAGTTCGATGAATTATCGCTCTAGATTTGGAAAGTGTTTAAATGTTGTGTAACTTGAGTTCGATGGATTGTCGGCATGCAGTTTTTGGGTATATGCCACAATTCATCGGATCATGTTACAATGTGGAAATGTTGTGTAAAATTTATAAGGTGTTACGAGATTTGGGTTAGTATTGTGTTTAAGGAAGTGTTATAAGATTTGGGTTAGTTTTGTGAAATTAAAAGAAATGTCAGCTAAGATTTTGGTAAGAGTAATGTTTCTTATATTTTGTATGTAAATAAAGTGTTTGGTGGGGTTGGTTGCGCAATTGACGTAACTCCTCCCCTCTTAGATTGAAGACTCTCCCGAGTCGATATTGTATTGATATTAAGTTTAATATTTCTATTTTTATAGATAAATTTTCCCAATAGGCTGCTTATAATAATAATAGTAATGGCTAGTATAGCATAAATAGTCAGATTTATATAATTTTGTTTCTTTTGGTAATATACTTCTTTTATAAAATCGATGTTCTCTATTTGTTTTAGCACAATGTCGTCAAATATAAGTTTTTTGTTTATATTTTTCATATTTTCTAAATTGGTTGGAAGTACAATGCTGTATTTAAGTGTTTTTACTTTGCTAGTGAAATTTTTATTATTTATCTTAATTGTACAATTATTAAAGTGAATTAAGTAATTTCCATTAAGTTCTGTGTTTTTGTTGTTATAATCATTTATTATGGTAGTGTTATACAAATTTGTCCCAATTATTATACCTTGTTTAATGTATATTATTTCTGATGCGTTATTAAATATTTTTATACAATTCTTTCTTGCTAAACAATCGTTATAATTTTTTAAGTGTTGTAAGTCTCTTTGGTTTTCGTACTCAAAGGTTTCGTTACCATATTTTATAACATACTTTGGATTAAACATTAATTCGAAGCTACTGGTGTCTGCTAATGGCGTTAATAGGATTTTCGGTAATTTAACTATTTCTTGGGGAATTTTGATGGCAAAAATAATGTTATTATTAGTGTCGATGAGTGATGCCGATTTAATATTTTGTAATTTTTGAGCGTCAATGTTATATTTTGTAATTTCTTCGTCTGTGAGCATGTTGCTATGAAGAACACCTAGTCCACTTGTTGCAATGTTGTCTTGGATGTGTTCTACATTATCTTGAAATATTTTTAGTTTTAAGGCAAAGTCCATATATAAAATTTCGTTCTGTATTTTAGTGTATGAATTCTCTATTGAATTAAGTCGGGATGTTATTATGTCGCGATCGTGCTGTATGATTTGTTTTAGCTTATAGAATGTTTTGTTGAAATTTGTATTTACGAAGACTTGTTTGTTAAGGTTTTCTATGGCATTGTGGTTATTTGTATCTATCGTGTTGAGGTGTTGTTCTATGTCTTGTCGGTCGTCGTCGTTCATTGTTCCAAAAAGCCATTTTTGCACTGTTCCTACTATGTTTATTAAGCCTCTCTTTTGTCTGTGTGAACTTAGTGTTTTTATTTTGTTTCTAATGAAGTTAATTTGCATGTTTAGTGTTGTTTGTTTTGATTGTAAGTTTGCTTGTTTAATATTAGCTTCGAATTCGTCTAACATACTTGATATTTCTGTTGGGTTTATAATATGAAGAATTGTAATGTAGCTTTTTACGATGTCCACATCTTCTGTCTGTACTTCAACATACCCCTTATCGGTTTGTATTTGCTCTACCGTTACTTGTCCCAGCGCTAAAGTCCAAGTCATCGTTATCAGGAATAATTTGGGGATCCAATGTACCTGCAAATTTATTTTTTCTTTTAATATTTGTTGTGTGGGTATTTGATAAGTTTAATTTCTTGAATTTTGGTTCTTCTTTGTGTCTGACTGATTTTTCACATAGCCCTCTTCCCTATTTTCTGTGTATTCCTCTCGATTTATATTATGTTTGTTAATATATTTTTCTTTTTCTTTGCAAATATTATTGAAAATTGTGATCTTATTACATTTTCCTTCGTGAACGTTTTTGGGTTTTTCTTTGATAACGGAGTGGAAACTATTATTGTAGTATTCGATAGCCTTGCTCATTTTGTCCTTAATGTTGAGATCTCGTCTTTCGATTCCTAGTATTCTAATTTTTTCGCTTATAGTACTATGGAGTCTTTCTATGTCTGCGTTACCTGTGTGATTGTTTGGTTTTGCCAAGTGTAGTTCTATGTCTTCGTTTCTTAAGAAATTTTTTATGTTGATGCTTTTGAATTCATTGTCAGTTATTAAATTTTTGAAATGTCCTTTCTGTGATTTATACTGTCGTAGTTTTTCTATTATTGTTTGATTATTTCTGTCTTCGAGATAGAAAGCTGAAGCAAATTTAGAGAATTTGTCGACAAAAGTTAGAAAGTTTGATTTTGTATTAGTGTAAACGTCCATATGAATTATTTCGTTACTATCTTTGGGAGTCTCTGTTAAATGAAATTTGTTCTTGATCGGGTTTCGATCGTATTTTACCCTATTACATGTATCGCAATTGTTTATAAATTTCTGAATTAATATTCTTAAATTTGGAAAGTATATTGATTTCTTTAGGCCTTCATAATTTTCTTTTATTCCCGTATGTCCTGTTTCGAATTTATGATATCGTTTTATATGTTTAAAAGCTTGTTCCTCGTTCACATCTTTTGCGTGATACGAACATTTTACAAATTTAATAGAATGTATGCCGTCAAAAAGTTCTATGATTAATTGTTGAAGTTTATTATATTCGTGAACGTCAAGTTCACTGAAAATACCAATTTTACCGTTTTTTATGTGTCTTCTTAGAATGTCGGACGTGTTGTTATCTAAATCTTCTCGGGAAATATAAATTTTTTTATTTTTATGTATTATCTCGAATTCTTTTGTTTTGTTTTCTTTTAAGATAATTTGTGTTTTGAAACGGTTCACTATTGTTTCCAATATTGGGATGTGATTGTTAAGATCCTCCTCTTGAGAGTGGATTGTAGCTATACTTTCGTTATCACCTATGTTATTTTGCATTGATTGGTTACAAGGTTCCTCGGTAATATTGTCGAGAGCATTTATTTCACCAGTTTCATTATTGATTCTACTTAAAAAATCAGCTATCTTATTTTCTGAACCCTTAATGTAATCTATATTCATATTGTACTCTCCTAATTTAAGGAGCCATCTTTGTAACCGTGGATTAATGTCTTTACCGTTTGATTTTGCATACAGCCATTTAAGTGGTTGGTGATCAGTTAATAAAACAAATTTGTTGCCGTATAAGTATGGTCTGAAGTAGTTGGTAGCCCAGACTATGGCTAAAAGTTCTTTTTCTGTTGTTGAATAGTTGCGTTCGTGGTCATTTAGAGTTCTGCTGGCATAGCAGACTGGATGTTTATCTTGCTGTAATACTGCACCTATGGCAAAGTTACTAGCGTCTGTAACTAACTTGAACGTTTTGTTAAGATCTGGATATTTTAAAATGGGGTCTTCTGTTAGAATGTGTTTAAGTTTTTCAAAGGCGTTAATGTAATTTGGATCATTTACGTTTAATTTTGTTCCCTTTTTTAAGTATTTAGTCATTGGTTGTGCTACTTTTGCGTAGTCTCTTATAAATTTGCGATAATAACCAGTGGCGCCTAAAAATGACTTTATTTGCTTAGGTGTGGAAGGTAATTTTAATTTTAGGATGTCTTCGATCTTTTTTGGGTTGGGTTTGACTCCTTGAGGTGTTAAAACATGACCAAGAAAGGGTGTTTCTCTCGTAAAGAATTTACATTTGTCGAACTGTATCTTTAGATTATGTTCTTTAAGTTTGTTGAATATTTTGTTTATACTGTCGGTGTGCTCTTGCATCGATGTGCTAAAAATTAGTATATCGTCCATATAGACTAGGCAGATGGTGTTTATGTAATCTTTTAGGACATGGTTCATCATTCGCTGGAAAGTGGATGGTGCATTCTTTAGTCCGAATGGCATGCGAATATATTCATAATGCCCTAATGGTGTTGAAAACGCGGTTTTTCTTCTGTCCTCTTCCTTTACTAGTATTTGGTGAAAGCCTTTAGCTAGGTCGAGTGTTGTAAAATACTGTGTTCGTCCGAGTTTGTCTAAAATTCCGTCTATGTGAGGTATTGGAAATTTGTCGTCGACTGTTATTTCGTTAAGTCTCCTATAGTCTATTACTATTCTCCATTTTCTCTTGCCTGAATTATCAATTTTCTTCGGAACAATCCATAGTGGGCTGTTATAAGGTGAATTGCTTTCTCTAATAATGCCTTGGTTGAGCATTTCATTGATTTGTGTTTTTATTTCTTGTTCGTGTATTTGTGGATATCTGTATATTTTGGAATATATCGCAGTATTAACTGTAGTTATTATTTCGTGTTGTACGACGGGAGTACTAGTTAATTGATCACCTTCGTGATAGAAAAGATCTTTATTTGTTGTGACTATACGTATTAATTCCCTTCTTTCTTCGGAGTTAAGGTCCTTAAATAAGTCTTTATATTCGGATATTTCATCTGTAATAGGTTCTAATTGATGAATTTCTTCGGTCTGGTATGGGTAAGACCCAACAAATTTGATTAAATTATTGTTAATTGTCAGTGTATTATTTTCCATGTTAATAATTGCACCTAGTGGTCCTAATAGATTCTGTCCAATAATTGCGTCGAACTCTTTGCCTTTAAATTTAATTCATTTCCAAGCGATGAATGATTTTTCGTTAAATTCTTTGGGAAATTCGGTTATTATTTCGTGTGAGACTGTAATTATGCCGTTTATTGATCTGCATGTAAGTGGTGCTTTTAGTGGGATTCGTGGATATTGGGGTAGTGAATTTTCGTTAAGTAATGAAGTGGTTGATCCGGAATCGATTAAGCACATAATTTTGTCTTGATTAATTGTTATTTGTATTATCGGTAAATTCGTACCGTCGGGTCCATGAGAAAATTTACATCTTGGGATTGTAAATGATCTAGTTGCATTAATTGATTATTTTGTGCACTTTGGTTCATTCTAGTTTGTCCGGTGTAAGATGTATTTCGTTCCGATCCTATGTTTCTAAAATTGTTTTGTGGTCTTTCATAACTGTATCTATTAAAGTTTGATTGTCTTGTATTATTATATGATGTTTGTGAATTTGTATTTTGGTTGCTGTATCCTGGTCTTAAATTATTTACAGGTCTACTGGTTCTATAGAAGTTGTTTGGGGGTTGGTTATTTACTGTACCGTATTTTTCTTGTGGTTGATTTTGTGAACGATTGAAATAGTTCTTAGGATATTGTCTATCTCTTTCTATATTGGGATTCTTATTTTCGATTCTAATTAAGCCATTAGTTTCCAGTAAATTAAATGCTTCTCTTAGACTACTTATATCTTTATTTATTATAACGGAAGCTAAATTTACATCTAAGTTATTTAAAAATGTCTTAAGAACTATGGCTTCGTTATTAGTTGGGTTAAATTCGTTAGGTTTAGCTATATCGTACTCGAATTTCTCGTTTAATTTTGATAAAATATTTTTTGAATACATATAATAATCTCTTACGTTTTTGTTTGTAGCGGCAAATACCTTTTGGTATAGGCTATGGTATGACTGCTGGATGCCGAAGTTCTGGATAAGTGCTTCTCTTATTTGGTTCCACGATGTTCCTGTTCCAAGGGTCCTTACTACGTCTAGAGCTGGTCCTTGTATTTTGTTGATGATGACCCTCTTGAATATGTAGTCTTTCGCTTCAGGTTGGCTTTCAAGGATTGGTAGCAAAGTGTCCACTTCTCTTAGGAATGATGTCAAGGCATACGTCCTTTCTCCACGGTATTCGTGTATTCGTTGGGCGTCTTTGATAACGTCGTTTATTGTTAATGTAAACGACATTTTTGCTGCTCCTTTCTTTTCTATTTCACTTAGCGTTTGAGATTATTCTGACTTGAATTAATTTATTTTGTTTATTAAGGTTTCACTTTAGTCTTTATTTTGGAAAACTTCGGTTTAAATTAAGTTTTGATGTTTTAAAAGAACTTTAGTCTTTATTTTGGAAAACTTCAGTTTAAATTAAGTTTTGATGTTTTAAAAGAACTTTAGTCTTTATTTTGGAAAACTTCAGTTTAAATTAAGTTTTGATGTTTTAAAAGAACTTTAGTCTTTATTTTGGAAAACTTCAGTTTAAATTAAGTTTTGATGTTTTTAAAAGAACTTTAGTCTTTATTTTGGAAAACTTCAGTTTGAATTAAGTTTTGATGTTATTAAAAGAACTTTAGTCTTTATTTTGGAAAACTTCAGTTTCCAAAATCTTCTACCTATCTTAAGATTTGGTAGGTGCCGACTGCGCCAGTTATGATTTTGAGTCCTTTCTTAGGAAATAAAAACGACAACTTTTATTTTCGAGTTTTTTAGAACTGCTTTTATTGAATATCGCTTAAAGACTAACTTTTCTTAAATCTACCAAAATGCTTGTAACTTTACAATTTCATTTTTCATACATTCCACTTTTTATATATTTATATGTGCATATGCACTTAGTTTGTATATGTTTGTTTACAGTTTCTTGCTTTCCCCATTCTGCTTGCTATGCAGTGAGGTTCTTTGGCATATTAATTTTAGGTCGTTAAAATGTTGTGAAATCTGAGTTCGATGAATTATCGCTCTAGATTTGGAAAGTGTTTAAATGTTGTGTAACTTGAGTTCGATGGATTGTCGGCATGCAGTTTTTGGGTATATGTCACAATTCATCGGATCATGTTACAATGTGGAAATGTTGTGTAAAATTTATAAGGTGTTACGAGATTTGGGTTAGTATTGTGTTTAAGGAAGTGTTATAAGATTTGGGTTAGTTTTGTGAAATTAAAAAAAATGTCAGCTAAGATTTTGTTAAGTGTAATGTTTCTTATATTTTGTATGTAAATAAAGTGTTTGGTGGGGTTGGTTGCGCAATTGACGTAACTCGCGTGAAATCGGCTAGCGGACTCTTTATGGTCCAGCCTAAGCGTGTCTTTTCTGCGATAGGTTCTTTGGCCCCACCTTCTCTTTGCCGAAAGCTGAGCCCGAGCTTGCTGTTGTTTAGACCAATCAATAACTTCGGCTCCGCATTTGAAAGCGATTTTAAGGGAATTCCTCGCAGATGCTTATATTTTGCTTGAAGAGTCTTAACATCGATCGATTGTAGCGGCAGTCCTAGTTTCTGAACTGTATGGACATCGTTAAGAGAAAAATGTTAATGGTTATTACCTCCAGATATTTCTAAATTTACCACACTTGAATTATTCTCATAACAATGCGTATCTGCTGTCCAACACATACATAATGGTTGTGGAGTGCCCTTAAGATTAAGTTCGATGCTGAGTTCCTCGTCTAGAAGCGTTAGTGAAGATCCGTCGTCAAAGAATGCGTATGTCTTTACCTGAGCTCCATTGGCATGTAAGAAAACTGGCAAGATTCGAAATAAGATTGATGAGTTATCATCACATTGGTTGGTGTGACTTACTGGTCTACTTATATCGTTTTCAGCAGCTTCTTTATGCAAAATAGGATGGTGTAAAGAGAAACAGCCGGTTACGTTGCAAACAGAAGTTTTTTGCATGCTGTTGGAAATGTTGCTTGAGACAACGACGACACAGTGTGAGCTCTCTCACTTTATTCCACCTTTTTTCTGGCAGCATTTTTACGAACGATTCGCAGTTCTCCACACTTAGGCATGATCCCTCGCAGATAATGCATCCGTTCGCTTGGGAGTCCAATAAGGTATGGACATTGGTATTTCCCCGCTTTTGCGACTTTGTAGAGGTACTTGGGAGCAAAACGCTATTTGAACCTTGGGCCAAATGAAAAAGCCAGCTGCTGAAGTGCCCTAAGTTGCTTGACTTTAGTGTGGTTTTGTGCATACCCCAAAATGCACCTAATAAACCTGGAAGTCTGCTCACCAGTTCTTGTTCAAGCTCTGGGTTACTAAGATAGCTTATCAGTCCTGATGCTTTCATGGTTGCGCATATGTTCTGCACTTCTATTGCGAAGTCTACTATTGAGTCTAGTCTATTTTCTTTAAGGGCTGGCAGATCTCGCACCTTTGTCAGAAGGACATCAATAATCAATTCTGGCCGTTCGAACTTTATACGCAGTGTTTGTAGAATTTGTGGGACGCATGATGAGTGTAGCAGCAAGCTCTTTACATAATAGCGCGCGGAGCCATCCAAAGCATCACGGAGTCGTATAAGGTTTTCTTCATCTGAGAAACCGCACAGTGCAGTAGTCTGCTCAAAGCTTGCTAAAAATATTGGCCACTCGTCCGGCTTCCCAGTAAATTTTGGTAAGTCTGTGGATACTTCAGTTCGGGCAGCAATTTGGTCACGTGTGAGGCGTCGGGAACCATGCTTCATTCTGACTTCACCTGACTCGGCACCCAAGGGTATATTTGCAGTCATCATGTCTGGCAACCATTGTGTTGTTGAATGGTCTTCCTTTGCAGATACTGCAACTCAAGTGCCTGCACTTTTTGTAGTAATTGGCTTAGAATTGAATTATACTCACTTAAATGTGAAGTGGACGCCGCTGACCCTTGAATAAATTGAGCTTCAGTTGTCATCGTTGCTGCCGTACTTTCTGCTTGTGGGTATTTAGATCGAGAAGAGCGAGTTTTTGACCACGAATTAGCGAGGATGTTATCTCGAGCTTCTTCGTCAGATGTTTTATCGCTGTCTTCCTCTATTTGCTCAAGTAGTTTTCTGCGTTGTTGCAGAAGCGATTCTTTACGGACTAGTACAGCCTCTTTGTCTTTTATAAGTGTCTGTTCCTCCTCTACGAACTTAATTTGCAGCTGCCTGCGTAACTTCGAACCAATAGAACCCTGGGAAAGTGCAGTTTTTGGCGTTAATGCATTACGACGAATTGCACCTTTTTTTATTGATGATTGTCGCAAAGCATTTGAATCATTGCCTTCTGCAACATTGTAAACAGTACGTTTCGCGGTTAAAGTGTCGGAAACTTCTGGATGCTCAGCGACCACAAAATTGTAATCTAGATCGTGCGTAGGCGGCATAGCTGCACTTTGACAATTTTGCTTTGCCGGGCCGCTGCAACTCAATTCCGTTCTTGCTATTTCCTCAGTAGCGACAACCTTGCTTTGTTGTGATTCTATTAGCGAAGAAGCCATCAGCGCCCAACAAGTTTCGCAGCGCCAATCAACATTAGTCACTGCAGAAGTTACACCCGCGCAGGTATAGTGTAACCAACTGTCGCAGTTATCACAGCAAACCATTTCTTGGTTGTCTTTTTTGTTGCAGTTTATGCAACTGAATGTAGTCTTTGGTGACATTGTCACAGTAGCAGAGATCGGACAATAAAAGAATTTTGAAATGTGTTAATCAACCATCTTTATTGTTTTAAATGGTTTAAAAACTCCTACATACAGTTCAAAGGATAAAGGATTACTATAATATTTCTATTAAATTCAGTTAAGATTTTTATTAATTACTTTTAGTTTGTTCTTTCGATTCTATTTCTGCTGCTGCCGGGACGTGTCGTTGAAGCCAAAGAAAGAAAGAAAGGAGGAAGTTGCTTTAAAAAGTAAAGCACGTTTCTTCGATTGACTTGTCAGGTTTGACAGATTATTTTTTGACAGGCTCCGCCGGCATTGCCAGATGCTTCGTAACAGTTATTGTGTTTACAAAAAATTTGCGATTTCATCTCTTATTAATTGCCCTTGGTTTTGTAAGGATATTTTTTCAGAAGAAGCTGGATTTTCATCGTCAGGTTCAATTGACGAGACTAAAAAACCGTCATCATCAACTTGACATTGCACGTTGTGATGTCTATAAATGTTGTGGAACGGAAACGATTTTTCAACACCCCAATTGTTCTTTCCACAACATTGCGAGCTGAAGAATGTGTAACAATAAATTTATGTTGAACGGTACCACGCTCTGGATTTCTATATGGTGTTAAGAGAAATGGCTCTAATCCATATCCACCATCACCTTACAGCCAAGATTTGCGTTCGCCTGCTAGATCCTGGATGACATGCATCGACGGCATGAATGATCAAATTGTAATCGCATATCTAGAGGCCAAAGAAAATCGTAAAAACTGTTATCACCACTAAGCTAATTACCATATATTTATTTTATTTTATTTTATTTATTTATTTATTGGCCAAGCATGGCAATTTACTTATTCTAACAGGTTTGTTTATTTTTTTCTTTTTTTTTCTTTCTCCCATTTCCTTGTTTTGGTGTTCGAAGATATGCAAATCAATGTGGGCGTAATCCGCCCACCTGATCGACATGAATTCAATAACACGTCAAAAAGAAAAGGAGAGAAGAAAAGAAAAAGAAAAGGAACTTACATGCTAACATATTTTATACATAGTAATATAGCTAAGAATTTTATTTAATAAGATTAGGAGAGATCTGAGAAGGGAATAGGGAATTGGACTGGCTATTTATTATCTTAGCATTTAATTCTTAATGTCTAAAAGGACAATAAATGAAGAGTGCAGGATTATTGGGCTTTTAGTAGGGAAAAAAGATTTGGAGAGGGCATGCTTAATTATAGATTAAGATTTCAAACCTAGTTGCTTGAAGGAAGGTATTCTGACGGAAATAGGGACTTGGAAAGATTTTTCATAAAAGTTAATTTAGACATAGGGGGTGCATAGTACTCGCTGATATTATTGAATTCTCTACAGCACCTATTTATTGCCTCATTTCTTGCGTAGACAGTGTGATGTTGATATTCATTTAATAGTCGTGTATGCCGTGTACGTCTGATCGGGTCATTAAATTGTATCTTGTTTGATATATACTCGCTATCAACAACACCGTTAATGATATCGAAGGTAAAACATGAACTAAGTAAAGTCCATCTTGTTGAAAGGGGCATTAAATTCAGAAGGCTAAGCCTAAAATCATAAGGTGGCAATAAATTGTACTCACGGGGGTTATACGTGTCCCTAAGCGCAAAAAGCAGAAATTGATTTTGAATAGATTCAAGTCTTTCACTGTGTGATTCGAAAGCAGGATTCCAAATAATGCATCCATATTCAAGAATAGGGCGCACTAACGCGCAGTATAAAGCTTTCGTGACCCAAACATTTTTGAACTCTTTTGCACGCCGTTTTATAAAACCGAGTAGTTTGCTGGCCCTAGATACAATTTTATCATAATGTAAGTTGAAACGCAAATTGTTGTCCAAGTCTACACCAAGATCAACAATATGGTTGACTCTTTTAAGTTCAATGCTATTGAGGAAGTAACTGTTATTTGTTACCAAATTCTTACGGGAGAAGGTTATTACGCAGCATTTCTTAACATTAAGATGAAGTTTATTTTGATTGCACCAGTGCTCAAGAGATGACAGTTTCGACTGTTAGTAAATTACATCTGTTTCCGATTTAATAACATGGTACATTTTTAGGTCGTCTGCATACATTAGATGTGGGATATCGCAAAGAATATCAGATAGGTCTGAGATAAAAATATTAAAGAGAAGTGGACCAAGGTGACTACCTTGTGGTACGCCGGATGTAACTAAAATCTGTTTGGATAAGGTACCTTGAAATTTTACGAACTGAGACCTGTCGTGGAGATAGGACTTCAGCCAACTGAGCAAAGATCCTGAGATACCAATCTTTTCCAATTTGGAAGCCAAGATATCATGATCGACTCGATCAAAAGCTTTGCTAAAGTCGGTGTATATTGCCTCCACTTGATGTCCTTTCTCCATTTTACTTAAAACATCAGAGATCATAGTCATTAGATTTGTTGTGGTTGATCTACCTTTACGGAAACCATGTTGCTGTTCATTGAGTAAAGGATTTATAATAGATGTTAGTTTTGCGCATATAATTTTTTCGAACAATTTTGGAATAGCCGATAATATGGCGATTCCTCTATAGTTTTCAACAGACCTTTTATCGCCATTTTTATATATTGGTGTTAGATGAGATATCTTCCAATACGATGGAAAAGATCCTTGGAGTAGAGATTTGTTAAATATTATATATAAAGGCATGATAAGTGTGTCTAAACATCGGACTAGTAAGTGCGGGGGTAACAAGTCTGGGCCGGGTCCTTTATTTGTATCAATTTCTTTAATCGCATTAGATATCTCATCACACGTTAGTTGAATATGATTAATTATAGGGCTAATTCCTGAAAAGGGAGGGGAACTATAAGTATTACTTGTGAAAACACAGAAAACTTCTTTAAAATAGTCTGCATATAAGTTGCTGATTTCATGAGGGTTGGAGGAATTGACATCACCTTTAAACATAGAAGATGGATAGCTGCTAGATTTTCGCTTCATGTTAACGAAGTCAAAAAATTTTTGTGGCTCTTGGACAATTTTCTCGCCGATAAGGTTAGTGTACAACTTATACGCTTCTTCTGACTTGATAGAGAACTCTTTAGATAGCTCGTCATATCTTAGCTTCAGTTCATCGCTTACATTTTCGGTGGTTTTGAGAAGTTTGTAAATTTTGTTTCTTTGGTTTTTCAAAAATCTGAGATTTTTGTCTAGCCATGGCTCCGAAAGCTTATTCTTTTTCTTTATTTTTGGCACATAGTTTTCGATAGCAGTAAAAATGTGCTGATAAAATCTTGAGACAGCGCTGTCTAAATCTATGTTGGATAGAATATCATTCCAGTTTAGAGCATTTAGATAACATTTAATACTTTCGTAATCGGCGTTGAGGTAATTGTATGCAATAGAGTTATTATAAGACTGGGTAAAAGTAATGTCGTTAGCAGAGAAAGCAACTGTTATAGCTGTATGGTAAACAGTGTTAGTAAATAAATTTTCTGCTTCAGTGCATGGACTAACCTTCACTTCATCGTACAAGTTGGTAAAGATAAGGTCCAACCATCTGCCATTTTTATTTTGTTCAGAAGAAACTTGTTGCAGATCGTTGCCATAAAAGGTACTAAATAATGAGAAATCTATGGCATTAGAAAGGTTAACAGAAAGAAGATACTTGTCATTTTCATCAACAACAAAAGAGATATTTGGCCGGTTGAAGTCGCCAAGAATAACAACCTTATCTTCCTCTTTAAGAGTGAATGTAAAGGAGGACAGTGTTTCACATAGCTCATTGTATGTTGTTTCACTTGAGCCGGGAGGAATGTAAACGACACCTATGTACATAAAAAGACTATTTCCTGAACAGACTTTAATTATCAGGTGATCAAAAAGTTTATGGGTATGTGTATCTATTAGCTCACTTGAAAGAGAATTGTGAGTTGCTATGAGAACGCCACCTCTTCTAGAAAGACCAGTAGAGGAGTAATCCCGATCGTTTCTGAAGACAGTCCAATTACTGTCAAGAATTTCTTCATTATTGAAGGTATCATTTAACCATGTCTCAGTGAATACTAGAACATTGAAGTGACATGATTTGGCGTCAACATAGAGTTTATTTAATTTGCTTCTCATGCCGCCGCAGTTATGGTAAAATATATTTAAGAAATGGGAGTTAGGGACGATAATAATGTTGTTGGTCTTTACGCGATTTTTGAAGAAGGGAGACATGTTTAGTCCTGACGTGAGCACCATAGGTATCAAGATCCGCCTTGACTTGATCGATCGTCACGCCGAGTTGGTCGTGAAAACGAATAAATAAGTTAAGCAAGTCATCAACATCGGTAGGCAGACCTTCTTGCTGAATTAAAACTTTAAGATTAGTTTTAGTCTTGCCTTCAATGCATGTTGAATCAGGGGCTTTGTGCATGTAGGCGAGATACAGACGAACGTTATTAAATACACTGTTCTCTCTAAGGCGAGAAAGGGCATATCTACTCTCAGTGTCTGCGCAAGAATTTAACGTTAATTTGACTCTTGGTGGTAGTAGAGGGTCTAGGAATGACTTCGGACTGACAGGTTGGTTCGAGGGCTCAATTATAATTGGATCAGATGGAGATGGGCTTAGAGTATGAGAGTGCACGAAATTAGGATAGGATGTACTGTGGATTTTAGGTGTATTTTTAGTGTAGATGGAGTCAGATTCAGGGATAAGGTTAAACGAGACGCGTTTAGATTTTAATGATTTTTGAACGGAAGAGGATAGAGGAATTGAAGTATGTTTTGGAAAAGGAGAAAATTTGGGAAAAACATTTGTTTTATAAGACCAGTTACAATCTGGCAAAGGTTTATTAGGAGCATTACTTTATTAGACTTATAGTTAAACTTAGAAGAATAAACATTATTCGTAGGATTACTCATTATTTTAATTTTATGATGAACATTGCCATCATTCATTGATGCTTTACTTGTAATAGAATTGAATTAAGCTCAGTGGAATTATCATTATTTACAGGCTTACTCATAGTTCTATTTATATGATGATCATCGTTATTTTCCCTGCTATTTCTAGGTGTCTTCAGCTTCTTCTCAGGGTTGTCTATCCACTCGGAGATTTTCCACTTACCATGCATCATTATACCACCAGAGATGTTTAGAAACATCCATACATATTGAGTTGGAATGTCTAACTTAAAACTGCAGAATTTTCTGGCCTTGATGGACATTTTTATGCAGTCAGAAATTGCGAAACCAAATTTTTTCTGAAAATAATTACGCAGCCAGGATACTGTAGTTTTTACTGGGAGGCCCTTAACAAACAATGTCGTTTTTAGGCTATCATTCACACTCTTCAGCTTTTTGATGCGGTTATCCCATTCAGATGATGTCCATGATGTTCCAAACTTATGGATCAATTTGCGCGGTGAAGCCACAGGAATAGCAATAGGTGGCCCCATTTCTTTATCAGAGAGAGACGCCGGTGGTGAGCGCAAAGAATGAACCAGTGAAGTAGGATCGGTAGCTTCTATGATTTCTTCAAAGATGGAAGAAGCGTTGTGATGGGGTGATTCTGGGATGTTCTGAACCCTTTCTGGAGCATATCTGATATAATCAGTAATTTCAGCAAGCGACACCCGAAATATTTCATGATCATCACTCATTTCATTTACCTTATGGTATAAAACTTCAATTAGTGGATCTGGCTGCTGAGGTGGTGTTAAAGTTACCCTTGAATTGGATTGTATCATGGTGTCGACGTCCATTCTAAGAACAGTGAGATTTTCCGATATGTTTTGTATTGTACGTTTTTCGTTGTCAGTTGTTTTATACTTATGCGTTAAAGAGTCATTGATTTTGGTTATCGCGGTCTCAAAAGATGACACTTTATTTTTTAAATCAGCTATGGTGTCCGTAACTGTTATAAGGTTACATGATAGTTTGGATATTTTTGTATCCAGATCAGATTTTGCGGATTCAATAAAGCTGCTGAGATCTTCGGCAGTTTTTAAGACCCCATCGACCTTAGTAGCTTGCTCACTTATTTTTTTTAAACATTGTTTAGTGTCAGACCGTAGCGAGTTTGTTTTATCACTTATGCACTTTACTACAAGAAGGACGTGTGAGACTGAAATATCCTTGCACTCATCACAGTAAAATGAAAAGTTCGCAAGGTAGTCATTTAAATATGTGAGACTTCTCTTAGATAAGCCTATACAACAAGCGTGGAAAGATTTATAACACAGGCCCTTGCATGCCACCTTTGTTGCATTGTGGTCTTCCACGGTGCATAGAGATGAAGCACAACTTTTTTCCATATTTAAATGCTTTTTTTTAATTGTTTTTAGCGTAACTAGGTCAAAATCGGTAAATTGCTTTAATAATAATTTCTAGCCGAATAAATAACAGTTATTTATTGTTGTTTTGGTTTACTTTTATTTTTTTTTTATTTTTGTTTATAGTTTATTTTTGGTGTCGCACTGGATTGTCACAAACAAATTATTTTGCTGAATTGCAATTTGACACTTAAATTATTCTTGTAATTTTTAATTCTTTGCGTTTTTCGCAATAATTAATTGTTGTAACTAGGTCAACAGAACTTGCACAGAGAGTTAAGGCTTTTATATTTGTTTTTGTTTTTAAGAACGGTGAGCGAGGTTGCGGAGCTATGTAATAACACGTCCGATCGGTTTGACTTCTTGAATTGAGTATTACTTACGATCATAGCATTAATGCTGTAGAAACCCTTTCGATTGTAGTAAAGAAAATCGTCCTCACAAGGCTTGATCAACCTTACATGAGTGCCGTCTATGCACCCAATAATACCCGGTATATTAAAACGTTCGTGAAAGTGTCTTTTTGATTTTTGTTGATCTTCACTGGACATTTCTAGCTTAATCCACTTTGAACATAGCAGGCGTTCCATATGATTCAATGCATTAGTTATTACTTTTGACACTGTGCTTCTTGCTAATGCTATGTTTGCGTCATTACCCACTGAACGCTGGTAGCCTCCTTCGGCCAGGAACCGCAAAGTCGTGGTCAGCTGAACTATTGGAGGAATCGTAGATCGCAGCGCATAGGGTTTGAATTCATTAAAAACTAAATTAAATGCCTCCTTATTTAATCAATACTGACCAATAAATCTAAAAGAAGCCGAATCAAATGCGTTCAAATTGAATTGAAATCTCTACTTAAGCTGATTCAGATATATCCAAAGAATTGCTGTGGTCTCGTAGAATCCTGCGTTTAATTTTTTCATCTGCATGTTTCTCACGATCCAATAAAACTACAGCTAAACATATTAAACTAATTTTATTGCTTTAATTTAGATATAATTCAACAAAAAACTGCAAAAAATCCAGTAATTCATCAAAAATCACAAAAGAAAACTTTTTCAACATTCAAAAACAGCTGATTTTGACATATTCGAATTGGATTTCAATTTGTTTCGAACATCCAACTTCCGTTTGGAATGCAGAACACGGATTTCAATCCGATCGGAATTGATTTCCGATTTTTACGCAATTCCGACTCGGAATTAGGAACAGGGCAGACTATAAAAGTGAAATTAAAAAAGATTTATTCAGAAATATTGCTTTAAAATCGATAAAATATGTAAAATCGTACATTCTACACACTTAACTCTGGATTTGAAATATCCAGAGATGAAAAATGAGCGTTCGCAGATCTGAAAATTCTAAAAAACGAACTCTTAAAAATACTATAATTTTGATTCCAGAGCACTTAGACCACTTATAATAACTCTTAAATTGAAAGTGTTGAATAGTACAACTACAACTTATACTAAATACATTTTTTAGTTGGCACACACTTTCAGAAAGTGCGATATTCTCACGAATTTGAAAATTTTTTTCCTAAAACATGTTCAAAATATCGTCCTGAAAAATAGAGTTGTATATATATTTATGGTTTCGATTATTTTCACATAGTCTACATATGTTTTAGTAATAAAAAAATTGTTTCACTGATCTTTAGTGCATACGCTTTTATAGAGATCAATATTTATCAAACAACTAAGAAAACGTCGAATTTTTACGATATGCGGACATTCTAGGGCGTGGCGCCATCTGAAGAAATCAATTGTGGACCTTCTCCTTGCACAGGTTTTTTATTTATGAATTAAAGCACCAGAAAAATGCTATTAGAAGTGAAATAAAACGAGCGCAAGACCGAGTTTTAAGATTGCTATACTTCCAATTTCGGGGTTCAAACTAAAGCTCAGTATCAGCTAGAACCGAGTTTCAAATTGACGTTTTTATGCCTTACATCTCTGTGAAGAAATGACTTAGTACTCGGGAGAGAACTAAAAATAGGTTTAGTACTCGGTCTAGCATTAAAACTCTGAAAAAATCGGCCGTAAAGGGAAGAGTAAAGTTTAGAACTTTCAAGTTTGAAAAATAGAATTTTTTAAAGGGAAGCATGCAACGCACACCCCCACACACCACTTATATCACACATCGGTGATAACACACCAGTAATCGATTTCGAGACTAGCCCTCTCACACTCCCAATACAAGTACACTCGACTGCGATAAAATTGCCTGCTGGACGAGTTGTCCAGATGCTTGGTTTGCACACGCCGAGATTCAATTCCAAGCAAAAGGAATTACAGTAGACAAAACCAAATATGAGTACTTGGTAACATCATTACCACAAGATCTCATAGTCACTGTATTTGATTATATCCAAAAACCTCCGGCAGTGAACATATAAGAAGGGCTTAAAAAGACACTGCTCGATAGATTTTCACTGAACGAAAACAAGCGATTCGACAAGATAATTTCGGATTCTGAGATGGGTGACCAAAAGACATCTCAGTTCTATCGATCACTACTTTTACTAGCTGGATCAACAGTTAGTAGTGATTTCATCTATAAATTATGGTTACGCAAATTACCAAATATCGCCTTGACCGGGTCTGGACACATAGAACTGGAGGTACTCTTGAAACTAGCAGACGACTTATGTCTGGTCATGACTGGTAGTGAAACCTCTACTATGACCAGAAAGCCAGCTTCCGCCTCGGAAGAGTTAATGTTGATAACCCAACGTTTTGCGGAGACCGCCTCTAAAATATAAGAAAATTTTAATAAGTTGTCACTGGAGGTAAAAGAACTTACAAGAACATCGAAAATGTTCTCGATCACGAGGTCCAAGCTTAAAAAAGTTACTCCAAACGTCGTTCCCCTAGACAAGATGTGTCACGACGAAAACCGGCCAACTGGGTAGTAGGTACCACTGTTAATTTGGCAAAGCAGCTAGAAAATGTGAACAACCATGCGCGTACGTTGAAAATGCAACCACACCAAACCACACCAAACCACAATACACCGAACACATTAAACTAAAAAACTCCATTGTTGCAACTGAAATGATGGAAGTTACACGACACGGCGTTTAATAATACATGACAAAGTCAATAAAATAAACTTCTTGATTGACAGTGGCACAGAAATCTCAGTACTTCCTGCAAGTATTTACGGGAACTAGAAAACAAAAACAGAATTAGTTTTGACGGCAGCCAACGGAAACACAATTGCCACGTACAGAAAGAAATTACTTAACGTAACCTAAAATTAAGACGAGAATTTCCTTTCATTTTCATTTTAGCTGACATTACGAAACCTATCATTGGCATAGACTTTCTAATTAAATACGGACTACCGGTTGATTTAAAACATAAGAAATTTATCGACCCTTTAACAAAACCTATCAAACACAAAACAGAACATCACATTGTTACACAAGGACCCTTACCGTTAACAAGACCAAGACGTCTAGACATACCAAAATTGAAAATTGCAAAACAAGAATTTGAATCCTTAGTTAAATCCAGCATTTGCAGACCTTCTAATTCAAATACATCTTCTCCATTACACTTAGTACCGAAACGGGAACCAAACGACTGGAGACCATGTGGAGATTACAGACGATTAAACACTATAACAGTACCAGATAGATATCCATTACCACACATACACGATTTTTCCATGAATTTACATAACACAAACATTTACTCGAAAGTAGATTCGTCAGATTAGTCAGAGCATACCACCAAAATCCCATGGCCATTAATGACATACACAAGGCCATATAAGAGAATTCTAGAACACGTCTAATTATGATAGTGAACAAAGAGGAAGTATGTATTTATTGAATAAATTGTTTGTGTTTACATGAGTAGATATATTATATATATTTACACGAGCAGATACAATAACAGATTATACTAGTGTCACCAATATTCCTCCTTAATCTGACGATTGTAGCTGGATTCCCATAGCCTCGCGGAAAATTTAAATTTAATTTTATCTAATAGTTTGGTTAGAGCATCGGCGACTTGCAGATCAGTGCTTATGTATTTCAACATGATTTCACCTAAATTTAACGTATCTTGCACAAAATGGTGACGAATATCAATGTGCTTCGTCCTTGGATGAAATCCGCTTCTCCTTGCAATTGCAATAGCACTCTGATTATCACAGTAGATCTGCAATGGCTGTTGTTTTCTTTCAAGTTGAGCTTTAAGTCCGTTCCACCAAAGTGCTTCTTGCACTGTGGCTGAAAGTGCCATATATTCAGCTTCGCAAGAAGAAAGTGCAACGGTGGGCTGCCTTTTTGAGCACCAAGATATGGCTCCTCCTTGCGCTATAAATATATAGACATTTGTCGACTTTCGATCATCAATATTACATGCCCAGTCAGCATCCATGTATCCAGCAATGTTATCACTTCCTTTTTTGTTAAATTCGAGTTTTAATGACGAAGTCCCACGAAGGTAGCGAAGTAAATGCTTTACAGCAAGCCAATGACGCGGTCCAGGATTGGAATTGAATCGGCTAATAGTGTTAACAGTAAAACAAATGTCGGGACGAGTACATTGAGACAAATACATTAGAGAACCGATAGCTTTCTGGTACGGAATGTTTCGCATTTGCTCAATATCTTCGGCCTTGGTTGAATAGTCTGCTTCTGACAGTTTTTCACTTTCATTCATTGGTGTTTGAACCGATTTTGCTTCCTGCATGTCAAATTTGTTGAGAATCTTTTCATTGTATAGTTCTTAGCAATTGTCTCTTGTCTACGAGTAATACGCACACCTAGTATGTGTGTGGCGGTTCCAAGTTCCTTCATGTTAAATTGTTGATGTTGTTTTATTTTAATTGTTTTCAGCTAGTTGTTGTTGTTGCATAATAACAACAAATCATCGACATATACTGCCACAATTAGAATTTGACCATCTTCAATTTTAGAATATATGCA
Source organism: Dichetophora obliterata (assembly GCA_963920525.1). Lineage (NCBI taxonomy): Eukaryota > Metazoa > Arthropoda > Insecta > Diptera > Sciomyzidae > Dichetophora > Dichetophora obliterata. The sequence goes on from OY986439.1 coordinate 126,348,808, forward strand.
AGGGTTATGTTTTGATTTCTGCAATCCAAACGAATTTAGAGCTTTGTCCAGCTCATGATTTATAAACTCTACTGGACTGTTTTAATCCATATAACGCTTTGTTAAGACGACATACTTTTGAAGGATTTTTCTTGTCTTTGCAACATGTATATTTCCTCTGATAATTTTCCTTGTAAAAACGCTGTCGCAGCGTCCTTCTGTTCAACTATAAGATCCAACCGAGCAGCTAATGCGAAAAGATATCGAAGCGAACTATGGCGAACGACAGGGGAGTAAGTTTCCTCACAATCTACCCTCTTTCGCTGCGAATATCCTTTAACTACTAGCCTCGCTTTAAACCGATCTACATGGCCTGTGACGTCAACCTTTTTTCGATATACCCACTTGCATTTGATTGCCTTTCGGTTCTTTGGCAACTCTGTTAGAGACCAAGTCGAATTATTAAGCAGTGACTGAAATTCCTCTTCCATGGGTAGCTTCCGTTGATTCGCTTCTGGAGTAGAAAGTGCTTCCTCTGACGTTACCGGATCATCCATGTTTTCCTGTGATAAAGCCAAACAAGAAAAATTGTCTGTTTCAATTATGAAATCTTTATACTTGCTTGGTAGAATGCGCTCCCTTTCGCTGCGCCTCCCAACTTCTGGCAGTTGCGGGTCCGAGTTAATTTGCTGAGGGAGCGCCGTAGAGTTCGTCTCATTTGGATTGTTTGAATTTAATTCATCAGCAGCGTCTTCATAAAAACTGGTATTTATCGACTGCGACTGCAATTATTTAGGATAGTCCAATGGAAATATAACATATTGTATTCCAGTAGTTGGTTCAGATTTCAATGGCTTCGAAAATTGTTGATTTGAAATTGTGCCTTCATTGATGAACGAAACATTTCGACTTTTGAAGACACATCTCTTCACAGGGTCATAAAAGCGATAGCCTTTAGTGTACTCATAAAACCCTGTCATTATGCATTCGTGTGCTTTTGGATCCCACTTTCGACGATTTGCCTTAGGTATGTGAACCATTGCTGTTGTCCCAAAAATTTCAATGTGAGACAAATCTGGTTGTTTTCCTGACCATGCTTCAAAAGGGGTCATGCCTGATCCTTTTGAGGGTGAACGATTCAAAATATAAACTGAGGGCCACTTTCTCAATGTCCGGTTAGTCTAGCTCTTAACCAGGACTTAGCTAACCATACGATAGCTAAAAAAATAAGGTTTGATTTCACCAGGTGCTGGTTAAGCAACTGTCGGTTAGATGACTAATTGTGAATTTTTGAATTGTGAATACGTAAAAACATCATATCAGCTGTCTCGTGTTTACATATTTTTTGATTTTGTGCTGCCACCTAATTATATGTCTTTTCAATAGTTTTAAACATCATTTATCAGTGTTAAGGGGTCGCTGATTTCGAATCTAAGGTCCGAATTTTAAAATTCAAGATGGTGGATAAGGTTGAAGGCAAAAAAAAAATGGTATACCAAATATGGGTCGCTGAATCCGAATCCGTTGTCAGAATTTCAAAATTATAAAATTTTTAAATAATAGGGTTGCCACCTAATTATATGTCTTTTCAATAGTTTTAAACGTCATTTATCAGTGTTAAGGGGACGCTGATTTCGAATTTAAGGTCAGAATTTTAAACTTCAAGATGGTGGATAGGGTTGCAACCTTAATTTTTTTAGTTTTATAAATTCGGGGCTGGCAAATTTTAAAATTCTGACTTTAGATTCGAAATCTTAACACTTAACACTCGACCCCTTAACACTAATAAATGACGTTTAAAACTCGTGAAAATATATATTGTTAGGTGGCAACCCTATTATTACAAAATTTTATAATTTTGAAATTCTGATGACGGATTCGGATTCAGCGACCCATATTTGGTATACCATTTTTTTCCGGCCCCGAATTTATAAAACTAAAAAAAATTAAGGTGGCAACCCTATCCACCATCTTGAATTTTAAAATTTTTCCCTTAGATTCGAAATCAGCGACCCCTAAACACTGATAAATGACGTTTAAAACTATTGAAAAGACATATAATTAGGTGGCAACCCTATTATTTAAAAATTTTATAATTTTGAAATTCTGACAACGGATTCGGATTCAGCGACCCATATTTGGTATACCATTTTTTTTTGCCGGCCCCGAATTTATAAAACTAAAAAAATTAAGGTGGCAACCCTATCCACCATCTTGAATTTTAAAATTCTGACTTTAGATTCGAAATCAGCGACCCCTTAATACTGATAAATTATGTTTAAGACTTTTAAAAATACATATTATTAAGTGGCAATACTGTGGTAAAAATTTAGGTGGCAACCCTAACCTCCGTCTTAAATTTTAAAACTGACAATATATTCGAAATCAAATCCGTTGTCAGAATTTCAAAATTACAGGAATTCGCTAAAATAAAAAAAATCTTGGTGGCAACTCTATCCGCCATCTTAAATTTTAAAGTTTGACTGCATCTTCGAAATCATTTACCCTAAAATGGCGCTAACCGAAACCACAACTTGCCGTTAACTTAATCAGCACTTAACTGACAGTTCAACCTTAACCGAACATTGAGAAAGGGCTTTTTTTCTAAGTGCTGGTTAAAGTCCTGATTAGTGCTTAACCGGACATTGAGAAAGCGGCCCTGAGTATGCAACCGCTTCAGCCAAGAACATTTTTGGCAAATTAGCATCGGCAAGCATACATCTTGCCTTTTCAACGATCGTTCTGTTATTTCGTTCGGCAACTCCATTTTGTTCGGGCGTATGCACGTTTGTTGTCTGGCAGTGAATGCCGTTAACTCGCATAATCTGCTGCATCGTTTTGTTTAAAAACTCTTTACCGTTGTCAGTACGAAGCACTCGCAGCTTATTACCACTTTGTTTTTCAGCTTATTGGTAAAATTCTTCAAAACACTTTGAAACTTTCCATTCTGACTTTGTTTTAAAAAAATTAATAAAAAATTCTGCGTGACATCGTCAATAAACGTCAGAAAGTATCGGCTACCACCAATGGAATCATTTTCCATCGGCCTGCAAATATCGGAGTGCATGATTTCAAGAATTTTACTTGCCCTGGTCCCAAATTTATTAAATGGCAATCGAATTTGTTTTCCCATTGGACATATTCTGCAATCATTCACCCCTATTGTGTATGTCAACGGCGACGCCGACATCAATTCTATCTCGACATCACTTTGACGCCGGCATCAACACAATACAGGTATTTACTAACATTCCGTATTGATGTCGACGTGTTATCGATAATTCAAAAGTATTGATACCATCTTTCTTTTTAATAATGAGGAAATAAATAAACAAAAAATAAAGAAAAGTGAAACAGTTTATACTTTTTAATTGTTTTGACTTTAATTGTTTAATTTAATTGTTTGAGTGTTAAAGACTGCATTGTACGTGTTGAAGAGATCATCCTGCCACCATTTGTGTCGCCTTGTCATTTGTTACACTTTTATTGTGATTTAAGATTTCTAAATACACTTTTATTTCAAACTTTACTTAGAGAACAAATACACCAACTTAAATTTTCATAATTTGGAAAGCCTTTTTATTTAAGAGTTTAATCAGGGTTGTTAGGACGAAATATGTTTTTTGTAACGGATTCCAGCGAAAGTTCAAGCGATGACGATAGTAATCGAATCCTTAGGCTTCAGAGAAAAGTCATAAGGCAAAGATCGGATATTTTTAATTTGCCGGATATCAAAGTACGGATGTACGTACAAGGTTTTTAGTTCTTGATTAATTTGTAGCAAATTTGGGTTTCAAAATATTTAAGACACTTATGTATACTGTTTCGTTACAGATTTATTTATTATTTTCGCATAAACAAAGCAGCGTTTAAATTTGTTTTAAGAAAATAGAGCCGTCAATGAAAAGTGGAAAACGGTCAACATTCATTTCAAATAAAATTAAGTTAGCAACAACATTGCGATTTTTTGAGCAAGGCTCTTATCAATTAAGTGTCGGAAAGTTCACAAATTAAGTAAATTCACAGCATATTTAAGGAAAACAATAACACCGTGATTGTTAAATACAACAGTGTGGCCTTGCTTTACGATGCGACTGACAGACAGGAGGTTAGTTGACAATTCGGGAATAAGCCGAATGGAGTTGATTTGGATTGGTTCTGAGTTGCAAATTGGTCTTAATAAAGACCTTTTAGAAGCTTCGACTTTCATTGTACCTTTGTTTGCAGCAACTACGGTGCCAGTGTCTACATGTACATTTTCCAACATGCTTTTATTCATGGTAATATGAGACGTAGCGCCTGAGTCGAAGTACCAATCTGTTTTGCTTGCCACATCAATTGTCGATAGAACAGCACTAAATGCATCAAACTTAGCATCATTATTCTTTGAAAGTTGAGTTTTAGCATAACATTGCTTGGCAATGTGTCCAAAGTTATGGCATTTTCTGTATTTTGGACCTTTTCGGTAATTATTTGGTTTGCTATCTCGCTGTGGCTGATCTTTCCGCTTGTTTGTGTAAAATGCTGCTGTTTCGTTTTCTCCAGGTCGCATTTCTTGCAGCAATTTTGTTTTTATTGCATCACCAGTAATTTTCGATGCAGAATTTTTCAGCGCCATAATCATTGGGCGATATTGTTCGGGCAATCCAGCTAACAAGAGCGTTCCAATCCATTCGTTATCGATTTTAAACCCTATACCATTCAATGATTGCGAAGTTGATATAACTTCATTTACGTATTTGTCCATGGAGCCGCAGTTCGACAGTGATGTGGTTATCAATTTACGCAGTAGGCCTACCCGGCGTGTTAATCCATTGTCTTCATAGGCATCTGCTAATTTTTGCCACAATTCCTTCGCTGTCTTTGCACTTTGAATGTGCACATAATATATGGGGTCTGTAACTAGCATTAGCTTGCTCCTAGCTTTGCGATCTTTGTCAGCGTCTACAGTTTTTTTTCTAGAAATCGAGATACGCTTGTGCTGAAATTTTCCACGTAGGATAGTTACCTCGTCCAAGTAACTTTTCGATTGTTAATCCGTTCATTATTGGTATAATAAATTCTATATTTTATCGTTTTATGATTTTCACGTGTTCTGGGCCCATAACCTATAAAAGAATTCTAGAACACGTCTGATTATGATAGTGAACAAAGAGGAAGTAAGTATGTATTTATTGAATAAATTGTTTGTGTTTACATGAGTAGATATATTAGTGTTTACACGAGCAGATACAATAACAGATTATATTAGTGTCACCAATAAGCCATCACAACACCTTTCGGAATGTTTGAGTTTCTCCGTATGCCTTTTGGGTTGAGAAACTCAGCATAGATATTCCAAATATTCGTACATGAAATGTTACACGGATTGGACTTTATTTTTGTATATTTGGATGACATAGTAATCGCTAGCGAAAACGAAACAAAACACATTGAACATTGAATACAAGTTTTTCAGAGACTTACGACCTACGGATTGAACATCAAACCCAACAAATGCAGTTTTGGAGCAACAAACATAAATTTTCTAAGTTACAACATATCAAGATAAGGTATACGACCTTCTGAAGAACATACAGAATGCATACAAGACTATCCACAACCCATTACAGTTAAACAAATGCAAAACTTCATAGGTATGACAAATTACTACCACCGTTGTATTCCAAAACTCGCACATATGCTAGGTCCAATTTATGACATGGACACCGTAGCATCAAAAACAAAGAACAAGCAAAGAACAAACAATTACACTGGACGGAGAACACACTACACGCATTTGTAACAATCAAAGATAGTTTTGCAAAGGAAACAGTATTTAATCATATCAGTAGTAATGCAAAATTATCGATTGCTGTGGACACATCAAACACAGCCTGTTAAAGAGTAAAAGCCATGTATTAGAAACGCCACTGATTAGAAACGTCACTGTTACTGCACTCGAACAACGGTCATATATATTTGCACTCAACTCGCTCGAGTGCAAATAAGTTCCTCGTCTGGTCGTTTTCGTCGTTTGGACGAGTTTAATTTTAACCAGCATCAACACCACACCAACACAAATTTGTAACGCGTGTATATTGTAACTAATGTTCAAGAATATAAATAAATAAAAGTAAAAGTATTAAACTTAAATTAGTAAAATAACTACGGTGTTTAATTTAAGATGGTTTTTATTTGCCGCCTTTACATTCAGTTACACAGCCATTGGATAACACAACAGAATAACGGTACACTAGAACCATTAGCCTTCTTTTCAAAAAAATGATCGCAATCAGATACGAAATACAGTACATTCGATAGGGAAATACTGGCCATGTTGAAAATGTGGCGAACTTTCGGCGGCTGTCCGTGGCAGGACTTATTCAATAAGAACAAATAAAAAAGACTCGATATTTTATATTAAATTGAATAATTAAAATGTGGTTGCGTTTTATTATCGTGTGCTTTTTACAAACTCATGTATCTATATCTCAAATTCAAAGTTGTTTACAGAGTTGCCAAAGTGGACAAAAAGGTATTGAAAGTACTAAAATATTTTGGTGATGTCATCAGGCAGCAACATCCCGCCCACCGTGAATCGGTGTCGTCGATGGAGATTCACTACAAATGTCAAGTACGGCCAATTTAGATGCCGGTCGCTGCAGAATACCTAAAGCTGTCTTCACCAAGGCTGAACGGACTTGACCGTCAGGTGCAGGAAAAGTTTTAATCACCTTACCACGCTTCCATTCTCCTCGGCTTTCGTTGTCTTCGCATATGATGACGATATCTTGCTCCTGCAACGGTTTTGATGGTTGGTACCACTTGGTACGGCGCGTCAAGGTAGGCAAATACTCTAACACCCACCTCTTCCAAAACGTACGTTTCATCTGCTGAGATATATGCCATTGTTTTCTCAGGCACACGTTTTCATTGTTGGCTGGTGTTTGAGCGTAATTCGGACATCCCAACAGGAAATGATTCGGTGTCAATGGCTCAGCTGCATCACTTTCCAATGGAACATGGGTTAACGGGCGCGAGTTGACTAAGTTCTCAGCCTCAATCAATAAACTTTGCAGAGTCTCGATTTGAGGAGCTTTTTCTTTAAGTGTGTATGACAGCGCTCTTTTAACACTGCGAACCATTCGTTCCCTGGGTTCGCTGGGCTATTAAAAATCCATTCAACTCCACGGCGAGTGCACTCATCCTGCATACTCTGGGTAACAATTGCCCACTGTTCTTTACTTGCACCAATGAAGTTTGTGCCTCGGTCGCTTCTCATACGGACTGGAGTCCCTCGACGATTTATAAAATTGCGAAGACATATTACGGCAGCGTCAGTGGACAAATCTTTTGACAATTCCAAATGAACAGCTCTTACGGTTAGACACGTGAAGAGTGCAACCCACCTTTTCTCATTTCGACGCCCAACCGCCACATGAACGGGTCCGAAATAATCTATTCCTGTATACGTGAAGGCACGAACGTATGGCGTAAGTCGGTCGATGGGAATTTGGCCCATTAGCGGTTGATTTGGGACAGCGCTCAGATTCTTGCAAAGCTGACACTTTGATTTAATCGATTGAACCAGTCTACGGACATTTGGAATCCAGAAGTTCCAACGTATCGCGGCAATAACGGCTTTCTGGTTTTGATGATGAAAGACTTCATGATGGTGTCGTGCAATTAAAATTGATAAAATGTGCTTTTTGGCAGGATTATAGGTCTTTTCATATTCAAAGGCGCACATTCGGCATTATCTAGGCGTCCACCCAATCGAATGATATTTGTTTCGTCTAAGACCGGGGTCAAACAATAAATTTGGCTACTTTTAGGTATTGACTTACCTAATGACAATAGGCGCATTTCTAGAGGGAAACTTCTTTCTTGGACGAAACAGCAAATAAATATTTCCGTTGATTTAACTTCACTCGCAGTCAACGGAAAATATGTTCCTTTTGTATTATTATAGTTTTGTTTCGAAGTTTTGTTTCGAAGCTTAAAGTTCTTGATGGCTCGTCGAACCCAAGACATGACTCGCAATAATTTGTAGTAGTTTGAAAATTTATAGAATGGAATAAAATTCGGATCAGTATTAGTTGAAAAAATATAGTTTTGTCTCTTTTCTATATCGACTCTATATTCGGCAACGTCCTTGGGGATTTTTGGCCAATTTGCCTCTGGTTGTTTTAAAAATTTTGGACCACATATCCATCTGGAACTTGATGATGCTCTGTTGTTGGTAAGCGGCCTCGTCGCATCGTCAGCTGGATTTTGGGATCCTGGTACCCACCTCCATTGGTAGATTTCAGATGTGTCAAGAACCTCGGCAATGCGGTGTGCGACAAACTGCTTGTACTGGCGGCTATCTGACTTTATCCACTGGATAACGGTTTTTGAGTCCGACCAAAAAACTATTTCACCTGGCGCTCTCTCATGGCTACTCACTATTGCATCTTTTAAACGTACTCCTAGCACAGCTGCTTGGAGCTCCAGCCTCGGAATGGAAATGGGTTTGATGGGAGTACACCTTGACTTACCCGCGACAAACACTACATCGATATTTTCTCCACAGCGTATGCGCCAATATGCAACGGCGGCAAATGCAAGCTCACTAGCATCAACAAAAACATGGAGCCCCAAATTTGACAAATCATTTCCAAAATTTAGATTGTAGCATCTTGGCACTTGGAAGTTATTTACGTATGCGAGCTCTTTGAACCATTTATACCATTTTAAATAAATATCTTCTGAAATGGGTTCGTTCCATTCGACTTTTAGCCTCCATAACTTTTGCATTAGAAGTTTCGAATATATTATCGTGTTTGCTAGGAAACCAAGTGGATCAAAAATGGACATGGTGAAGCTCAAGACTTCTCGCTTTGTTGGTCTTCTAATACCATCCAGTACAGCCTTTGGAACTTTAAAGAAATTTAAATTAAAACAAAATTGATCGGTTTCTGAATCCCAAAACAACCCAAGGATTTTCTCTGTATTTGCCTCGGCATGACATATATTTGTTGAACTGGAGTGCCGCGAATCCACCGAAGCTTCTGTTAAATTTTTAATAAAATCCAAGGAATTGGACACAAAACCTCTAAGTTCAAATCCTGCATTTTTATGGATAGCGACAACGGCTTTTGCAGTTTCGGTGGCATCTTCCAGTGTATCGAAGCTATCTACGTAGTCATCGACGTAGTGGCAATCTGTGATGGCGACGACAGCTCGTGGATACATGTTTTTATATTGCTCAGCATTCAGATTTTTTATAAATTGTGCAGAACACGGCGAGCTGGCAGATCCAAAAATCATGGCACACATTACGTACGTTTCCGGCGGCTTGGATACTTCTCCGTTTCTCCATAAAAATCTTTGTGCACTTTGGTCCTCATCTCGGATTTTTATTCTATGAAACATTTCTCGTATGTCGGCACACAAACCGATTTTGCCTTGACGAAATTTGAATAAGATAGCCAACAATGGTTTTGGCTGATATACATCAGGGCCTTTCATTAACATTGAATTCAGCGAGACGTTGTCGACATTGGCTGCAGCATCGAAAACTAGTCGCATCTTATTGCCTTTGTTTACATTACGTACGGCAAAATGTGGCAAGTACCACGTACGTTCGTCAATATTTTTTGCTTCGTTCGTTGATAGCTTTCTGGCGTAAGATTTGGATATATACTCGTCAATTTTCGATATGTACCAATTTTCCATCTCAGGGTCTTTCTTCATTCTACGTTCAACAGATTCAAGGCGCTTTAAAGCCATGCTGTAACTATCTTTAAAATGTATATCATCGCTTTTCCATAATAGTCCCGTCTCATATTGGTTTCCGACTTTTTTAGTTGTTTCTTCGAGGATTTTCTGTGCACGTTTATCTGCCTCCGAAACGATAGGTTCGACTGTTCTCACTCCGAAGTTTTCGATACTGAAATAATCCTGAACTTGTTTCTGAAGTTCTTCCAAAATATTTTGTCTGTAATCAATGTGGTTTATTGTTGTTTCACTACAATTTTCTTCATTGGAACCAAATAGCACCCAACCTAGTTTGGTTTTATGTGCCGAAAACCCTTCGTCGAAGTTTAATACTTCCAATGGTCGTATTAATCCCATGTGAGGCAGTCCAATCAAGAGTTGTGGCATGCTATCAAAATAGCTTGAAATTGAAATATCTTTTAATTTGGCGTATTGTTCTTTAAATTCAGCGACTTTTAGGCTCTGAGCAGGCAAAAGTAATTTATTTGTTGTGCGAACATTTTTAAGTTCGCAACGCATTGCGCCATCGTGAGTACCAGAAATCTCAATTTCAACATGCTGAGAAACTTCATTCGTTTTCCGTCCACCAATCCATCCCAGTGACAGCAAGTCTGACGGGCCCTTTATACCAATTGTAGTTGCCACTTGCTCTTCAATAAGCGAAATTTTTGCCCCTTCATCAATAAAGGCAACGACTTGACAGTGTCCCTTAGGACCATACAAATTAACTGGCAAGAATTTAAAAAGCGTTTTCTTATTTATCGGTTCTTTTGCTATAGCTCCGATGGTGGCAGTTTGCAGACTTGGCTTACTATTATTCGATGACGAATTTAGCATCTTGACAGGGACTTCTGATTGAACAGCAGTTGATGGAAGTGACGGAGATATACTTTGACTTTCATCTTGGTTATGTAGAAGGCGGTTATGAATTTTGCGGCAGGAAGAAATTCCACATTCTCGACGCTGAGAACACTTATTAGTAACGTGACCATGACGAAAACAGCAGAAACAAAGCCGATTTGCTTTTACAAATTCCCAACGTTTAGCAACAGTCAACGCTTTAAACTCATTGCATTGGTATAAACGATGTTCTTTTTGGCATATTAAGCATTTTAACTTTATATTTTCTGGTGCCACAGTTCATACTGTTTTTAAATTTCTACCCTTCTTGTCAATGTGCTCACTATTTGCTGCTTTAGTGGACGAAATTTTAAAAACCATTGAAATGTACATGGCGATTTGTTGTAGCCAGTTTGAAAACTCTCGTACGTTGGGATATCGCGGCATAATACTAAATGTGTATTTGGCCCATTCCTCACGTTTATTCAGTGGCAGCTTATTTACTAATTCCTCCAGCAATGTGGGGTTCGACAGGTGTTGAATTGCACCAGCGTTTTCTAAAAATGTTGCCAAGTTGACAACCATAGTGCTGAAGGGAACTATGTCGTTCATTTTTGAAAAAGAAATTGTGGGAAAGGCACGAACTTTTGCAATTTGACTTTTGATAAGTAGTTCCGGGCGTCCGAATCGAAACTCTAACGTATTTATTACTGCATCTACGCTACTTGGATGTATAAGTAGAGCCTCTACCTGCTCCTTCGCAACTCCTTTGAGCGCCTTTTGTAGACGCGATAAATTTTCCAAGTTAGTGTACTGATAAGCGGCAGTGGTTTCTCTGTACGCTACAGAAAAAATTGGCCATTGTTCTGGAGCACCAGAGATCTCTGGCAAGTCTTGCAGTTTTCGAATGTGCTTATTATTAATTGGCGGCGAGGTTTGAAGACAATTTTGATGTGGCGGTGGAAAAACTGACGCATCTCCATTGGTTCGAGGCGGCAATGACATGTTAGGGAAATTAAAATTCTGTGAATAGTTTGCTTGCAAAACTGGTCGTGAATAGTTATACATACCGGGCGGGCAATTGTTGGCAGACGTGCCCGGATGTGTTTGGTAAGCAGCCAAAGAAATCTTGGATGCTTCAGAGTGTGACGTAACACATTGTGTGGTATACGGCAGTGTAATGTTCGCTAAATTATTTGCGGCTGAATGAGACGTCAGTATAGCAGCATGCGACGGCATATAAGCAGAAGTTGCATACGGAATTGAATTTGAGGTTATGGCGCCGACGTGAGCATTCAGCCCATTGACGGCGGAACTAGCAGCAGAGCAGTTGGCAGATATTAATGTGGCGAACTGCGATGGTATACAGACGCTGGCAGCGCTGGAAACAATTTTTGAGGTTATGGCATGTGCCGGCAATTCATTACTGGCAGAGCAAGCGTTGGGCATTGTAACAATTGCATTTGGCACGCGCTGTAGGAGCGCCTCCCTTTGACTTTCCGAGTTTGCCAGAGACACCTGCAATTGTTTAGTCTGCTCTTGTAATGCGATAACTTCAGCGCCATGTCCATCTACCAGAGTTTGGTTGCTTTCATCACCACTTTGAGAACTTTCTTCGCTGTTCGACATGCTGCACAAGTATTCTTTAAGATGAGCCGGCGCTTTTCCTTTATTTACGCGACAACTTCTGCGCATTTAAACGCAGTTTGCAAAAATAGATAATAAAAACTGTTGAAAATGTGGCGAACTTTCGGCGACTGTCCGTGGCAGGACTTATTCAATAAGAACAAATAAAAAAGACTCGATATTTTATATTAAATTGAATAATTAAAATGTGGTTGCGTTTTATTATCGTGTGCTTTTTACAAACTCATGTATCTATATCTCAAATTCAAAGTTGTTTACAGAGTTGCCAAAGTGGACAAAAAGGTATTGAAAGTACTAAAATATTTTGGTGATGTCATCAGGCAGCAACAGGCAGAACCAAAGTGGATGTCGGGTGGCGGGCCTCTCTCGGCGAAATACACTGAGAACACGTCCAGAATTGGAGCGGTGGTGGTTGTCGGATCACGGTTGCATTTTATTTGGGATGATACAAATTATTTTTTATTTTGCTTTGAATTCACATGAATGCAACACAGACACAAAAACAGAATGTCAGATCATAGTAAAAACTAAGAAAATAACACTGAACGTACCCAATCTTAAGCAAAAATATGGCAACATTTAAGTCACTCAGAGAGAGATCCGCCACCCGTCAGAGAGAAATTAGAATAGATTCTATTCTGGCGTTTTCCCGTCGCGCATTTCTACGGCGGTTTCATTTTTGGTGGCTGCATATATTTTCATGTATTTTGTTGCACGGCGAATCCGACAACCGACATCCACTTTGGTTTTGTGCGGGCTCGAACACACAACAGAACACGTACAAGTTAACGAAGCCGTCCAAAATGTAATCGCTGAGCAAGAGTCGTAGCGACTTATCGCTAGAGTAAAATTTAATAGGATCTATTATATTTTTTCTCTAACGACCGACGATTTCCTCTCTGAGTACAATTAGTGCTGCTATATTTTGCACACAATTGGGTATGTTCAAAGACAATTTCATAGTTTTTGCTATGTTCTCACGTTTCGTTTTTATTTCTGTTTCACTTACACACCAACAAAAACATGGCTGCTAACAAAACTATGCTATATAAAAGCTGCATCGTCAGACGCAATCGCTTTCATTCTGAACGGGTTCTGTGTGTCTGGCGGCCAGAGAGGATCGCCTGTCGTAACTTTTGATTCTGTTCGGGCTCTAAAGCAACACATTCACAAACTGAACGCACTCCCAGACAAACAAGACACTAAGAGTACATTGCACAATTCACAGATTGTCATCTAGTGACATTAAACACATTAAAGATTCAGAAAACACTGTAGCAGATGCACATTCACGAGCTAAAATAGAAGCTTTTGCCTGTACAGATATTAACCTTAGAACACTACACAAAGATCAGAACACAGATGCAGAATTACAAGATATACTAGACAGTCACAGGTACAAACTCGAACAGATACACATACCTGTACCCAACGTTAAAATTTGGTGCGAACAGACAAATTCTTTAATACGACCTTACATACCACAGACACTACGAAAACAAGTATTCGAACAACTACACAACATAGCACACCCTGGTACACGAGCTTCACGAAGACTACTAACACAAAAATATTTCTCGCCAAAGATGAATACACAAGTTAACAAATGGTCGCAGGAATGTGTTATGCCGTGGTTATGCTAGCCAAACATGTTCGGTGTTCATTTTTGTTAATTTGTTCTCTTCGCTGAAATGTTTGTTTGGTGGTTATGCTATGATTGGTGGCACAGTTGCATTATATGTAATAGTATGTCAAAACACAAAAAAGCACAACCCTAATTTGCATTTGTGTACTTAAAATTAACGAATTAAAATACACAAACTGATATTACTTACTCTGAATTTTTATTATAATATCTTAAACAAAATGGTTTGCATATATCTGACATGCTAGCTAGCTGTTTATGTTAAGGGTTACGTGAGGACACAATCAACTTCACTTTTTAATACTTTTACCTACTTTTTTGATGCTATTATACAAAAGGACTACAGCCAACACTGGAAAGTTCGGCATGTTTGGCGTTTCAATCAGCAATCAAAATGTTCGGTCCGAGAGCGAGAAAATGAATATGAGAGAAAGTTCATTTCTTAATTTTATACGTGAAACAATAACAACAAAAAATGTTCGGCAATCATGTTTGGCTAGCATAACCACGGCATTAGATGTCAACGCTCAAAAATACACAAACACACGAAAACAACACCACAAAAATCAGCATAGCACACGACCGCTTTGAACATATCCACGTTGATATTGTCGGTCCTTTGCCAGTTTCAAATGGAAATAGATACCTACTTATCTTAGTTGACAGGAAAACTCGTTGGCCAGAAGCCTATCCGCTGAAAGACACAAAAACCGACACGATTGTCGACACACTTCAAAGTGAGTTCATTTCACGTTTTGGAGTTCCATTGAAAGTTACCTCTGATCGAGCACAATTCACTTCAGTGACCTTAACAATTTTCTTAAAAACTCGGTTGCCAACATATAATTACTTCGGCTTACCACCCACAAGCTAACGGCATGGTAAATCGACCACTAGACAAATTGGTTCAGAGTTGCCACTAGTTATTCTGGGCCTCAGATCTTCGGTCAAGGAAGATATCAAAAGGTCGCCAGCTGATATGGTTTTTGCCAGGCGCTCAGATTACCGAAACAAATAGTGATACATAACAGTGAAACTGTAAACCCTTCGGATATGCTCCCTAAAATAAAAAAGTCGAAAACAAACAATCACATATTTCACACCATAACACAAAATTCCAACAACACATTCCGAAAGAACTCGATAATTGTAAATTTGTTTTTGTTAGAAATGATACTATACATGGAAAGCTTAAGGAGCCCTATGACGGACCTTTTGAGGTAATTAATCAACCCAAAATACTTTACAATAATTAAGAATAATACACACATTACAATTAGTTTAGATCGTTTAAAACCAGCATCGATAAACACAGACACAACACCTGCAACACAACCCAAAAGACAAGTACATTTTAATTTATTCCGAAATACAACAATGTTCAAATGTTCATTTGAGGAGGGGGAATAATGTGGTGCCTTGTTTTATCACCACATCAGTTAAATTCCTACACACTATCTTACTTACCTTTTTGTTACGTTGATCTCTATCTTAACATAAAGCTTACTTACCTTTTAGACTTTATGTATTAACTTATTAATTACCTTATGTTTCGTGTGTTGTTATTATCTGTTACCTTGTTCTACACTAAGTTAAAAAACACTCGTATATTAAAAAAAAATTTTTATTATTATTCATATTTTTATGCATCAAAAATTTTCATCCGAAAATTTAATTTTTTAAAACATTTTCAAATAAAGAGTTGTAAAAAATTAATTTCAAATAAAAAGTATGAAATAAAAAATTGTCTTTAAATAAAATAAATTTCAAATAAAAAGTTAACAAGCACATACATGATTGCATACATTCAAATACACATTATAAAAAATATACTTTAATTTACTTTACATATTAATAAAAAAAATTGTTTTCAAAAATGTCAAGTATAACTAATAAAAGTTTGTTACAAAAATTGATATTCCAAAATATGTGATCTGAATTGTTGTTCACAAAGTTTTCTTAAATAAATATCAAATAAATTCATATAAATAAATAAATTCAATAAATTCATCGCGTATACAGAACCACACCTTCCTTATGAATTTTATTATTTCGTTAAAAATTTTATACTAAAATTTTGAGTTTCTGAGTTTGCCATTCGATTCAATTGACTTAACAATTGTTGTTAAATGTTTTAATGAAATAATAACCATAAAGGAGATATGAACAAAATTGTTGATGTTGTTTTGTCATGCTTGAATTAACTTTTTTTAAATATCAAAATAGAAAAAATTTGTGGCCTTTTCCTGCTGTTTTAAAATATATATTTTTAGACAGGATTTCGTTCAAAGCTATTTGCAGAATCTGAATTGAGAAAATTATTTTCGGTACCATTTCTGGTGCCCGAGATATAAAACCTCATATTAATTTTTTTTTTAAAAAAGTTGCATATGCGAAAAATATACAAATTATTAATTCGCCAAATGTAAGAAAAACGTAAACACTGTAATAAATATCACCAAAATTTAGACAATCAGATAACAATTAAAAGTTCTGTGCTATCTCGAGTGTACTTTTAGATTCAAATATCCTTCGCACAGGACACTGTGGGTAAAGACCAAGAGTGGCATCGTGTTTGCCAAAATATTTTTAGTTAAAGTCTATATATGTTTTTGCTTTAAGACATATTTAGTTTTTCTTACAACAATTAAAGCATTTTGAGATCGTGATTTTTACTGTTTTTCTCAAAACACAACTTTGTCCTTGCGGGAGAGAAAGCTATCCATATTTTTTTCGAAATTTTTTTTTCGGAGATCTTGACCACACTATGCAACTTTTGAGTCCTCTTAGAATGTGAAATTCGAAAAAAAAACTGTAATTCGATACGCCCGAGTGAACAGTGCTACCAGAAAAATTTTGAGCCTGTAGCTAAAATTGCTAACAAAAGTAGCTAAAAAGATCTAACCAAGTTGTATGTTATTTAATTTAATTATTAAATTATATATTAATTATTAAATAATTGAATTGTAATGGTTTAGCAAATCTTACGAGAAGTTCTATACTTTCTCAGATGGTCTGAAGCAGCATTCTAAGTTTGAGGCCTTACAACTTAAGGCTCTATTTCATAGAGCCGTTATACAAAACCTTTATTATTTCTCTTCTCGCTCGATCTTAGATGTATTCAACACTTTTAAATAATAAACTGCTGTGTTATTTCAAAATGAATTTTTTATTCCCTTACATTCGGAAATCTTATTTTTTTATAATTTAATATTCATTAATTTTTATGTAAGATATTTATTTTAACTATGTAAATACTTACACGTCTCTTAATTAAGTATATTCTGTTAGTTTTTGTTTTATTATAATATGTTTCAACGTCTGTTACAACTTTTGCACCAAAAAATGCCCAACCGACAATAGTTTTTCAAGTAAAATATGAGTAAAGTATTAATTTAACATTTGTATTTATTTATCCAATTTGATGCTCTCAAACCAACAAAATTAAATAAATTATTTTTATTCGACTCAATTGAAGCTACTAGAAATACTTGTACACTCAAAGATAAGTTTCGCATTGTAGAGGTTTTTTTAACTTTTTTATTTGACGTAAAATATGCATGTTAAATCAAATTTTAATTAAAAATAAACTTAAATTAACGAGCAAAAGTTGGGCATGTTTAAACCAGCTTCCATTAAGCAAGAATATAAAAAAAAATCAATATTCACTGTCATGATTCAGTTTAAACTTTTTAAACGTTTTATAAAGTTTACATTTGTAATAGCATTGTTTTTGTGTGCTTTGGAAAATCATTATGTTTAACATACAGTGTTGCACTTCCCTCCATACTTTACATGCACTTTTACTTAAGGGATTTTAATGTTAACGGCTCATTTATATTTTTATTTTTTTGTTCATTATTAACTTACATAAAACTATATTTAGTGATCTTTTATATGATGTGTTTAGCATATAATTAATTTAGTTAAACAGGTAAACTAGTTAATTGCAATTTAAGTTCTCAGAAATTAATAATTACATAAAAATCCTATGTAATATATAAGGTAATATTTAAGGGTTTCTTTTGTATAAAAAGGTTCAAGTGTGGCTTGCAAAGTAAGTAAAATAATATCTACGAATAATTTAATCATGTCTGCGGTATTTAAAAAGAGATATACGAATTTAAATACTATTTATACTGTGTAAGATTATATGTCATTAAATTTAATTAAATTGATAACAAATATTTCATTTTAGAAAATAAAAGATTTTAAATAAAGAAATTACATTTTATGACAACTAAACAAACATCAGTTATTGTTACTTAATTTTGTATTTAAAATAAAACTTTGTAAAAATTGTTACCAATTTGAATTGCATACATATGTATATATTAATTAATGTATATACTTGAATCTTGTCTTAACTCATTTTTGAGTAATTTGCCCATTCCATCAGAGCATATAATTATAAATTTTTTCATATTTAAGCCGATTTTATTTTAAAAAGGCTTATTCTTATCGTATTGTGTGGATTACTTTCGGTTTCTAGTAGATCGCGTTCCACCAGAGCCTGCAGCACCCGCTGAGGTTGACGGGCTGTTATCCATGATATTTGACGATGTATCATTTAATTTTCTACTTGTTACCTCAACTGAACTTTCTTGGGCTGAAATAAAAAAAAAATATGCGAGCAATTTAATATTTAAATATATTATAATAATAAACGGTATTATTCATGGGTTTTCTTCGTTTTTTTTTTTTAATCATAGGAAAAAGTTTTGTTGTTTAAAGTTAAGTGAAGACGACGAAAATAAGACGAGCAGGGGCCTTACTCTGTAATGCGATTCGAAAAAATAATCACACCAAGTAAAGGGTGATCTAATAAGAGCTTTCTACTTTGTTTTCTAAATTAAATACATAAAAATCGATGTATTGATGCAAATCTTTATTTTGAATGATAGTTCTTTAGCTATATTTGTTATTTATAGTTTTAAGAATAATTTCTGCTTTTTATTGCTTTCGTTACTTTTTTTAAGACTCAAAAATATTTTTTTTTTATTCTACACTTAAACTATTTTTTTACATTTATATTTTTTTAAAACAAAGTATTTTAGGTGGAGTCCCCCTAGAGATTTAATATATAAAAAAATTTATATTGGAAAATCACTCTGCGCTTTCGTCTTAAAGGAATTCGAGGCTCTGTGAAATAAGGCCCCAGGAAATAAAGCCCCAAAACAAAAATGAAATAAGGCCCCAAATATGGGGCTTTATTTCATTATGAAATAACACCCTACGAAATAAAGCCCCAATTCGACGAAATAAAGCCGCAACCGAAAATTAAATAAGGCGCCAAAGTTGGGGCTTTACTTCATTGTGGAACAAGTTCTTATGAAATAAAGGAACAATTGAAGAATAATGAAAACTCGAATTTTAGTCCTTCCAAGTCCATTTCTGAAAAATTTCTCTCAAGTAGTTTCGGAGTTATAGGGGTTCAAAGTTGAAAAAAAATTACCATTTTAAGTATGTATACTAAAACGACCAGATTTTTTTAATGTGAAATAAAATGTACAAAATATGTTTACTTTTTTAAAGGTTTAAATGTGATCTATTAAATGAGATATCAATAAATGAAATCTTTTGAGTACTTTAAGAAATACGAAGTATAACTCGTGGCTCCAAATGTGAAAATTTGTTTTTCTATATACATATGAATATATATATGTTGCTGGAAGTCCAAATTAATTCTCTTTTTAATAGGCGGCCTTCGACCGCGGCTCAAGGATTACAACCCTCAGTAAGTCAAATACCGACTACGCTGTCTACAGTACTTCTGGATATAATTCTCTCTTTAATGAAACATGAACATAATATGTGTAAGCAGTGCATAACACGTGAAATAATATATCTTCAAAAGTAATTCATAAATTTTTATGATAAATGACTTGTTGAATAGGTAACAGAATAGCCTTTCTTTTGATGTCCATACTTATTAGTTTTGTATGAAAATAAAAAGTTATCGCATGTTTTTCAGGCCAATTTTTACAATTTTGGAACCCTGTAACTTCCAAACCACTTGAGAGCGGATTGAAATTTAAAATGAAATCTTAAAGTGTAAAATTTGAGTTTTCACTATTCTTTAAGTATGCCGAAATAAGCCCCAATATGATGCAATAAGGCCCTAAACTTAAATATGCCAGTTTTTTAAAAGGCTGCGCAAATGCACCCCAAAATAAAAGGCCTCAAATCTTAAAACGGAATCAAAACTCAAAATTAAGGAAATAGCACCCAACATATTTATGAAGAATGATCCCCACAATAAATAAAAACACCCTAAATTGCTATTATTTTTATTTGTAAACATGAATGAATTAATATCTTCAAGAATTCATTAATCTTATCAAGAATTTGAAAAAACTATTCCCTTGTACGAAATATTTTTATAAATTTTTATAAACCGACGAAAGGTTAACTCTTGCTTTACAGGTCTCTTGCCGAAATTCATATATTGTTATAGTTTTATAAGTGGATTTTTTTCTATAAATCATTTTTTGATCGAGGACATAGATAAGTTCACTGGTCCTTCGTTTGCCATGAAATTTTTCACAATTAATTTAATTTTTTAATTTTTTATTATGTCTTCACTAAGTGGCAAAAATATTAAAACTTAACATATTTTTTAAAATTTTTTCAATTGAGAAATTTTTAATTGATTTTAAATAACAAAAATCGAAAAGTTGTTATAACAACCGTATCCAAGTCTAACCCTCAAGGAGTGTTGAAATTTTTGGTGGCCTATTTTACAATGGAATAAAACCCTAATTAAAAAAATGAAATGAGGCCACAAAAATCGAAATAACACCCCAAATATTCATGCATTTTATTCCTTCACTGGTCCTTCGTTTACCATGAAATTTTTCACAATTAATTTAATTTTTTAATTTTTTATTATGTCTTCACTAAGTGGCAAAAATATTAAAACTTAACATATTTTTTAAAATTTTTTCAATTGAGAAATTTTTAATTGATTTTAAATAACAAAAATCGAAAAGTTGTTATAACAACCGTATCCAAGTCTAACCCTCAAGGAGTGTTGAAATTTTTGGTGGCCTATTTTACAATGGAATAAAACCCTAATTAAAAAAATGAAATGAGGCCACAAAAATCGAAATAACACCCCAAATATTCATGCATTTTATTCCTAATATAATTTTTGGGTCCTTATTTTATTTTTTCTTGGGGCCTTATTTCATTATGAAATAAAGCCCCATTTTTTAAAAATGAAATAAAGTCCCAAAATAGGAAATAACATCCCAATTATTTGTGTTGTTGTTTTGTATAGAAATGTTTGGGGCCTTATTTCATTTGTAGTTTGGGGCCTTAATTCCTGGGGCCTTATTTCATAGAGCCGGAATTCGAGTCTGCTGCGACAAAATTGGAGGTGATGTATTTGAAGTGGGAATCGTGACAATCTTTGCATCCTCATGAATATCCAAATTTATTGTAAATGCTGGTTTCAGCCGATCGATCGAAATAACTTTCTCAGCTCCATGAACGTTGAATGTGAACGTCAGTTCGTATCTCAGTTCGGATAAGAACAGGGTTCAGCTACTACAGCTTTTTCGCACTTTCTCCGCATTAGATTATCTTAAGAACCAACTTAATATCATTGAAATATCTCAACGATATACATAGATAAAAGTTGCCCAAAACAATCTTAAGTGAGAAAAATTTACCCACCATAATAAGGGTTTGGCTCAGGGACAACACAAGACATAACAAGTAACCATGCGTTTACATAGATCTAATCATACATTAGTTTTCAATCTACTTTTGAGTTGACCTTTGGATAAGTTAACATCAAAAAAGCTACAGTTGTTAACAAAGGTACTCATGCAATTTAAAGGAGCAGTAGCCATATAATTTGTTCTACTAAAAGGTAAGTAAATTAAATTGTTAGCGTTTCTACCAGGGAATGGAAAAAACCCGTTCCTTATACGTAGCGCTACAAAAGCAAAAACCACGCAATCTTTATTTTGCGTTATTTGCATATAGCTTTTAAACTTAAACATAAGCACAACCCCTAACAGGCCGAAGAGAGAGACCGAAACATAACGGTAGCGTTGTTGTTAAAAGAGCTCATAAATTTTTTGCTTTGTTCGGATTTCTCTTCGCATCGTAAACAAAAACCGAAACACAAATAAACCCCGCTTCACCGATTGTCATAGCTGCTTCTACGACTTTAAATTAAAATTCTGCAAAACAGCAGCAACAACATTTGTTGACGCAAGCCACAATTTTTTTTTTCTTAAGACGCCGCACAGTGGCGCGGGTGCGGACAAAAGTAAAAAATATTTTAGGTTGCAAATTTAGAACACTATGTATACAGAATCATAGCTAAAAAATACAATTATTTCGAATTTTAAAGAACTTAGCAATATCTTATTATCTGTGGATAGCAACGCCTTCAACATTTTGGTTGGAAAATTTTAAAAGCGGGGGGAAAGCGGGGTTTATTTGTTACTGTTTCGGTTTTTGTTTACGATGCGAGGAGAAATCCGAACAAAGCAAATAATTTATGAGTTCTTTAAACAACAACGCTACCATTATGTTTCGGTCTCTCTCTTCGGCCTGCTAGGGGTTGTGCTTATGTTTATGTTTAAAAGCTATATGCAAATAAAGCCTAATAAAGATTGAGCTTTCAAAAAAAAAACAGAACAGATCAAAAACGAACCGTTGGATAAAGTTTATTTCCATTCCCTGGTTCGACTGCTTCTGTGTTTAGTGTTGAAGCAGTACATTACATTTTGATAGTAAAGGGATAGCCTATTAAGTTTTTTGGAGTTTGACGAACAGGTTCAGTCGTCCTTCTAGACTTATTCTTGACAGACACTCTGAAACGAATATATTCTCGGTCCACAAATTAGAATTTAAAACATTTGCAAAAACATTTGCAAATCTTCAGCAGGAACTGTGAGAATGAAGGAAGCGTGGTAAGGTTTATTCCCTATTTTTTTACATGAATAAAGTCGTTTTGAATCAACAAGTTGTTATGTTTAATAAACGTTAATATGTTTTCAACAGTTGTCAGGCTGAAGACGTGAAATAAATAAATTTTTCCTCCTTGACACTGCCCTTAAATTTAAATGATTTCTGGGCTCAATAGGAGGTAAAACTGGACTATTAGTCTAAGGAGAAATATTAGCAGGTGACGAAGAAGAAACTGGAGTATTTTTGTTAAAGATGCTTTGCGACGCTTTTTGTTCACCTCTTTCTTTTTGAAATAGAATGGTCATTTTCTGATGAAATAATAGTTTGAGTCCCGGAAGAAACAGTCTGTGACAAAGTAGATGGGACCTTTTCCAGAATAGATATTTCATCATAGACGCTGGTACTGGGTGCGGCTCTAACTTCGCTAAAAAAGTGACAATTTCTCTAAAATTGTTATTTAACGTATTAAGACTTTTCCCAAAAAGCTTTATTTTTTAATAAAGTTCATCTGAGGAAAGTGCCCTACACGAAGCACAGTACCAGCGAAGACCTGACCGTACAGATACTAAATCGTCTAGGCATGATTTAGAAACACCGGCACAAGATTCATGAAACATTTGCTCACATGGACCAGAACAACTAAACATGGGGTATAGAATGTTTTAACACTTGCATAGCTCGTTCAAATAACAAGCGACAATATTTTCCGCAGAAAAATATTCCATGTTTAAAGATTGAAAAAGTAAGCAGATGCCAAATGTTCTTTTAGGGCTATTATTTTAACACAACGAGCATGCAAAACAACAACACTTTGTTAATATGAGTAAGACATTAAATTGAAAACTATTAAAAAACAAATGTTATGTTAATAATTATTAATTATTACTGTTTATTATAATAAACACACTCACATAAATTACAAACAGATAGTATTAGAATAAAATTAACAAAAACAAAAAGTACACTTATTAAAACAATTCAACACAACCGACACAGACTAATAGACGAGATCAACTGGTTTCTTGATGGCATCATGTCGAACGAAAACGTGACTGCAGGTTTTCAGATCCTACGATACGAAAACTGTCTGGTTCGTTTTATGAGCAGGCATGACGGGCTTCAGAGAATTCATCTTCAATTTTAGTGAATTTATAAATTCGTTTGACGGCTGTGAATCATGTGATTCCGAAAGCATCTCGCCTGGTAGTCTGATGGTGAAACCATATGAGTTCACTCGGCGTTGTGTCCATATCTTCGCGAAAGCTTGCTCGCAACCCTAGTAATATTCATCCAGTTCGAAGTGTTGTGATAACAGATGATCGCAGTTTTTAGTGATCGATGCCACATTTCAATTATTCCATTAGAGCGTGGATGATACGGTGATGTTCGGATACGCTGAGCTCTTAAAAGTTGTGTAAGTGCCTTGAAGAGTTGAGACTTGAACTGTCGACCTTGATCCGTTGTGATTCTTGATAGTACTCCGAACCGGGAAATCCAACCTCTATAAAATGCATCTGAAACAGTTGAAACTCGAATATCCTCGATAGGAATGGCCTCTGGCCAACGGGTAAATCGATCGATGCAGGTCAGGATATATGCAAATCCTTTACACGTCGGCAGAGGTTCAACCAAATCAATGTTGATATGTTTGAAACGTTCTGAGGTTGAAAGATACGAACCAATTTCATTATAAGTGTGTTGTGAGATTTTGGAGCACTGACACTTTACACAATGTTGAGTCCAGTTCTTGACATCTTTTCGTATGCTTGTCCAAATGAATCGCTTCTGTACGAGTTTTGTTGTTGAATTAACGCCACCATGTGAAAGATTGTGCAGAGCGTCAAAAACAGTTTTTCAGAAACCAACTGGAACAAATGGACGCGCGTTGCTTGTTATGTCACATTATAAAGATGCAGAATCTGGTGTAAGTTGTAACGATTTAAGAATCAACGAAGACGAATCTGATTGCGACAGAAACATTTGCAGGTCCTTGTCAGCTTCTTGTGGTTTAGCAATCTTTGAAATACGTGATAACGTATCGGCAACAACCGCTTGACCTCTGATGTGACGTATATGTTTTGAAAATTGTGACAGATAGTCGAGCTGTTTGAACTGACGAGGTGTTGCTTTTTCTGAATTCTGCCGAAAAGCAAAAGTCAGCGGCTTATGATCGGTGAAAATTATAAATTTTCTATCTTCTAGCATATGACGGTAGTACTTAACCACTGTATATGCAGCAAGTAACTCTCGGTCATATGTGCTACACTTTTTCGTTCCACTGAGCTTTTTTGAGTAAAAACTCAGCGGTTTCCAACCATCCTGCATGTATTGTTGAAGAACACCACCTATTGCGCTGTCTGATGCATCAACTATAACGCAGATAGGCAGGTTTTCGCTGAGATGAAATAGGAGCGTAGAG
The DNA here is from genome assembly GCA_963920525.1 of Dichetophora obliterata. Lineage (NCBI taxonomy): Eukaryota > Metazoa > Arthropoda > Insecta > Diptera > Sciomyzidae > Dichetophora > Dichetophora obliterata. The sequence goes on from OY986439.1 coordinate 126,374,013, forward strand.
TCCGATGGGTCCTTCTTACATTATTCAAACGCAGCTTTTGCTTCTTCGGTTCAAACAATTAGAGTCCTATCGTTTTTTTTTTTTGTTGCCTTGTTGATAAGCGCTAAGAGGAATTTGCGTAGCGGCGGCATGCGGAATAAATCTACGATATAAATTTACCATAGCAACAAAGCGGCGCATTTCTTTGACTGTCTTGGGCTGTGGGTAATTGATGATGGCTGCAATTTTTTCGGGAAGCGGACGATGACCAAGAAATGTGACTGCGGATTTGCCAAAACCATATTTTGCTACGTTTATCACGAGTGCGTATTCTTGTAAGCGTTCAAAAAGTTGTTGGAAATGTTCTTCTTCATTTCCGGATGCGACCAGGATGTCGATTTGGATGTTGCATAATCCAAACGTCATGTATTCGAACTCGAATAATCCGAATGGAGTTATGATGGCTGTTTTTGGAACGTCCACCGGTGCCACCGGTATTTGATTATAAGCGCGGACTAGGTCAATCGTCAAAAAATTTACTGGTTATGCAAACCATTTACAAAGTCGTGGATATGGGGAATGGGATATCGATCGGGGACGGTTTGTGCATTTAACCGACGATAGTCCCCACATGGACGCCATTGATTGTCTTTCTTCGGCACCATGTGCAGATGGCTTGACCAACTGCTTTTCGATGGACGACAGAGACCAATGTCGGTCACGAATTGAAATTCGGATATTTCCAATTTTTCAGGAGGAAGTCTGCGCGGTCTGGCAGTAACAGGAGCTCCGGTAGTTTCAATGATGTGTTGAACGTTATGCTTTGCTTTCTTTGTACGTGTTGAGGGATTAGTAATATCCGGAAAAAGAGAAATTAATTCTTGGTAAGGTGAACTACTTATCATCGTTTTTACCGCAGCATAACTTTAAACCGATTCTAGTCGTCCTATTGAGCAAAGTCCCGTGTCGGTGTCGATGAGTTTTCATCGTTTCACATCAACCAGCAATCCGCAATGTTTCAGGAAATCAGCCCCAATGATCGCGTGTGAAACTTAAGCAACAATAAATTTCCATTGGAATGAGCGCCTTAGTCCTAGCGACGTGGAAATTGTTGAATCACCGTAGGTATTTATTGGCGTTCCATTTGCGGAGAATAGCTTTTATTTATCAGGAAAATTCATTTTTTATTTTTCAGCTGGATGACAGGTAAGATATCCACCAAAAAATGTTTATTAAGTTGTTTGTCAAAAACGAAAAGGCGATTTGTTGCAAACGTCCGGTCATTTGACGCCTCTAGTGACTGGTAGGGAAGTTTCCCGGCTCTTGAGTATTGACGAATGAACAAGGCGGCCTGCAGTTTCGGGCATTGCGTCCAAACCGACGATGATAATACCAAATTCCATCTGGTGTGTTTGAACTATTATTGTTCTGCGAACGGCTTTTGGAGCGGCTTCTGGAACGATATTCTTGCATCTGAGTTACTGCAGCGTTTAGTGCAGCAGTCTTGCGCTTAATTTCTAATAAATCAAATGAAGGACTGATTGTAGCGATGTTTGAGGTTGATGCTAACAACGTAGGAGTAGAAATATCGCTAATTTTACCATTTTGGCAACGTTGTCAAGTGAGTCTGAAGAAGTTGATAAAATGGCTTGAGTTTGTTGTGGAAGTCGTTGGATCCACATCGTTTTTAAGAAATCTTCCGTGATGCCACTGTTTGCTAGCATCCGCATTTCGCGTAGTAGAACACTGGACTTTTTATCACCTATGTCAAAGTTGTATGTTTCTTAATGCGATTTTCTTCAGATATCGAAAATTGCTCGATGAGATTTTGCTTGAGTTTTTCGTAGGCATCGACTGGCGGATTAAAAAATTATGTCGCTTACCTGGGATAACATTTCAGCCTCCAATTCTGCGACGACGATGAATAACTTTGTGCGGTCGGCTTCGATGCGATGTATTTGGAATTGTGCCTCAAGTTGCGCAAACCAAAGGGCCGGATTTTCCTTCCAAAATTTAGGCACTTTCATCGAAATTAATGTTGTGGAACTATTCATTGAAACAGCAGATGTAGAAGCAGCGACTACTGCGGGGGAATCCATTGATGTGGATTCGGATTGCTTCGGATGTTTAGGCGCAGCTGAATTTTTTAATGTGTGTATGCGTAAACTTTGTCGAAGTCACGGTCGAGTTTACTTTTTCGGAAGAGGTTTTTTTATATGTACCTACTCGGGGTCACCAATTTAACTATAGGTGTTATTTATAGTTTTAAAAGTAATTTCTGCTTTTTATTGCTTCCGATACTGTTTTAAGACTCAAAAATTTCTATTCGACCTTTATTTTTTTGAAAATTTATATTTCTTTAAAACAAAGTATTTTAAAGGTAAGCTGGTTTCCCACAGTTCGGTTCCTACAACTCAATGTTTAAAAACTATTTCGTTCAAATATTGCCCACGATTAGCTCTTAAATAATCCATATTCTTAAAACTGCGGGCTCTATGCACTCTGGTTGAATGATGTATGTCCAGTAGTGTAAAATTGGTTCGAAATTTAGTGATGGTTTGGACGCTCATAACGACCATAATGATGTTGAAGAACTCTATAACATTCTCTAACTGATGACTGATTTTGTTAGTAATTTTCCCCAATTAATAAACGTTTGTTCAGGATTAAGTCTATTCACGATTGAGTGGTATTGAATACTGAACACAAACGTCATATATACAAGCCATTTGACACATAACAGCTGTTAAAACAACCCAGTTGAAAAAGGGACCTCGTATTGGATCACCCTTTATTTACATGGTTTTTTTACAAACTTTTGATAAGTTCGAATTCAGTTCAAAGCAGAGGTAGAATTTATTGCCATTTAGTAATCTTAATTCGTGTATTTACATGGTGTGATTTTGTTTTCGACTCGCATTACAGAGTAAGGCCCCTGATATTAAAATTGTCGATTCCAAATATTTTCATGGCAACACTGGTCGTCGTCTCTTCCAAGCTTTGTGCAAAGAACGTCGCGCCGAAGCTACTGCATGAACGTATGCTGATGAACTCAGCAATAGAATGGTTATAGATCAGATAGCGGACATACACAAGTGCGTGAACTTAATAAACGAATTGAATATTTCAATGCAAGGATTTGAAGAAATCGCTATAACAGCAAAACATAAGTTGACTGTGTTTACTCAAAAACTTTCCAATTTGGAATAACTGTATTAACGACTGTAAAATGTTTCTAACTATCCTTTGCTTAAAAACGTTGGAAGACTCTTTGGATATATATTTTGCTTCTTGAGATATTTATATACCAGAAAAATTCATATTAAATCCATTTATTTTTAATCTGGTCTAAATAGATGACATTCACTTGATTTTTGCAAAATACAAATATACCACTTTTAATAACACTTTAAGTATTGAAGCAGTGTCCAAGTGTAAAATGTCGATTTTGATAACAATCATATTTATACACAACTTGACAAACTGGCATTGAAACCATCATATGTAGCAACTCACGTGACGTTTCGAGGCTGATACAATTATATTCTTAGGTACAATTCATTAAAATAATTTCATTAAATTCGTCACCTATACTATTATATAAAAGAAGACTCACGAAATTTGATCCAAAATAAGCTCGGTAACCGCTGAACCGATTTTGATCATTTTTTTTTATTCCTATGATAATTTAGATTGTCATAGCTTACCAAGGTTTTCAAAAAATGAATTCTTTAATTATTACAAAATCACGCATTTTATTTGATGCTTACATTCAACCAGCAGCACAATACAACAGCAAACAAAGCTTTCCACTCTTTGTCGCGAGAGCTTCTCTAAATATAACACGGCAGCCATGTTGTGAAGTTGTTTTCAGTAAGATTCTTGGTGGCATACAGTGTAAATTTTCTTTGCAAATGTTTTAAGGAGAGTTGCCAGAATTGAGTTATAAACATAAATTATGTTTTGCAACTAGCCAGCTTTTGCCCACTTGAGATTGTATTAGTCTATCTATACGAATATATAAAAGCGTTGTGACACTGCACGAATGTTTGACAACCACGCAAGAACCACTGAACCGATTACGACGATATAGGTATCAAACTATTTGCTATTTCAACTTAATCGTAATATGCTATGTTATTTTTGTCACGCCTACTTTTCACGCCGACTTTTTGCAAAAAATGCTATACTTCAGACGATTTTGGTCGTATAAGACTACAATTTGGTAATTTACGTTGCATGGTTACTTTCGCTAATTTTACTAAAAATGGTCAGGACCCGCTTTAGCTACGTCCACTTATCGGGGGATAAGCGTAGAGTAAAGCAAAGCGCACTAGGTTTAAACTAAATTGGGCTGAAATTCTGGCAGTCTATTTGTTTCGAGTAAGAGATGCTTAAGTGAAATAATTATGCCACACCCCCGTTACCGCCCACAATTAAACAAAAATGTTATATTTCGAACGGTTTTGGTCGTATTAGACTAAAATTTTATAGTTTAGTTCATACGGTTATTTTCGGCAACTGTACTAAAAATGACGAATATATATATTTTTTAAGGTGGTCTGCGGCAGGACAACGTCTGCCGGGGAATACTATACATCAATAAGAATGCTGTATATGTCAGAAAGTTCTGTTCGCATTGATGTTTCAAAAGAAAACTTCTGGCATGTGTTGTACAAAGGTCAATTTACAAACTTTAACAAATTCACAAAACGATCATAAAAAAATAAATTGAATTGGGTCAGGACGACTGTTGAGTTCACTATAAATGTATAGATAAAGATATAGATTAAAACAGAGATTTATGTATACAACTTTGGATGGTTTGAAATATTTGAAAAATTTGTGCACAGAAATTATTTTTTAAGATATATTTTAAAATATTTCTCACAAAAATTGGTTTTTAAGCTGTAGAACATTGTAAAAAAGATAACAACATTTTAAGAAATTTAATTTTCTTTAAAACTCATAGGGAGGGGGGGATAGGTGGTCTATGATTTTTAATGATAAAAACTGTGTCAAAAATGTGTCAAATGGAGAAATTTTCGCAGATAAATGATGTTATATGAAAGAGTAGAGAATAAAAATTATAAGAAACAAATTTAAAACAAAAACAACTTTTGGCCTATTTTTAAGTACAAATTGGATATTTTAGAGGGTTTTTAAAACAATATTAACATATTTAAATAAAACATTGCATTGGTGAGGTAGCAGTAAACCTTTTCTCATTTTTCCAATTTACTTAATTTATCTTTCAGACAAAGAAAATTTGATGAAAATGGATTTGAAAACGGCGGAGATATTTGCTTGGTAAGTCCAAACTTGAAATTTTAATAGTTTTTTCTCATTCTGATGCTGAAGAAAATGTGTTATACTGAGAAAATCTATAGTTTTTGAGATATCGCAATAATTTTGGAAGATATGGAGCTGGGCGATCGTCGCACCTCACAGCTTCTAAATGAGATGAAGGACATGGGCGGCGCTCAAGTTAACGAGGCCATGCTACAGAGGCCATGCTAAAGAGGCCATGCTTGTGGTTGGCCCGTTTGCCCAACGACGTACAGGCGATCCTGCAGGTGGTTAATTTGCAACTGACACAGCAAGCAGTGCAAGCGGACAAAATTATGGAGTCGGGCAAGTATCGCCCGAAAAGGTGGCAGTGACTTCCGCGCAACCAGCTAGCGACTGCCTTGAAAAAAGGTTGCACAGGTTGGAGGAAACTCTTTATGAACGTAATAATCCGCGAGTTCGAGGCACACGCAGCCGCTCGCAAGCACGCTGGGACGTCCAACCAGCAGGCATAAAACCAAAAGTGGACCGCGACTACATGCCGTCACAGCATAGGCCTAACTCCGCTGCCAGACCAGGGCAAACCAAGATGAGCGGAAGCAAGAGAACGCTCCAGCGGCGCTTGCGGCGTGAATGGGTGGCCGCGAGGGATGACAGGTTTGTTGCTGGGTACTGCTGGTACCATCAAAAGTGGGGAAATCGCGCAACCAGTTGCGTGGCGCCTTGCTCATGAGACGCCCCGACAAAAAACTAGAGTGGAAGTCACCCCCAAAGACGACGCTGGTGGCGATAATGAGGTCTGTCGTCTTTATGTTGAGGATTCAAGCGGGAATTTGTGTGAAATTTGGTCATTTCCAACGTTAGGACATCTATTATTGGGGCTGGCTTCCTGAGACACCATGGCCTACTGGTCGACATGAAGAACAGCAAACTTGTCGATCGGGAAATCGGAATAAAATACAACGGAATAGCAGCTGAAATGGGTAAGACAAAAATTTATTCTTATAATTTTCGCAACCCTTTTGAAAAAATTCTGTCCGAGTTTGCCGATATTACCACTTTAAGTCCGAATAAGTAGGCCTTAAAGTCAGGTGTTACTCATCACATTATCACGGATGGGCCGCCTACTCACGCTAGGTCCAGGCGTCTGGCCCCTGATAAGTTGGCAGCAGCAAGAAAAGAGTTTTATTTCCTGCTCGAGAGCAATATCTGCGAGCTATCAGACAGCAATTGGTTTAGCCCGTTGCATATGGTTAAAAAACCAGACGGGACCTGGAGACCGTGCGGGGACTACAGGGCACTGAATGAAAAGACGGTGCCAGATCGCTACCCAATACCCCATGTGCAAGATTTTACGCACATATTGCATTTGCCGCGTGCATATCACCAAATACCAATTGAGCCTGCAGATATCCCAAAGACGGCAATAACGACGCACTTTGGATTATTTCAATTTAAATATATGACCTTCCCTTACGAACGCATCCCAAACCTTTCAGAGGCACATAAATAAAATGTTGGCTTCTGAAGCTCATTATGCATTTGTCAACATAGATGACATCTGCATTGCGTCGCCGGATGAGAGGCAGCATGAAAAGGATCTACGAAAAAAAAAATCTGATAGACTGCGAAGCACTTCAGCAGTCGACAGTTTCAGCAGTTTTTGTTTTCATTGACTGAAACTGTGAACAAAATCGAAAGTCGAAGCAACAGCAACTGTTAAACTTTTGAAAGTCGAAGCAGCATCAGTCGTAGCAGACTGTTATGCTTTGTGCTGATACATTTGTTTGAACGCTTTTGTGCCAATTTTTTTGCGTTTCGATCGAAAAGCTAGATAGGACACTAGGCTGAACCCTAAAAATGCTTTCTTTTTTTTTACTATGTATGTGCTAGAACCAGTGCACTTAAAACAGTGTTAGGGGGACGCTGATTTAGAATCTGAAGTCAGAATTTAAAAATTAAAAATGGTGGATAGGGTTGCCACCTTTACGATTTTGCAGGATGACACTGAGCAACACCAGCAGCGCAGTTAAAATCGGGAAGGACCTCTCCCCACCATTTGTTACCAAATGAGGTTTCAGACAAGGTGATTCCTTATCATACAACTTTTTCAACCTAATGATGGAAAAGATTATCCGAGCTGCTGATCTGAGACGAAGTTCCACAATATTCTACAAGAAATTTATGCTGCTTGCGTATGCTGATGACATCGATATCAATGGCAATAATTCGCGCGAAGTCAGTGCAGCATTTTCCAGATTATAAAGAGAGTCAAGTAGCTGGCAAAAATCCTCCGCCTAACTTTACTAGTGGGTGCCGGCTGGAAATAACTGCTACAGTGTTCTCAGTTAAGGGGTAGTTAAGCTATTCTGTGGTACGGCGGTTACCTAAGGGGGGGACGCAATCATACAACGCTCCGACTCTCAATAGTTCTAGCGCTGCCTGGGGCGGTTCCTTCCCATCGGTGTGAGGTAATGGGCTGAATTAAGGTGTCATGCGACCCGTGCCGAGGATTGACCAGGCTGGAGGCCCATTTAAAAAACTAGTTCAGTCTTTCACGGAGCCATCCGGATACCTGACGACCTCCAGATGTATTTAACCCCATCTGTGTATGCGGATCTCTGCACAGACGGGCATCCCCTTCTCCGCTACTCGTGGGTCCTAATATGAACACCGATCAAAATAAAAACTTTAAAAACAAGGAGTCCGGATCTCTTCAGAACCGGAAAGTAGTAGTGCAGTTGCTGCTGCGGCTCAGAATCCGGCCAAGCTAGATCAGAGCTGTAGTAACAGCTCAATCCGAGGTAAAGCCTTTTCTTCTGCCCAAAAGGGCTCGTCTAGTCGCACTAGGGAGTTGCGCACAGCGACTAGGCTTCTCGTGCATGTAGAGATTCAGCTCGCTGCAGGGTCTGTGTTATCGTACAAGTAGCCTAAAAGCCGTGAATGGGCGTTAGGCGTCAAAAGCGGCAAGGTGATATCGTCTGGAGCCGGTAAAGGTCTGTCGGTCAAACGACAGAGGTCGGAAAAGGAGAAACCGGCCAATGAGGCGAAAAAACTGAAGGCTGGTGACTTCTCTGGCCGACTCTTCAGCGATGTCACCAGAGGAGGTGAGGTATTGGCTATCCTGGACAGGGGGGGGGAGAATTTTGGGATCTCGGCCACGAACTGGAGGCTGGTGGAAGCTAAGCTTGCCGCCGATTATCTTCGGCTCATGGTTGAGATTCCGAGTCCTCCTCCCAACTATTTTGCGATAGGCTGGCAACGGGGAGTAAGGTTGGTACGGTGCGCAGATGCAAGGTCTGTCACGTTCTACAAGGCGGCTATCGCCAAGGTAGGTAAAGTGTTGCCAGGCGCACGTATAGAAGCGGTCTCAAAGGAGGAAATCCCTTGCAGACCGAGGGCGCGAGTCTGGTTACCTCTGGAACCTTCAGAGGCAGACAAAATTGTGGAGACTTTAAGAGTCTTCAACCCCCACCTTCCAGTTCAGAACTGGAGGGTTGTCAAAATTGAGGATCCCAGGGATGGCGCTAGGCAGGCTGTCCTAACTTTGGACGAGGCATCTCTGGGTCCCATAGGTAAATGCGATGGGTGGGTTCGCTTTGGGGTCACGAGGGTACTCGTGAAGGTTTATAAGAAGGATAAGCTAGCGGATAACGCAGGCGGTGAGGTAAGCACTTCTCCAAGGGAGGATGGAGTGGAAGAGTCTGCGGCTAACGCGACCATAGATGCGGATCGAGCATCGGCAAGCACTCCTCTGAAGTAGGGTGCTACAGTAGATGATGGCGACCGGGTGTCGGTAGGATCGGCGGATTATGGTATTGTCGACATATTCGATGAGGATTCCGAGAAGCAGCTTCTGGAATCTGATTAGGATATTGAAAACAATACCATAATGGAGGTCGAGGAGAGTAAACTCCGAACTGGTTAGGTTGCTGCAAATCAACCTACACCATGCGAAGGCGGCCAGCGCCGAATTAGTAACCCGTATTAGTAGAGGCGCTGAAGATGTAATCTTGATTCAGGAGCCTTAGGCCTTTTCCACACTTGGTCAACGCAACTCCAACTCAAGTTGCTAGCCTGTGTATTTATACCGGAACCTTCAGATTAAGCAACTTGCACGCAACAAGTTCTCGACACGTTCTCAACCTGTTCAACGCAACGCGGCATTCCGCAATTTTCATCGGCGACGTGTTGCATCAGTTTGTTTGTAGTGCAGTATTAATCAAGGTGAATAAGTTTAATTAATTAGTTATTTTTTTCATTAATAGAATCTTAAAGAAGAAGAAATAGTTTGCAGGATGAATGAGCAAGTGCTAAATATTACATTAGTTCAAGAAGTCGAAAAACAAGACTTGTTATATTATTACAATTATTATATGTTGCATGACTTTTGAAGCAAGTCTGAAAGCATTCGGTTTATAGTTGCATTGCTTTTCAAATTTTTCGCTGTTGCGTTGATGTTTCGTTGGAATTGCGTAGACCAAGTGTGGAAAAGGCCTTAGACTCATGGAGGCAAGGTTTGTGGCTTGAAGATGGACGGTTATTAGCTGTTCTTCGCTAGTTGCACAGGTACTCCCAGGTCATGTATACTAGCGAAAACTTGTATTAAATCATTTTTATTATCTTATTTCAGTGATCAAGACTTGGTGGCAGTCAGTCTGGAGCTAGGATCGAGCAGCTGCTGGGTTGCGTCGGCATACCAGCCCATGACCATCCTGAGCCACCGCCGGCGGGTAATCTGCGGCGTCTGGTCACCGAGGCAGAGAAGAAGAAGCGTGGCCTGGTCATCAGTGCTGAGGCGAATGCGCATCATACAGTCTGGGGAAGCACAGACGTAAATGAAAGAGGTGAATTCTTGTTTGGCTATATACTTAAAAGTAATTTATATTATTGTAACGTTGGGAACGAGCCAAATTTTGTTACTCGCAGAAGGCGAGAAGTCTTAGATGTTACCCTTGTCTCTGACTTCTTTTATGATAGGATCAAGGATTGGAAAGTGCTTCAGGAGCACTCCTTCTCTGATCATAGGTACATAACATTTGGTCTTAAGGGCCACGTCAATAACCAAGCTGTCTTTAGGAATCTAAAGTAAACCAATTGGTGTGAATTTAGAGAGGTAGTGGAAGCATCATAATCTCTTTCCAATAATTCCCCTTCGACGACATATGAACTAGATTCAATTGTGGAGCAGCTGACGGGGACTCTAAATGAGGTTTTAGAAATCTCATGCCCTAAGGGCGCTCCAAGAGGCAAATCAAAACCATCTTGGTGGTCAAGGGAAATAAGTAATATAAGGTCTCAGTGCAGTAAAATTTTTAATAAAGCTAAGAAATCGGGTAGAACTCAATGCTGGGATGACTATAAATCTACTTTAAAAATTTGTAAGAACTATAAAGGCTCTGCGAAAATCCTGGAGGTTTTTTTGCGGCAATATAGAGGAATCTTCCGAAGCATCAAGACTTCGTAAGATCCTCGCTTCTAGTCTTAGCTGTCCAAGCTACTTAAATAAATCAGATGAATCTTGGACATCCTCTAGCGAGGAGATCCTAGATCTTCTTCTGAATTCCCACTTCCCGGATTGCTCTGTGGATCTCACTCGCATAAGGTGTGAGAGGGCTCCGGCGATGAGTAATCCTTAAAAAATCATATCAGAGAACAGAATTAAATGGGCTCTGTTTAGTTTCAAACCATATAAGTCTGCTGGGCCTGATGGTATAGTTCCAGCCGCTCTACAGCAGACTTCGTACATTATCCTTCCATGGCTTCATGTCATTTTCAAAGGTTGCCTTGAAATGACATACATACCATTAAAATGGAGGGAGGTAAAGGTAGTATTTATCCCTAAGGCGGGTAGGATATCGCAAATGAGTCTAAAGGACCTTAGACCCATTAGTCTTTCATCTTTCCAGCTAAAAAACACTCGAAAGACTGATTGACGCTCATATTCGTTGTAGAATACACAAATTTGCTTACAGCTTCACAGCACGCTTACAGGAAAGGTAGGTCTACAGAAACGGCCCTCCACTCCCTGGAAGGCTTTATAGAAAATTCCTTTCTCCATAAGGAGTACACAATGGTAGCTTTTCTGGATATCGAAGGTGCCTTTAGCAATGTTCTTCCGGGCGCCCTCATGAAGCTTCGATTGGATGAGTCAGTCTGTGTACTAATAAAAAACCTGCCTACCTGCAGAGTCGTCAGTGCATCTTTAGGTGACTCAAAGACTAAGAGCTTTGTGAGTAGAGGCACTCCTCAGGGGGGTGTTCTATCACCTTTATTATGGAACTTGGTAGTCAATGTACTTCTAAGGAAAATAGAAAAGGTGAGTGGCAAGGTGATTGCCTATGCGGATGACGTAGCTATTGCTGCACAAGAAAAGTTTTCTAATACTCTCTCGGAAATTCTTGGGTCAGCGCTCTTTTATTTTGGGTTTGGGTGATTTTGGATAGAAAGTTAAGCTGGGAACCGAATATTCTTGAGCGAACTTGGAAGGCCAATGTTAATTTATATACCTGTAAGAAAGATATAGGTAAAACGTGGGGCTTACCCCGAATATTGCACGTTGGATTTACACAGCTATAGTGAGGCCAATCTTGTTATACGGTGTATGTGTGTGGTGGACAGCACTAAAAACACAGTCTAATTGCAAATTTTTAGGGAAAGTACAAAGAACTGCGGCCGTATGTATCAGGGAAGCGCTTAGGTCCACTTCATCGGAAGCGCTAAATGCTGTTCTTTGCTTAATACCCCTTAATATTATGGGAAAAAGGATGGCGTAGGAAACAGCCATCGGCTTGAGAGCAACCTCGCAGTGGACTAACAATCATACAGGTCATTCCTCCATTATCGCTCTTGCAGGAGCAGTTCCCAGCAACATCGATTACACTATTGCCACTCCCTCATTCGAGAACGGCTTTCACACAGAGAACGGCTTTCACACAGTTAACCTAACTAGAGTAGAATGGGACGAGTTACAGCCGCTAAACCAAGTTGGCGCGTATTTTGACTGCCGATTAAATCCCTTGTAGGTGTGTTCCTAACATCACCAACAGCCCTTAAATGTAGCTCGTCTCTTAAGGAGATGGCTGATAAGTTCGACATCCATCTGGTCTGGGTACCAGGGCATAGGGACATTTCGGGAAATTGTAGAGCGGACGAGCTCGCTAGGGAAAGTACATCGGCAACGCTGTTGCCGGACATGGAAACATAAGGCATGTCACTTGCGTCTTGCAAGCTGGCTCTAACGCAACATGCCACAGAATTGGCTAATTTCAGGTGAAAGCATAGCACCACCTCTAACACAGCTAGACAGATGTGGCCTAGTTTTACTGAAAAACGAACGATGAAGCTCACTCAAATGGCGAGGAAAGATCTCTCCATTCTGATTGGCGTTATAACAGGACACTGTATTATAGGTAGGCATGCCCTTAGAATGGGGGTTCATGCGAATGACTTCTGCAGGAGTTGCAGGGATGAGGAAGAGGAGGAATCGGTATCGCATCTCCTCTGTTCATGCTCCGCTTTAGCCCGCAGAAGACATAAGCATCTATGAAGCCTTTTTTTATGATCTTAGGGATCTTGAGGAGGTAGACGTTAAGCGTATACTACTTTTTATTATTAGTTCAGGGTGGTTTCACGACAGCATTTAGGAGAGGAGTAGTCCCAGCGTCTTGGAACTCACGTTACTGTTGACAATACCTCCTTCGAGGTTGTGAAGGACTTTGTTTATCTGGGATCCAGCATAAACTCAACCAACGACATCAGCATTGAGATCAAACGAAGAATAACTCATGCCAACAGGTGTTACTTTGGGCTCAGTAGGCAATTGAGAAGCAGAGCCCTCTCTCGACAATCGAAGATCACGCTCTATAAATCGCTCATCATGCCCGTCCTACTTTATGCATCACAAACCTGGAAGCTGATCAGTTCAGATGAAAAGACTTTAGGAGCACTCGAGATAAAGATTTTTCGTAAGATCTACGGACCAATCTGCGACAATGGCGAGTACCGAATACGGTGAAATAATGAACTGTATGAGCTGTACGCTGACATCGACATAGTCAAGCGCGTTTAAAATCGAGCGGCTTCGCTGGCTAGGTCATGTACAGCGCATGAAAGACGATTCTCCAGTGCAGAAAACATTCGATTCGGTACTCAGCGGTGGTCAACGCAGAAGAGGATGACCGCATCTTTGTTGGAAAGACCAAGTAGAGGACAACCTGACGAAGCTTGGAATTTCCAACTGGCGCCAGCAAGCGAAACACAGAAATGGCTGGCGCAAATTCTTAGATGAGGCCAAGACCGACATACGGTTGTAGCGCCAACTAAGTAGTAAGTATACCAGGCTGTTCGTCGTCACTTGTGTGCGACACGGAGCACGGTCGCATACGTCCCTTGGCCCCTCGCAAGTTCAGAGAGGGCATAATAGAAAAATTACATAGCATCGTGGGGTGAGTGCGATGATGAAGCTGGTCCAGCAGAGGTTTGTATGGCCAAATATGCGAAGAGACATACGCAATTTCGTCAAAGTTGCATAGCATGTCAGCGTTCCAAGGTTCAGCAGCATAACAAATCGCCGCTTGTGGTATACAATAAGCCTACCGAGCGGTTTGAATATATTAATATCGATATAGTTGGTCCACTGCCAATTTCAAGGGAAAATCGCTACTGCCTCACGATCATTGACCGCTTTACGAGATGGCCAGAAGCAATTCCTTTACAAGATATGACAGCCGAAACGGTCGCGCGAAATTTAGTATCCGGTTTGATATCGCGATATGGAGTTCCACTACCCATCACAACGGACATCGGTCGGCAGTTCGAATCGGACATTTTTCGCCAACTAAACCGTATTTTGGGGATCGAACACTTCAGAACCACCCATTATCACCCTCAAGCAAATGGCATGATCGAAAGATGGCATCGAACGCTTAAAGCAGCCATCATATGTCATGAAAATGTTGATTGGAGCGGCATATTACCGATCATCTTATTAAGTCTTAGGTCATTAGTTAAAGAAGACCTAGCAGCATCACCAGCCGAGTTGGTCTACGGGACCCGTTAAACTGCCCGGCGAATTCCTGATTCCAGCACCTTTGAATAGTAACGAAACAGAGATTGTGAAAGACCTAAGGCGCATGATGCGAAAAATTATGCCACCGCAAGCAAGCCATCACGACAGATCGGAAATCTTCATGCGAAATGGCATGGACTTATGATCTTATGTGTTTGTACGGGTCGACAAGGTACAACGCCCACTGCAATCAAGTTACGATGGGCCGTTGAAGGTTCTGGAGAGATTCGAAAAATATTTCGTTATCGAGCAACATGGTAGAAAAGCGAAAATCTCGGTACAGATTAAAACCAGCCTATACAGCGTCATACAAGGTCGTGGCAGCTTCTTACACACCGCTGGACAAAGTGGAACCGCCTAATAAAAGTAAGAAGCCTAAGGACGAGGTCGTGAAATTTTCTGACAATGTTAAACAAAAACACGAGTAGGCGCGCAACTGTTCAAATAATGTTTTATTCTAGTTAACTTCGCAGTATGCTTTGAGCATAAGAAAAAAATTATTTTAATTGATAAGTTGAAAAAAGTGGTTAGAGCGTAGTTCGCTCATTGCTATGCCTCTCGCTGCTTATGCACTGCATCATACATTCCATTCCACAATGGTGGGCATCTCCGCTCACTCCACCTACCATTTTTTTAACTTTTTCGAGTTTTCGAAGTCAGATTCGTGATTAGTGACTCCTGGGACCAGAGATCTGCAGCGATGAACTGCAATTGCTTTTACACTCAGTACATACTTGGTTTTTGTATGACTCAATATCTTTAATACCATGCAACATATTCTACGCCATCGAGCTCACTTACAACATCAAGCATGTTGCATTACTCAATCGTACCAAAGTCAAACACTGTGTGATGTGTGCTTCGACTTCAGAGTAACATATGGATGTTTGCATAAAATAATTGTGTATAAACCACATAGCACGAACGGCAATCGTTCTAATTATGCATTATTTTGAGTTACTGTCTCGTGTAC
This sequence comes from Dichetophora obliterata, assembly GCA_963920525.1. Lineage (NCBI taxonomy): Eukaryota > Metazoa > Arthropoda > Insecta > Diptera > Sciomyzidae > Dichetophora > Dichetophora obliterata. Next base: position 126,389,324 of record OY986439.1, read on the forward strand.
CATTGCAGGTTGATTTCAACTTCGGCTAAGCAGTGATACAAAAGTAAGCTTTCGAACGATGAAATCAGCGCGTACAATGCATTTTTACTCAAGTGTTTGTAGATTACTTCACTATGAATAGAGTAAATAGTTTTTATAAGGGCTGTTAACATATTTCATGCTGTAGCATAGCATGCTATCGAATGATAATCTCAGTTTCCATCCAATTTAAATAAAAATGTGCAATTTGATAAATATTTAGAAATTTTATATCTGATTTTTGAATTATTAATGCTAGAGAATGCGAAATTTTGCAAAAAAAAAGTTCATTATTTGATATGTACATTAAGGTGCCTCACCAAAAAAAAAGACACAGTTTCGATAGTATCGTAAGTATAGACGTAGAATTCCTTTTTATACAGTAATAGAGAAAAATTCTGGGTTTTTTCATGTACTATATTCTTCAAAACTTTTTTAAGTATTTGATCTTTTAAATAAAAATTATTCAAAAACAAATTTGTAGTTGTTGTCCTTCTTTAAACTTACCTGATCTAAAAAGCTCACAATTAAATTAATGTAAAAATTGGTTTTGTTTTAAAAAAAGTTTTCGTTTGATATTTATGTTCATCACCATTGTTGTTCATTTTCATTTGTTTTGTTGGTTAAAACTAAATGTAATTCAAAGTTATGTTTAATTAATGTTTAATAATGGTTTAACTAATAATTTAATTTGATTAAATTATTTATTTTTCCTGTAGTTAAGATCATATACATATATGTATATTTTAAAAGTAATTTAAAATTAAAATTTTAGTTAACAAAATAAATTTTTAATATGGAAAGAATATAATGCATAATAAAAATAATTCGAATTTATTATGGTATTGAAAAAATAAATGTATTTTTTAAAGCACAACGCATGCTTAGTAGCGCATGCGCAAATTTGCGAAGTAGTATACATACATGCTGAAAATAAACATTCGTTTTATTCGTACTCCAACTCTTGGCAGAATAACCAAGGTAGGGCCGACTCGGAGAGGAATGAAGTAGAAAGCAGAGAAAAGCGAGCTAGTTGTCAAATACAGCTGTTCATGTAGAGTAAAAATTAAGAACATCTAAAAAAATTTCAGCTAACTGAACCAACAACAATTACCAAGCAAATCTAAAACAACGACGCACAAAGAAGAGCAAGATCACAGTGGTTGAGCAGCGTTAGAGGGGATGAACCGAAACGTCCACAGAAAATTAACAGAACTTTGCTTAATATGCCCTCTTTTCACTCGTCACACACGAAAATTCTCGAGCTTGCGACGAAAGCAATTATTGCTTCATGAGCAATAATTCTCTTGCTCTGGTAGCAAGGTCTCTTTGTCCCGCTTTTCACTTGGCAAAAATTGCCTTTGCCGCAAGCAGTTTGTGAATTATTCGCCCGCATGTGGGAATTTACGAAAGTCTCCTTTAAACCCGAGTAGTCAACAAACTACTTGCGTTTAAAGCAATTATTGCTCATAGAATTGCCGAGTGAAAAACGGCCCTTTGCACCGCATGCAGAACCAAAACAACAATATCAGGAGCTTGTAGCAACATTGCCAGTTATGTTGGAAAAATCCCATTCGTGGTAGTTTTTAATTGCCCTTAGGAATTTTTGTTTCTGGGAATTCCTATTAAATTTTTTAATTCAGCGAGGTCTTTTTTAATTGGCTTGGAAATTCAGCGGGGTATTATTTAAATTTCCGTGGGAGTTTGGTAATATTCTTCTTACATTTTTTTTTTTTTTTAGTAAGCAAAGTTTCTTTGTGGTATTTCTAAATGTTTTTTAAATTGTTTGTGCATATGGGACTTATTGTGGTATTTTTTAATGCGAATGATATTTTTGTGGCAATTTTAAATGCATATGGAATTTGTAGTGGTATATTTAAAACGCGTGGTATTTTTGTGGTGATTTTTAATGATCGTGAGATTTTTTTTTTGATATATTTTTATTGCGGTAGCAACTTTTTTGTTTATCTTTACAAAGGTAGTTTTTGTTGTATTTAATTTATGCTATTGTGAAAAAAGTAACTTATTGTCGGAATTGTTTTAAATTTTAACTGGCAACCTTGGCTAGTAGTAGTACATTTTTTTGTTGCCACATACTGGCTCTCTAGCTACATGCATCCGTATTCTCTATTGCATTACAACCCAATAAGCCATGAATGTCACTGTGCCGCACAGTGGGGATGGCTTCATACATTTCTGGGAAAAAATTATAAGGAGTGCTTGTAGAGTGATAAAACTTGGCACCTAGCACTTAATTAACGTTATTAAGAAAAATATAAATTTTCATAAAAATCTGCCACGCCCATCATATACCGCCCATGTAACTCAAAATTAATTTTTCATACAAAATTTTTCTTTTGCTCCGAACATGTTGAAATTTAGCACAGACATTACAATTAACAAAATAAAAAAGTTGTGAAAGTTTCATTAAAATCGGCCACGCCCATCATATACCGCCCATATAACTCAAAATTAATAATTCATACAACATTTTTTCTTTTGCTCCGAACATGTTGAAATTTAGCACAGACATTACAATTAACAAAATAAAAAATTTGTGAAAGTTTCATTAAAATCGGCCACGCCCATCATATACCGCCCATATAAAAACAAACGAATTTTTTATATAAATTTTATTATTATTATGTATTATTATTCTAACATGGACATGGGGCAAAAATTAGCGCAATCACGAACAGTCGTAAAACTCTTTTAATAACACAACTTCTTTTAACACGTTCTTTTTGAATTAAAAAAAAAAATAACATAAATATAAAAAAAAGATATAAAAATATAATATAAAATATAAACCAGTAAGGAAGCTATAGTCGGTCGAGCCCGACTATGAAATACCCTACACTTAGTGTGTTTATATAAAATTTGAGTGTTGTGGGTGGTATGGAAGGTGGGCGTATTTGTAGGCGTATCACGCCCATTTTTGGTACTCAACTAAGAATTGATAAAACATATACACATACAAAATTTTGTCTTTCTAGCTCAATTATTAGCCCATTTTTTGTGTTTTCTCAATAGTTGGTGGTATGGGAGGTGGGCGTAATTGTGGGCGTATCCAAAAAAAATCATTGGGCTCATCCCCGGGTCCATATCAATATGTGTGCCAAATTTCATTCAAATATCTTACCTGGTTCTCTTTATTCTTTGCAAGATATAATCACACAGACGGACGGACGGACGGACATGGCTGAATCAACTCAGGAGCTGACGCTGATCAAGAATATATATACTTTTCCATACCGGCCACGCCTCCTTCTATGCGTTAAAAACGTTTGCACAAAGTTAATATACCCTGACTTTGTCAAGTGTAGGGTATAAAAATATAAGTTTTATTGAAAGGCGCACCTGGCCGCAGTTGAAATTGATTAAAAATGTAAGAAAAGATATGAGGCAATGTATTAGTAGTGATTTCCAAACATAGGCAAGTACAGCTAAAATTTCAGATTCAAATGTTTGGAAAAAACGGGATTTTAGTTATAAGTTCATAAAAAAAAAAAAAAAAAAAAAAATTAAGTCTCTGCAGAGTTTATTTTTTAAATTTTAGTATATTGACATATCCTACTTTAAATAAAAAATAAAAAAAAAACACGTTAGCTCACATAGTAAAATAATATTCGTCTTGAAATTCTTAGGTTTATATTAAGTTAGTTCGGTAAAACATACAAGTTCGGAGTTTGAAACGGCATAAAAATAAAACTACCAGTCAGATTGAAGTAATTGTTTTTGATTTGACTGTACCATTTAGTCTTTAATATCAAAATACCACTGCATGTTGCATGAAGACTATGTTGACAATTTGACTTTTTTCCGCGAAATCCCCAGTGTGTGCCGGTAAACGGTACTTAAAACGGCAGCGTCTGCTTTGCTGGTATGAAAACGACATGTTTTTGTACCTTGAAACCGTTCTCTATAAAAATGTAAAGTCCTTTTTTATATTTATCAAGAATCGAATTGAAATTTATGTCATATTCGCTTGATGTGTCGTTTGTTCTTGTCTTTTTCCCCTATTTTTCACGCGTCGCCAAAAAACGCTGAAATATGCATTGAATCTTGTATTGAAATCAAGGTAGTGCAGTTGAGTTGCCGTTTATTGTTGCAACTTAATAAAAACCATTTCAAGAAAAGGTTACAATTGTTTAACAACAATAAAATTAATATACAACTTAAAGTTTTCTATATGACCTTGTTATTTATTGTGTGGATTTTATATGATTTATATACAAATTCTTATTGTTTGATAGCTTAAATCATTCTTGATTTTAAACACAAATTCTAGTTGTTTGATAGTTTAAAATCGTTTATTGAGTTTTAGGTCAAGTTAGAACAATTAATTGCTAAGTCTATTGGACGGACAAAAATGGGCTGACGGTGAGTGTCTGCCCAAGAGAAGTTTCACTGTACTTTTTTTCCATCCGCTCGAAATCTTGCGATTTTGAAAAAGTGATTTCAAAGTGCTTCCACCTGGCATGTCATGGCAGCTAAATTTCATTTGACAATTAAGACTTCATTTGATAAATTTAAGAATGAGCAAATCGTGAAGGAGCAATTGCGTTGTTACATTTCTTGTGCCATTTCCGGAGCTCTTAAATTTTTTTCCAAAATTGCAACGAACAATTGCTCGTCACTGAAGCTCCAAGCCTTTTTATTTTCATATTTCCTTTGCTTTGCACTTTTCATTTTTATTGTTATTGTTATTGTTTTTTTTTTTTAATAATTAGTCATTGCCAATTGTCAATACGAAAAATTTGACATAAGCTGAGTAGTGTTGGATACTGATATAACTTTTCAAGGATACCGCATTGCATTTTATGAGATTTTGTATTAGATTTTGTTGAAATTACAAGATTTTAAAATCTTAAAATTGTATACAAAACTCTGTTGATTTCAATATGGATTTTACGACATCTCACAAAATCTCAAGATTTCGAGTAGATGGAAACATAGTATAAGACTAATTCAAAAATATTTTCAAACAATCAAATGCAAAATTGTGGTCTCAGTTGTCTGGCAAGAATTTTCAATGATTTTACTGCACATAATTTTTTGATTCAATCTCTGATAGCAACGTATTTTTTGTTACTGGAAAAAAATAATAAGAGAAAATTATAAAAAAATGGACGTAACAAATAGTAGGTGTACGAAAGTGAGTTTGCAAAACTTCTAGTGTGCTCAATAAACATAATATCATATCCACGATTAGCATAAATTTAGCACACCAGCATCTGGTTATATTTCCCACAGGGTATTTGTGTGAGAAAGGTCCATTGCACATCTCAAAACAACGGCCAGAATTGGACTTATTGTTATTAATGATATGCTTGTGTCTATTCCAAAATAGATTTTTCAGTTTTCAAGCGTAAATTAACAAAACCAACTACGAAAAAGCCATAAACCATAAAACTATAATTCAATTAATGTCGTATTCAACAAAATCTTGATATTGAGTTAATTATGCAGTAACATTTGTCTTAAGAAGGTAGCAATATCGCATCGGGGTGATTTGGGTTAAAGTCGATTATTTTGAATTTTTTATGTGTCATATTGTGGTTTTACAATAATCCCTGTGTTATATAATTAAGTAATTTTGGGTAAACGAGAATATTGCTTAAAAAGTTTTTATTCATAAAACAAGGTATTTTGTTTAGATGAAAATATTGCTAATACTAACCTTTACTTTTTGAAATCGTCGCTTTTGCAGCATTGGATGCCCCTAGCTTTTTGGCAGGAGTTGGTGTCGAGACTTCGGGAAGAGTTTCCAATGCCGATTTACGCTTATTCGTCCTATCAATGCGGTTGTTTGTTGTTGACGTATTTGAAGAGCTCTAAAACATGAAATTTTTTAGAAAAAACATCAAAAACCATCCGTCAAAAAAATGCAAGTATTATTTATACATCCATCGTGTTTAATATACGTATTTTAAGTTTCAATTCAATAAATAAAATAAAAAAAATTGCAATAAATGAACTTTCACATTATTTTTATATAAACTAAAAAAAATCACTTTGGTGTTCTTTGGAGTAATTGTAAAAAAATTTTTGGACTCAGCCAGTTCAACTCATTACAGTGACATGGAAAATTTTAAAACTAAACTAACCGGGACTTGGATTCTTTTGAACTCATTTTGAATTATTTTTTTCGGCTACTTTGTATAGCTTTAATTTCATATCTGCGAGCTGCACAGATTTATGAAAAAGTCTTCATATATTCTAAATTAACTAAAAATTTCAGTGTGTTTTTGTTAAAATTTTGTATTTTTTTCTACAACGCGAACTTCCGGGAAAACAAAACTTATTTGCCATGAAAGTCCATGCACCATTACATATGTATTTGAGTCAATACATTTGAACCAAATTTTAAAAGTTTACAGAAAGTTGAAATTTAGTTTCAAAAAAGGTTTTAGGTTGAAATTTATTGTAAACTATCAAAACAAGATATAATATAATTGCAATAAACAACAACAGATATTAAACACATAATTTATATAAAAAAGACGACGTAGCGTCTTATTGCCCAATGTCATAAAGCCCAAAGCTGTAAATGTCACAAAGCTCTGTCAATTTGTAAAATTTTTGGGGATTTGGGCCGTATGGATAGATTGGACAGTCGAGGTGGCGGGGTCGCTATATACTGTAAAGAAAATTTAAATGTAAATGTGGTAGGCAAGTCAAGTGGTTCAGGTGTCGAATATCTGAATGTTTTAATATCGGATAATAATACTAAAGTTTTTGTCTCCTGTGTTTATAATCCCAACCGTAATTGTAGCCTAGAACCTCTTTTCACTGAAATTTCAAATTGCGTTATAGATTTTGAACATTTTATTTTGTGCGGCGACTTTAACATAAATTTATTGGCTAATGACAGCCTTTCATGTGGGTTCCTCGATGAAGTGGCCAGAGTAGGGCTCAATGTAGTCAATAACACAGTGCCAACACGTTTCTCTAACAATGCCTTAGATGTTTTTGTTGCATCTGATGTATCACTAGTAACGCTCTTCGACCAAATCTCATTCGTATCCGATCATGACCTTATCTGTATCACGTTGAACATTGATATCTCAAAGACTGCTACTCAAACCTTTTTCGAGTACCACGACTATAGGTCGATTGATTACTTATCATTATTTAACAGCTTATCTCAAATAAACTGGTCGGACTGTTGTTTTTTTTTTCTTCAGTCGATGAAAAGCTAAATTTTTTCTTAAACAATATAAGCTATCTGTTCGATATCAATGTTCCCTTGCGCACGAATCGCATTAACAATAAAAACTGTCCCTGGTTTTCTTATTCTGTGAAATTGGCCCTTAAAAAGCGGAACAGATTTTATAGCAGGTGGAAGCGCAATCCAAATGCATTCAACTGGGAAGCGTATAGGCAAGCTAGAAATATAGCCACCAATTCTATTAAGTTCTCCAAAAAGATGTTCTTTATGTCAAAACTAGATTTTATCTTATCATCAAAACAGCTCTGGAACAACCTCAGGACACTCAATGTATGTAAGAAAGAAACTGAATCGTGTCAAATTGACGCCAACTTCTTAAATGATTATTTTGTAGCTAATTCCACATCTACTTCCACGACCACCTTTATATCTGAGTTTGCTGATGAACTTGTAAGTACGACTCATCACATTCCTGAGTTTCAATTTAACGCAGTAGCACGATGCATTAATAAGATTAAAACTAATGCTACTGGAGTTGATGGTATCTCCATAAAGTTTATTAAATGTATTTTACCTTATGTGCTGAGCCCACTAGTTCATATCATAAACTATTGTTTTACAATGTCTAGTTATCCTGAGATATGGAATAGCAAAAAAGTCAAATGTCTGTGTGCCATCCGATTTCCGGCCAATAAGCTTACTAGCATCGTTATCCAAAGTATGCGAGCACCTCATGGCTGAACAAATTTTCAACCACTTAAACACTTTCGGTCTTATGCGTAATCTACAGTCAGGTTTCCGACCTGGACACAACTGTTCCTCTGCTCTGGTCAAAATTTTAGATGACATTAGAGTGCCATATGATATGGGCTATTTGAGGTTACACTGCCAGTTAGACTTCTCTAAGGCATTTGACACTGTGGATCACTCTCTGCTCTGTAAAAAGCTCATGTCTAACTTTGATTTTTCCCATACATCGGTTCGTTTTATGTTCAACTACCTGAATGACAGATCTCAAAGAATAAGGATACAAAACAACTTCTAATCTTACAAGTGGAGTTCCGCAAGGCTCTGTTTTAGGCTCGATTCTGATAATTATGTTTATAAATGACATATTTAGTAAATGTAATCATGTTACCATGCATGCTTATGCCGATGACTTGCACCTGTATATGTCCAGACCCATTGGTCTCTCTGAAGATTTATGCGCAAGAATAAATGACGATTTAAATATAGTAGCAAATTGGTCCAGAACTAATATGCTTAAACTGAATCCTCTTAAATCTTATGCATTGCCGATCTCTAAAACCCCATATCAAAATCTTGATGTCTCCCCAATTTTCCTTAATCGCGTTGTGCTAAAATCTGTAAGTAAGGCCACTAATTTGAGCTTCAAAATAAACTCATCTTTGTCCTGTGAAGATCACGTAAACTCTAGCGCAAGTAAAATCTACTATGTGCTTAGAAATCTCCGAATGACTGCAGCGTTCGTACCTAGGAAAAAGCTTGTTCTACAAATGCTTATGCCTATATTTTCTTATGCAGAAGTCGTTTACAGCAAACTCGACTCGAGAGCTATATATAAAATGCAAGTGGCTTTCAATAATTGTACTCGTTATGTCTACGGTCTTCGGAGATTTGACCACATTTCACCTTTTACCAAGCAGTTATTAGGTCGTAGCTTACTCAGATATCTTGAAGTAAGAAATTGCATTTTCTTACATAAGATCATCCACTCGCGCTGTCCAGGTTATCTTTTTGAAAAGTTAAAGTTTTGTAGGTCAGGCAGAAGCATGAAACTTGTTATTCCGAAGTACAACTTTCAAAACTCAAGCCGTTTGTTTTTCGTTAGCGCTATAAGACTTTATAACTCGCTTCCAAACTACATTAAAAATATCTCCAACACTATGCATGAGACAGCCGCGATAAAAAAACAAAAATTGTGTACATTTTTTTTTTTTTAATTTTTTCAATGATTTATAAAGAATTTAGTTTTAGGCCACTCTTTTAGTGTAAAACTTATTTTGCTAAGTAACGCTTGTTAAAATTTCATGTTTTTGGGTCAAGTACTCTTAACACGTGTCAAAATATAAAAATGGTTTTTTTTTTATTTTCTTTAAAATCAATAATTTTTTTATAAAAAAAAATAAAAAAAGTTCTCGGTCAAAAAGAAAATTTTTAAAAAAGATTACATATGTATACGAATTTGAAAAAATTACAAAAAAAAATGTTTGTGGTCTCCATAAGCAATTCTGGTTTGAAATGTTTTACATCTGCCATACCTGTCTTGTGCGAGCCATACAGAGCACTCCACAATGGAATGATTGGTACAAACCAGAGAGAATAAATTATTTTTATGATGTTTTTAGTGCTTTAGGCATAGAAAAGTACAAAAAAGGGTTTTATACAAATTATTACATTTTTAGCAATACCTGAAGAACTATTAAAGAAACAAAAACTTAAGCAGTCGTCAAGTACGTCATTTGAAAGACATGTGCTAAAATTGGGAGCGATTGGCCAAGTTGGCGTGGTACCTCCCATGCAACTGGAACACATTTTTGGCAATATATGGAGAAGCAGTAAAGCCATTAAAACAAAAAAATAGGCAGTCATCAAGTACGTTGTTTAAAGGACATATGTCAATAAAAGGCGTGATTGGACACGTGGGCGTTGTTCCTCCCATACAACTGGAACACATTTTTGGCAATATCAGTAAACCAACGTTCTTTTTTTGAATTTGGCATGTGTCCTTCAAATAAGGTACTTGATTATTGTTGAAAGATTTGTTTTGTAGCTTTACTGGTTAAAAAATGAAGCACTAATGTTTTCAAATGTTTTAAATTAGCTCTAACTGTCTTGTGCGTGCCATACAGAGCACTGTGTACACATTCTTACTTTGACGCTTCAATTTATCATGTCGCGCGTTTTAAATGCAGGAATATATCAAGTACTCACTAAAATTATTATCAAGCATTGTAACATAATGTATATATATATATTTTATTGCAGTTTTTATAAATTTAGTGGTATTTTAGCTATAAGTACTATTATAACTTAAAAATAGTGTTTTCAGTATCTTCCGAAAATATTTTATATTTGATTTCATTCTCATTTAAGGGAATATATGCATGATACTGCCTTGTTCGATTTATTGATAAACACGAACATACTTATGCTCTTCAAGTACAGCGAAATCATGAATATTTGGTGCGAAGGTTTACGATTTTTGTTTAAAATTAATTTTTATTTCAAAGCCAATTTTTTATTTTATTTTACAACTTTTTATTAAACAACAATTTTCTTCGAACAAATTTTTATTACTGAAATTTTCAAAATGAAAATTTCTGAAAATATAATAACTGAATACCATGGCAGAATAACCAGGTAGATGCAATTCGGAGAGCAAAAAACGAGAGCAAAACATTGGCGTAGCTATAATGTCACTATTGACAATTTATTTTTATTCGTTCAGCCATATGGATGTATAATTTACTCGTAACCGTATAAATAAAGCGAGTACCCAGATTTTTTGTGTGAAAATATAAGAAATATTATTAAAATCATTATAAATTTAATAAAATGAGCTGTGTCTATAGTTATAATACAGAATTAATTGTATTTTGGCTATTAACAAATCAAATAAAAATTAAATTTTAATAAAATTTTCATTTGACTACTAGTTAGAATGTTCAGTAACCAATTTGTTTGTTTCGCTATGTACGGCTGCTTTGAATTGACAAAATATATTTTGACATTATAGCTACGCATTTGTTATTGTTTTATTTGTCGTAGAGAGCATGTTTCTAGTGAGCCTACCTGATTATTCTGCCATGCTGAATACAATTCAAAATGTTTTTTTATAACAAGTGTTTTATAGACAAGTGTAAGTATTTTCAATAATTGCTAAAATGATATAATACGTTATTAATGTAACTAAAGGTAAGTACAATATAACAAAAAGGTAAGTATTAATGTAACTAAAAGGTAAAATAGGCTGTAGAGATTTACTCTATGTGGTGATGTAACAGAGCACCACATTATTCCCCCTCCTCAAATGAATCTTGTTGTATTTCTGGGTAAGTTAAAATGTACTATTTTTCTTTTGGATTGTATTGTAGTTGTTGTGTCTGTATTAATTGATGCTGGTTTTAAACGGTCTAAACTAACTGTAGTATGTGTGTTATTTTTGAGTATTGTAAAGTATTTTGGGTTTCGGTTAATTACTTCGAAAGGACCATCATAGGGTTCCTTGAGCTTGCTGTGTATGGTGTCGTTTCTAACGAAGACAAATTTACAAGTGTTAAGTTCCTTAGGAACGTGTTGTTGGAATTTTGTGTTATGGTGTGAAATGTGTGATTGTTTGTTTTCGACTACTTGTTTTATTTTTGGAAGCATCTCTGAAGGGTTTAAAGTTTCATTGTTGCGAATTACTATTTGTTTCGGTAATCTGAGGGGCTGGCCAAAGACCATCTCAGCTGGCGACGCTTTGATGTCTTCTTTGACTGAGGATCTAAGGCCCAGAAGAACTAGTGGCAACTCTGTGAACCAATTTGTCTGGTTGTTTGTTGCGATAAGGGAAACCTTTAACTGGCGGTGAAAACGCTCTACCATGCCGTTGGCTTGTGGGTGGTAAGCCGAAGTAGTTATATGTTGGCAACCGAGATTTTTGAGAAATGTATTAAAGGTCGCGGAAGTGAATTGTGCTCCTCGATCAGAGGTAACCTTCAATGGAACTCCAAAACGTGAAATATACTCTCTTTGAAGAGTGTCGACTATCGTGTCGGTGTTTGTGTCTTTCAGCGGATATGCTTCTGGCCAACGAGTGTTCCTGTCGACTACGGTAAGTAGGTATCTATACCCTTTTGAAATTGGCAAAGGACCGACTATATCAACGTGGATATGTTCGAAACGGCCGTGTGGTATGCTGATTTTGTGTGGTGTTGTCTTCGTGTGCTTGTGTATTTTTGAGCGTTGACATCTAACGCATTCTTGTGCCCATTTGTTAACGTGTGTATTCATATTTGGCCAGAAATATCTTTGTGTAAGTAATCGCCGTGAAGCTCGTGTACCAGGATGTGCTATGTTGTCTAGTTGTTCGAATACTTGTGTTCGTAAAGTCTGTGGTATGTAAGGTCGTGTTAAAGAATTTTTCTGTTCGCACCAAATTTTAATGTTGAGTACCGGTATGAGTATCTGTTCGAGCTTGTATCTGTGGCTATTTAGTATATCTTGCAATTCTGTGTCTGTGTTCTGTTCTTTATGTAGTGTTCTCAGGTTGATGTCTGTGCAGGCAAAAGCTTCTATTTCAGCTCGTGAAAGTGCATCTGCTACAGTGTTTTCTGAACCTTTAATGTGTTTAATGTCATGTGTGAATTGTGCAATGTATTCTAAGTGTCTTGTTTGTCTGGGACTGCGTTCTGTTTGTGAATGTATAGCGTTAATCAGTGGTTTGTGATCTGTGTATACCGTAAAATTGTTTCCTTCTAGGTAGTGTCTAAAGTGTTTGATGTTTAAGTGTATGGCTAGTAATTCTCTGTCGAATGTACTGTACTTCGTTTCTGACTTTGATAACTTTTTTGAGAAAAAGGCTAATGGTTCTAGTGTACCGTTATTCTGTTGTTGTAAAACGCCGCCAATGGCTATGTTTGATGCGTCTACGGCAATCGATAATTTTGCATTACTACTGATGTGATTGAGTAGTGTTTCCCTTGCAAAACTATCTTTGATTGTTGTAAATGCCTGTAGTGTGTTCTCTGTCCAGTGTAACTGTTTGTTTTTTGTTTTTGATGCTACGGTGACCATGTCATAAATTGAGCCTAGCATGTGTGCGAGTTTTGGGATACAACGGTGGTAGTAATTTGTCATGCCTATGAATTTTTGCATTTGTTTGACTGTGGTGGGTTGTGGGTAGTCTCGTATGCACTGTGTACGTTCTTCTGAAGGTCGGATACCTTGTTTAGAAATGTTGTAACTGAGGAAGTTTATGTCTGATGCTCCGAAAGTGCATTTGTTAGGTTTAATGTTTAAGCCGTATTCTGAAAGTCTTTGGAAAACTTGTGTTAAGTGTTTTATGTGTTCTGTCTCGGTCTCTTATAGCTAAGTATGTCGTCTAAATAAACAAAAATGAAATCTAGTCCCTGTAAGACTTCGTGTATAAATCTTTGGAATGTCTGTGCTGAATTTCTCAAGCCGAAAGGCATTCGGAGAAATTCGAACATTCCGAAAGGTGTAGTTATGGCTGTTTTGTGGATGTCGCTAGGATCCATCGGTATCTGGTGATATGCTCTGATCAGGTCGATTTTTGAATAAAAGTTTGTGTTGTGTAATTGATGGAAAAGTCGTGTATATGTGGTAAAGGGTAACGGTCAGGTACAGTAATAGCGTTCAGTCGTCTGTAGTCGCCACATGGTCTCCAGTCATTTGGTTCGCGTTTGGCTACAAGGTGTAGTGGAGAAGAGGTTTTCGAGTCGGACGGTCTACAAATTCCTGACTTGACTAGAAAGTCGAATTTTTGTTTTGCGATTTTTAATTTTGATAGGTCTAAACGTCGTGGTCGTGTGAATGGTAACTGTTCTTCTGTAACTATGTGGTGTACTGTTTTGTGTTTGATTGGTGCAGTGTAATCTGGTTCTGTGAAGAGTGAAGGGAATTGTTTGAGTAACTGTGTGTATTTATCGTCGAGTGTAAATAGTTTTGGTAATTGTGTTTCGGAATACCTCGAAATTGCGTTGACGGATAATTTTGTAAGTGGGTCAATGAGTTTTCTGTGTTTTAGATCTATTAGAAGTCCATATTTGGTAAGAAAGTCTGCGCCAATGATAGGTCTTGTAATATCTGCTAATATGAAAGTGAAAGGGAATTCTCGTCTGAGTTGTAAATTTACGTTCAACAATTTTTTTCCGTAAGTCGATATTGCTGTGCCATTAGCAGCTTGGAGTGTCAAATCAGATTTTTTATAAATTTTGAATTTGGAGAATGGCAATACGGAAACTTCAGCGCCACTGTCGATTAAGAAATTTAAGTTATTGTCCTTGTCAAATATGAATAAACGGCGTGTTAGTCTTATAGAACTCCCATCATTAGCCGTTGCAATGATGGTGTTTTTTAGTTTAATGTATTTGGTGTATTGTGGTTTGGTGTGGATGTCGTTTGAACATACGCGCATGGTTGTTCGCATCGTCTGGCCGCTCTGCCAAATTTGTAGTGGTACCTACAAACCCAGTTGGCCGGTCTTTGTTGTAACACTTCTCTTCTAGATGAACGACGTCTGGAGTACCTTTGGAAGTTTGAGCTTTGTGATCGAGAACGTTCACTTCTCAGTTCTTGTACCTCCAGTGTCAACTTATTAAAGTTTTCTAAAATTTTGGATGTGGTCTCCGCGAAACGTTGGGTAATCGCCATTACTTCTTCTGAGCCGGAAGCTGGTTTTTTAGACATGGTAGAAATTTCACTACCAGTAATGACTTCCCATAAATCGTCTGCTAGTTTTAAGAGGACCTCTAGTTCTCTGTGTCTGGACCCGGTCAAGGCGATATTTAAACTTTTTGGCAACTTGCGTAGCCATAATTTGTAAATTAAATCGCCACTAACTGTTGATCCAGCTAGTAGAAGAAGTGACCGATAGAACTGAGATGGCCTTTGGTCACCCATCTCAGAATCCGAAAGGATTTTATCTAATCGCTTGTTTTCGCTCAGTGAAAATCTATCGAGCAATGTCTTTTTAAGCCCTTCGTATGTGTTTTGTGTTGGTGGTTTTTGGATAAAGTCTAGCACAGTGACTATGACTTCATGTGGTAACGAGGTTACCACGTATTCGTATTTAGTCTTATCGACTGTGATTCCTTTCGCTTGGAATTGTATTTCCGCATGTGCGAACCAAGCGTCTGGGCAACTCGTCCAGAATGTAGGTAATTTTACCGAAACCGTGTGTATTTGTGTTGGTGGTGTGAGAGGGTTAGTCTCAAAGTCTATGAATGGTGTGTTATCTCCCTCTACGGTGTGTGGAGTAAGGGGTGGGAGTGGAGTAAGGGGTGTGTGTGGGGGTGTTCGTAGCATTCTTCCCTCTAGATTTGCTTAAGTTTGAAAATTCTAAGTCTTCCTTTTTTTTTTTAGTGTACCTATGTCCCTAGTGTAGTGTAGTGCCTACGAAAGTGAGACGATAGGTTTCTTACGACCCTATCATCTAAAATTCGTTTTAGAAGCTACGTTGTGTGCCTCGTGATGATCTAAAGTGATACGCAGCCTGAAAAAAATATTTTATAAATGTCAACAAAAATAAATATAGATTTTTACAAAATATAAAATTTCATATAAAAAAATTGTTGTTGCTGCCGACGTTATTGTTGTTGCTGTTGCAAATGTTGTTGTTGTTCTTATTGTTGATGTTGTTGCTGTTGACGTCGCTGCTGCTATTAGTGCCGCTGTTGGCGTTGACGTCGCTGCCGTTGTTGTACGCAGTGACTGTGTCTGCTGCGTTTTATTATCGCTGCTGTTGTTGTTTAGCAGTTGATTACTGTTGTTATTGTTGCTATTGATGTTCTCGCTGCTGTAATTATCGTTGTTCTTGTTTAGTAGTGCTCTTATTGCAGTGTTTGTACCATGATGTTGTTCGTAGTAAAATTTGGTGATGTTGGTGCTGTTACTCCTGTCGTTTTTGCTCGAAATAGCGTGTTGTTGTTGTTTTGCAAAATTGGTTTTCAGTCAGAGACTTTCCGGAGGAGTTTATGTAAGGATGTCGGGGAGACTTCAAATTTGCTCTCTGTTGTTTTGTTTGTATTGTTCAAAATTCCGATTATGCTGTCGTCGTCGTGGGCATTTGCTTATGTTTGTTCGGCTCCTGGCAGGATCGCCAGTTTTTGGTGCGAAGGTTTACGATTTTTGTTTAAAATTAATTTTTAATTCAAAGCCAATTTTTTATTTTATTTTACAACTTTTTATTAAACAACAATTTTCTTCGAACAAATTTTTATTACTGATATTTTCAAAATGAAAATTTCTGAAAATATAATAACTGAATACAATTCAAAATGTTTTTTTATAACAAGTGTTTTATAGACAAGTGTAAGTATTTTCAATAATTGCTAAAATGATATAATACGTTATTAATGTAACTAAGATAAGTACAATATAACAAAAAGGTAAGTATTAATGTAACTAAAAGGTAAAATAGGCTGTAGAGATTTACTCTATGTGGTGATGTAACAGAGCACCACAAATATACGATAAGTAGACTCAAAGCATGAATCAATCGTTGCAGATCTCCGATATACGTTGTGCACAGCACTCTATAAGGCACACACAGGCTGTTTCTGTTTTCGTGGCTTTAATAGTTTTCCAGGTATTGCGAAAAATGTGATCATTTGAATGGGAGGTGTCACAATCAATTGTCCAAAGACTTCGGGTTTTATGTCGTGTGTCATATTGTAATGCTCAAAGTCTTAACACCCAAAGCAATAAATATCACTACGCCCAAATCATGTCGTAACGTAATGAAAAAAAAGTTGTCACAACAGCCAAATCGAATGTCATAACACCCAAGACTTTCATTTAGGCGATATAGCCTTTAACTTCGAATTGGCAATGCCCAAATGGAATGTCATAACGCCCAATTTTTCTCCCCTTGGGTGTCATGACATTTAATTTGGCTATTGTGACCATTTTTTTTTAATTTGGGATTTACGACATGCTTAGGGCATTTTTGACATTTACTTCACAGTTTCGATAGTATCGTAAGTGAGACAGACCCCTGCAAACATTTTCAATCGCCTCAGAGCCGCCAGCGAATCGCTTGGAAGATGAGACAATCGCCGGCGGCGAGCTCATTTTGGAGTCATCCGGGTATCGCCGACTGTAAGCGGCTGACGCCATAAAAGCGATTCGCCGAGAAGATTCGCGAACGAATCGCCTAAAGGGTTCGTAAGCGATTCGCTGGGAAGAGTCGCTAACTAACCGCTGAGAGGGGTTTTAAGCGATTCGCCTGGAAGACTCGCGAACGAATCGCCATAAAGGGTTACTAAGAGATTCGCTGGAAAGAGTCTGAAACGAATCGCACACGAATCGGCAAAAGGAGTATTAAGCGATTCGCCGACAAGAGTGGCAAATGAATTGCTTTAAGAGTTCCTCAGCAAATGTTGCGAAGCTTCTTTGTTGAAAGTTAAAGTAGTTTTATAGGGGACAGCAAAAGATCGATCATCGCAAATCGTGCTAATATAAATATTTTCAGTTTCCACACGGCAATTCAATACAAAAAATAATTTATTAAAAAATTTTTATGATTATTTTAGGGGGGAAGTATCTTTCAACGATCGCCGGAATGAGCAAAGGAAGATTTTGAAGATTTCTCTTGAATCACGCATTCATCGCTTGGGCGATCGAAAAGCGATCCATCTTCCAACGGTCGCCGAAAATCGATTACGCCGAAAAAGAGCGAAGGAAGAGTAGATTTTTCTTGAATAGCACATTCATCGCTTGGGCGATTGAAAAGCGATCCATTTTCCAAATAACCCTTGGGCGAGTCGCAATTGCTTCGTCAAATCAACTTTTCTTCCAATCGTCTTCCAAAGGTTTGCAGGGACGTAATTCCTTTTAACAAAAATTCTGGTTTTTTTAAATTAATTTATTTAAGTTTTTATTATTATGTAATAAATAAATTAGTTGGCTTCAAAAACCTATGGCCTCAGGAAGACTAAAAATTTTTACTCCACGCACCCAAAAAGGGTGATAATAAATACTGCCAACAACTTTATAAGAAGAGTACTTGACATCAGCAGCGAGGAATTTCACAAAGAAAACATAATAAAAATAAAAACAATATTACGGAAAAATAATTTCCCAAAGAAAACGACAGAAGATTTAATCAGCAGTTATAAGAAGGAAAAAGTTAAAAAGCAATAGGTTAAATAAACAAAAACATATAAATCACCGGTTTGTCAGAACGTTTTTTTAAAATCAGACATGTACGACAAGCAAAAATTCCAAATTGCGATCAAGACGAATAATACATTACAACAACTATATAGCAATATGAAGACAAAAACAAACTTGGCGTAACAAACGTTACATACAAGATATCTTGTAAACGAGACGGGTCCCGCGTATGCGACCAAGGGGACAACAAAAAACAAATTACGGACAAGGACATCTGTTCATAAATCTGACCAAAAAGCGCATTCAAGATCAATTGAGCAAAAAATAGTACTGGCGGCCCAGCCAGTAGATTCTACAACAAGAATCAACAAGAAGATTCTACAACAAGAGACAAATTATTATAAAAGGTACACACTGGAAATGCTTCACATTATAAGTGTACCTCCAGAGAAAAACTCAATTTTAAAACAGACATGGATAAATGCGCTCACATATACAGACGATGTGTGGAAAACCGAAGGAAAACTGTTGATTATGACTTTGTTTTGCTAAGTGGTGATTTCAATATCAACCTTCTGTCTAATGACTTACCAAGACAACAACTGTGTGAGAAAATATCTTCCTTAGGATTAGCAGTTGTCAATGATACCATACCAACGCGGTTTTCTAACAACACCTCTCCTAGTCTTCTAGACTATTTTATTGTCTCTGATCCATCCGTAATTTCGCTATTTAATCAATTATATTTTATATCTGATCACGATTTAATTTTCTGTTCTTTAAATGTCAATCTATCTCGTTTAGTTATACCTAATACTTTCTCGTATCGCGATTTTAAGCACACTAACTGTCCATCTCTTTTTCGTGATGTATCTCTGCTATCATTTAATGATTGTTGGCTTCACACAAACATTAATGATAAGCTTAATTCACTATTGGAGCCAATAAAATATTTGTTTGATAAACATGTCCCTTTACGTTCTTGTAGTGTTAAAAATATGTCTTGTCCTTGGTTTACGCAACATGTTCTGAGTGCATTAAAAAAAGAAACAAATTTAGAAATAGAGTTTGTCAACTAATTCTTTGCAAAATGAAAAATAATCATATATTTCATACTTAAATCAAATATTTATTAACAAAAACGCGTTTTCTTTCACTTTTTCTTTCTCTATATTTTAAATATAGATTATAACTATTAATATTAATAATAAAAATGATAAATTTCAAAATAGAAAAGAACAAAAAATAACAAAAACAAAATAAAAGCAAATATTCTCTTGTCAATTAATTCTTTGCAAAATAAAGACACGTGGTAGATTTGTAACAGAAACTTAAAAACTAAAATACTATTGACATTTAATATTTGGTATGGTGGCCATTAGCATCCAAGACAGCCTTCAGCCGACGCGGCATTGACTGAATAAGGCCATTTATGTCGTAATATTCCGGTATTTTGTCCCATTCTTCTTGAATTGCTTTAATTAATGCATTTTTATTGGTTGGACCCCGTTTAGCAACCTTTTTCTTTAATAAAGCCCACAAATTTTCAATGGGATTTAGGTCTGGGCTTTGGGGAGGTGCGTCGATATCTTTGGTGCAATTATAGAGCAGCCAGGTCCTGCATAGAAACGATTTGTGTTTTGGGTCGTTGTCCTGATACAGCTTATACTTGAGTTTATTTGGTTTTTCAGGATCAACAAACCCAAAACGTATCGCGCTCCTTGATAATTCATTTCTAAGAATATCCAAGTAATATTCCTTGGTCATAGTTTCATTGAAAATACGCACCTCCCCAACGCCCTTGGAAGATATACAACCCCACACCATTACAGACAGCTTGCCAAACTTCACTGTTGGAATTAAATTTTTCTGCTGGAGGGCAGTGTTTGGCTTTCTCCAAACTTTTCTGGGTCCATCATGATGGTACAACATTATTTTAGTCTCATCACAAAAAATTACGTCATTCCAGTACTCTGCAGCATTGTTAATATTAGCAATAGAAAAGTTTAGCCGCTTTTCAATGTTAATAGCAGAAAGCAATGGCTTCTTTCGGGCTACATGTGATGAGTACTTGTGCATTTTTAGAACTTTTCTTACAGTCTCGTGGCTCACTTCCTTATGGCAATCATTTTTTATGTCCAATGCCAACTGCCTCAAGCTTGTTTGCGGGTTATCTTCAATCGTTTTTAAAATTTTGGACTGATCGCGTCTGCTGAGCTTTGGTGGTCTGCCGTTAGAATTGTTTAGGTGCAAACGATCTTCTTTTTCTGCACGTCTAATAATGTTGTAAATGGTCCTTAATTTAATATTAAACATTTCTGCCAATTCTTTTGCCGTTTTTCCCTTATAATAATTGTAATAAACTAACTGAATTAAATTGTCACTAACTCGTTTTCCAGGCATGGTTAAATTCGCCGATTCCAGTTAAATGTGCACTTCTCTAAATAACAAATCGTAATGATAACATTAGAGGAGAGCAAACCAAAGAAGAATTCCAAAGTGTTTTTTTTTTTGATGTGCCGTTATTTAGTTTTGCGTCCCTTTTCGACGTGTGTTTTCATTTTGCAAAGAATTAATTGACAAAAGAATATTTGCATTTATTTTGTTTTTGTTATTTTTTGTTGCTTTCTATATTAAAATTTATCATTTTTATTATTAATATTAATAGTTATAATCTATATTTAAAATATAGAGAAAGAAAAAGTGAAAGAAAACGCGTTTTTGTTAATAAATTTTTAATTTAAATATGAAATATGTGATTATTTTTCATTTTGCAAAGAATTATTTGACAAACTGTATATGGCGAAGAAATCCGTGCTCTTATAACTGGGAAGTCTATAGACTAGCGAGAAATGAGGCTGTTCTTTTAACGAGACAGGCTAAAACTCGGTATTTCTCGGCCAAACTTGACCTATCTCTTCCAACAAAAACGCTTTGGAACAACATAAAAAAACTTGGAGTGTGTAATAAAGATAACACTGACTGCACTTTAGATCCTGAAGTTCTTAATAACTTTTTTGTAGATAATGATGCTTCTTCTAATTCTAATATTTCACCCCTATTCGGTCACTCCTTGCAACAAACTTTTAGCTTCTCTCCGGTAGTTGAACTTGATGTAGGTAATAGCATATCGAAGATTAAATCTAATGCTATTTCTGAAGATGGCATTCCCATCAAGTTTATAAAATTATTGTTGCCACACATTATTGGTCCTCTAACGCATATAATTAATTTTTGTTTTATGTCGTCTGTGTTCCCTGACTTATGGAAAGTTGCCATTGTTCTTCCTGTAGCAAAAAAGCAAAAGCCAATAAATGTCAACGATTTTAGGCCCATAAGTATATTATCGCCATTAGCTAAAGTCTGTGAGAAACTCATGGCTCAACAAATAACTAATCATTTAGTTGATAAAAATCTGCTATCCCCTTTTCAATCAGGTTTTAGGTCTGGACACGGGTGCTCGTATGCTGTTGTTAAGGTCATTGACGATATACGACCGGAATATGATGCTGGCAATTTGACTCTACTTTGTTTGCTTGACTTTTCAAAAGCTTTCGATAAAGTAAACCATCAACATTTGTGTAGTAAGCTTAAGTATCTATTTGGTTTCTGTGATAGTGCTGTAAATCTTATGTCCAGTTATTTGTGTAATAGGTCTCAAAAAGTTCAAGTTGGTCAATTGTCCTCAGGGTATAAATCTGTCTTAAGTGGCGTACCACAAGGGTCTATACTTGGCCCTCTCCTATTCTATATTTTTAAATGACATATTCTCTGTTTGCAGTCATGCCTCTATCCATGCATATGCTGATGATGTCCAAATTTATTTATCTAGAAGAACAGGACTGGTTGATGACTTGTGTTGCAGAATGAATGAGGACCTCAACAGCATTAATGAGTGGGCAAATAGCAATGGTCTTCTTCTAAACTCTTCCAAATCATATGTACTTCCTATCTGTAGAGGTAAAACTTGTGTTAATGATGTCCCTGATTTGTTGATTGGTCCTAACAAGCTAACTGTTGTGTCGAAAATTGTAAATCTTGGTTTCTATATTAATTCTTCGCTTTCATGTGTTGATCATGTTAATAGTATTGTCAAAAAAGTTTATTATGTATTGCGTAATTTAAGAATGTCTGCAAGCGTGACTCCAGTTAGTATTAGGCGTAAGTTGGTTATACAACTTATTCTACCTGTGATAACCTACTCTGAGGTGGTATATAGTAAACTTGACTCTTCCTCCCAGTTAAAACTTCAAATAGCATTTAATTACGCCATACGCTATGTGTATGGCCTTCGTAAATTTGATCACCTGTCTAGTTTCCGGAATGCAATACTTGGATGTGACTTGACTGCTTATCTCAACGCCAGAAACTGTATGTACCTTCATAAGTTAATTCATGAGAAAACACCTAGATATCTATATGAAAAACTCCAGTTTTGTATGTCCAGAAGAAGTTTTAATAGTTCCGAGGCACAACTCGCTAATATCTTCTCAACTGTTATTCATCAACGCCATTAGGTTGTGGAATTCTCTACCACGAAGGCTTAGGGAAATCAGTGGGAGAGGTTCTTTTAGGCAATCTATTTTATCTTTTTTCTCTTCTCTTTAGTAGCTTTATACTCTTGTTCTAAGTACTTTCTCTATTGATTTCTGTGTTTCACTCAGTTTATACATTATATTCTTAACTTTTAACTAATTATAGTTTTTACGAGCATTAAGTCATTATTGTATTAAAATTAAGTTAGTTGTCTTTAAAATGAGTTGATATTATTATAAGATTTAAGTAAGTTAATCATTTTAATGCTTTATGTTGTACTATAAAAGAGCATAGCTCTTAGTGTACTTATATTTTCAACTATACGAATAAATTGAATTGAATTGAATTGAAAACGGTGAATAATGGAAATAGTTAATTTTAGTCTGCAGTGTTTTAAGTTTTAAATGTTAGGCCTTTTCCACACTTGGTCAACGCAATTCCAACGAAACATCAACGCAACAGCGAAAAAGTTGAAAAGCAATGCAACTATAAACCGAATGCTTTCAGACTTGCTTCAAAAGTCATGCAACATATAATAATTGTAATAATATAATAACTCATGTTTTTCGACTTCTTGAACTAATGTAATATTTAGCACTTGCTCATTCATCCTGCAAACTATTTGTTCTTCTTTAAGATTCTATTAATGAAAAAAAGAACTAATTAATTAAGTTATTCACCTTGATTAATACTGCACTACAAACAATTGTAATGATTACGCGTAAACGATTTTAAATTAAATAAAAATCTTTAGGTCCTGCCTAAGTGTTGTGCCGGCGTATATTCGCCACTGGCTCTAAATTTGTTTTTTTTATTATAGCCGTTCACTTTATAGTGCAGAGGCTTTATTTAAAAGTTGGCAGCTTATAAAAGCTCAAAGACTTTTTAAAAATGAAAATAGTTGGCAGCTGTTAGAGCTCAAAACTAGATTGATTTATTTTCAAATATGTTCATCCTTTTATAATAAGCATAACTGTATTTTGTCTTAAAACTAGTTAACAATTGTTTGTGTAGTTTAGAATGTAAATAGAATCATATGTTCTTTAATTAGTGTAAGAGTAATAGTAGAATATCGTAATACATATTTGTAATTAAGTATTAATAGTTTAATATGTGTGAGTGAGTAGACTTATATTAATAGAAAACGTAAACATAATCATATGTTCACATATTTGTGTAGGAGTAAAAAGTATAATATAATATCATATGTTTTGTATTCAGCCTTATGGGTACATGTGTGCGAATGAGATAGATAGTAGTGTTTAGAATGAACATATGTTCTTATTGTTTGAATATTATTGTGCATGGTCTCGATAATTCTTACAGTAGAGGTTTTTATATTATTACTTATTTTAAGAAAAGTATTTATAGCTTGATGTAATTTAAATAATATGTATAGGTATACTACACCCTTACCCTTAAGAAAAAAAAATTTTTATTTTGAAATTTATGAAAAATTAAAATTTTTGTGTTTTAACTTATACAATATTTTAATATAATTCATATATTTACAAGAATTAAATTTTTAAATAAAAAGATATAATTTTTACAAATATTTCTTTAACATATTGTTATGATATTCTTTAAGTGTTCCATTTAAATTTACTATTGAATTTACTCCTTTTTTATTTACAATAATGTATGGACCAATATAAGGAGATTGATTTTTTCTTCTATTCATCCTTTTTATCAACACTTTATCTCCAATATTTAAATTTAACGGATTTATATATTTATCTTTTTTTATTCTATTCATTTTTGCAATATTTATTAATTCATTTGCTTTTTTTAAAGAATATTTTAATCTATGTTTCAGTTCTTGTGCGTAATTGTCTGTATTATATACTATTGATTCGAAACGATTATCATTTGGAAGATTTGCAAGTTTTCCAAAAATTAGCTCAAACGGTGTATAATTTGTATCAACATGAGGTGTTGTGTTATATGAAAAAGTGAAGTATGGGATCCATTGGTCCCATTCTTCATTTTTACAAAAGTTTAACAAATATTCATTTAATACTCGATGGTTTCTTTCAATCGAGCCCAGAGTCTCATGGTGATATGGAGTGCTAAAAATTTGTTTAATATCTAATAAATTGCATATTTCTGACATTAATTCATTGAGGAATTCTGTACCTCTATCCGATTTTAAAATTTTAAAGTGACCGTATATTAAAATTACGTTTTCAACAAGTGTTTTAGCAACAGTTTTCGCGTCTTTTGTCTCCATTGGACATGCTATTACATACTTTGTTAAGTCGCACTGCATCGTTAATATATATCTGTAATTGTTGGATAAGCGTAGGGGACCTACTGTGTCGATAGAAACTACTTCAAAGCTGGTACTTGGTGTGTCTGTCATTGTTAAATTTTCTTTTGTATGTTTAGTTTGTTTATTAATTTTGCAATTGTTACAATTGAGAATGAAATTTTTTATCATTTTATCATTTATTGTTTTTCTTATACCGAGATGTCCTCCATGTGTCGAATTGTGGTATTCTTCGATTAATTTGTTTTGTTTTATTTTGTCGACTATTCTTTGTGGTTCATTATAAATTAAAATTTTTAAGTTTTCGTTTGTTCTTTTTATGTTATTAAAAATATCTTTGAACTTATCCATTTCAATGGTTTTAAATATATCATCATTCTTCTTTAGCGCTAATTCTTCTATTCCTACATTATACATCTTTGATGAAAGCTTCTCCAAAGTCAGCGGTGTGAACAGTGGATTATCACTACATCGTATAATTACTTCCTCATCATGTATTTCAATTTTGGTATTTTTAAACTTTCTTTCTGTAATGAACCTTAATTTTTTAATTTTTTTTATATCTGTTATGGATGTACAGTCCCAAACAAAAAGTTTTGCGGGCTTTTTGCTGGCAGGACATTCTCTTTTGTTTAAATCAGTGTTTTTTGTATGTTTATCTGTGTTCATACTTCTTGTAATTGCTAGTATGTTTTGTGTGCTATCTTCCATTCCGGTTGGAATCATAGCTTTTAGGGAAT
Organism: Dichetophora obliterata; assembly: GCA_963920525.1. Lineage (NCBI taxonomy): Eukaryota > Metazoa > Arthropoda > Insecta > Diptera > Sciomyzidae > Dichetophora > Dichetophora obliterata. The sequence goes on from OY986439.1 coordinate 126,414,927, forward strand.
CACTATTTAAAATTATTCTTGACAATGCGTCTGCATTGGTATTCATTTTACCCTTTTTATAAATAATATTGAAATCATAATCGCTAAGATCTAATCTTATGCGTGTCATTTTAGAAGAAGGATTTTTATGAGAGAAAAGAGACACTAGCGGGCGGTGGTCTGTTAGAACCGAAAATTTTCTACCGTAGAGGTAGGGTCTGAAAAAATTGATTGCCCAATGTATAGCTAAGAGCTCTTTCTCAATAATTGGCTTGTTCAGGTCATGTTTTGCAAGAGATTTGCTTGCGTAAGAAATTGGTAAGTCTGAGCCTACTTCGCCTTGCGATAGGACTGCACCAAGAGCGTAATTTGAAGCATCTGTGGTGAGTATGAAGGGTTTATTGAAATCCGGATATTGCAGTATCGGTGGGTTTAAAAGTTTTGTTTTTAGCTCTTCAAAAGAGTTCTGGCAATTTTCATTCCAGTCAAATTTTGTGTTCTTCTTTAATAATGAGTTTAAATTTTTAGCAATATCTGCAAATCTTGGAATAAATCGACGATAGTAGTTGCAGAAAGCAACAAATCTTCGTACTTCGTCCGCGTTTTTTGGTATTGGATATTCTTTTATAATTTTATTTTTAGACGGGTCAGTTTTTATACCATTGGCCGTTATAAGATGCCCAAGGTAAATAACTTCCGGCTTTAAAAAACAACATTTATGTGAATTTAATTTTATATTATATTTTCTTAATCTGTCAAAAACTTTGATTAAATTGTCGTTATGATGTCCTAAACTACAACCGAAAACAATTATATCGTCTACATAAATAAAAGCTTCTGTATCTAAACCACTTAATGCGATAGTCAGCATACTTTGGAAGCTGTTGGATGATATCTTCAATCCAAATGGTAAACGCTTAAATTGGAAATGTCCATTTCCAGTTGAAAAAGAAGTTAACGGTCTTGAGTCTTTGTCTAAGTTAATTTGGTGGAAAGAGCTGGTCATGTCCAAAGTCGAAAAGTATTTAGCTCTTCCCAGTCGGTCGAGAACGTCTTCTATTTTTGTAAGTGGGAATTTATCGTTTACAATTTTTTCATTTAATTTGCGAAAGTCTACTACAAGTCGCCATTTTTTGCTGTCATCTGTTGACTTTTTGGGAACTACTAGTAATGGTGAGTTGTAGGGGCTTACTGAATGTTCGATTATGTTGTCTGATAAAAGTTGGTCAACTTGTTCATTTATCTCTGTTAACTGTGTTTGTGGAAGTCTGTAATTTTTAATGTATACCGGGGTCGAATCTGTTGTTTGTATTGTCTGCGTGTAAAAATTATTTGTACTTAAGTGTTCTCCAGGGAGATGAAAAATGTCACTGTATTTTTGTATAATGTTTATTATTGATGTCTTGGCATCTGGGTCGTTACAACCAATGTCTAAAGTTTTTAGTAACGTATCTAGTCTATTTTTGTCAGTCTTATTATTGATTTTACAGGCAAATATATTGTAGTTTTCTAGTGGTTGAGTTTCAAAATCAAGATTTTTCAATATTACATTGTTACTATTCGTATTTAGAATCTTAACGTGAGCATTGCCATTTGCTGGTATCAAGCTATTACCTAAAAATACTCCGTTTTCTATCTCTTTATTTAAAATAATACTATCTTCGTTGACTTTAATATTTATTGGAACTATAGATTCTGAACGAGCAGGAATCACGATATTTGTTCTACTACAACTATTTAAAATTATTGGTAAAATTATTTCTTTATCATTTATGATTAATGTTAAAGTATATGTTTCAAAGTCAATTTTTGCCATATACTTCTCTAAAAAATCGCGTCCTATAATGCCATCCGTGGCAATTGGAAAATTGTTTTCTACGATATAAAATTTATGTTGGATATCTTCATCGTCCACTATTAAATTTAAATTTTGTGTACCAATGCATTCAATTTCTTCATTTGTAATACCCGTTATTGTCGAAATATTCTGTGTGTTTATGTGATCTATATTTATTATTTTACATATGGAGATATCCGCTCCAGTGTCAATGAGAAATTTCAAATCGTCGTTTGTATTTTCGCATTCTAATGTGATGTAAAAAGAAAGATTTTTATTAAGTTTGCAAATTAATTTTGGCCCCTGTGGGTAACAATCTCTGCTACCCGGCCATAGCGGTTTCCCTGCAAGTTGTTGCTTCTGAAATTATTATTATTAAAATTTCTATTGTTATTATTGGAAATTCTATTAAAATTTCGGTTGGGATTACTATTATTATTTACAAAGTTATGGTTTCCATTAAAATTTCTATTATTATTACTGTTTGCAAAATTGTTGTTTCTGTTAAAGTTTCTATTTGTATTATTTGTATAGTTTGTATTGTATCTTGTATTCATAAAATTGTTATTATTTCTATTATTGTTTTGTGGAATGTAGCTATTTCTAACGTCGTTGAATCTATTGTAATTTTCTCTGTAAGTATTTCTGTTTCTAACTTGGAAAATATTAGATTTATTTGTCTTTAAACTTTGTTCTGCAGTGATGCATCGTTCTACCGCTTCATTGTATGTTTTAGGTGCATTTGCCAACAAAATAGTTTGGTATTCCAAATTAACACCTTTCATGAAAACATTCAATGCCATGCTTTCATTAACCTTGTAAATTGCATCTTTTGCGTCTTGCGTCGGATTAGTTAAAGATTTAATTTCGAAAGTTATTAACTGTTCAGAAAGTTCTGAAATTTTTTTCTCTGAATTCAGAAATACTTTTATTGTTTTGTTTAATTGTACCGATTTCACTTAAAACTTGTTGTAACGTTTTCGGATTGGGGTAAGCATTTTCCAATGAATTTTTTAAATCAGTAAATGTTGAAGGTCTATTAGTTCTACCTATTATACTACGCACTTGAGCAGTAAGTTTGAAATTATATACATATTTAATGAAAAGAGCTTTATCTTCATCTTTTAAAATATCGTGAAGCAATTCTGCTTGCGATATAAAATCTTCCAAATTGATAAACTGTCCTTTGAAAATTTGTAGGTTTTTTCCCACAACATTGATATCAAAACTAGCCATATTGTTTTCTTCTTTTATATCTGGTTTTTGTTTAATTGGTAAATTTTTCAAAATTGTATTTAAATCTTGATAGAGGTTATTAAATTTTTCTTTTAAAATCTCATGATTTTCATCAATCGACTGTTCAAGATTTACTTTGTTTCTTAGACAGTCTAAAGTTTTTAATTTTTCTTCAATATACTGTTCAGTATATTCTCTATTTTTACTTTTGTTTATATTTAGTTTTAGTTTTTCTAAGAATTTAATGCTTTCTTGGAGGTTTTCCATCTAATCCTGAATACCCTTATTGTTTAGTACTTTATACTTAAAATTTTTAATATTTCTGAACACCCTGTGCTACATTCAGCTTTTCGTTACAAGTTGAACGTGCAGGTGGCGCAACAAGTGTTCGTCAAGTTTTAACGAAAGAAGAAATGTCAAAAAAAAAGAAAACATAGCTAAAGTAAAATGTCGGTCGATTGTTTACGTTCGGTTTCTAAGTCGTTTGTGAAAAAATTTATGATTGTGTTAAATGAAATTATGTATATTCAGTGTATTTTATTGCTATAGTGTATTTTAATTGTATTTAGTGTATTATAGTGTATTTTAAATGATAAGGAATCAGTATTGTATATTAGAATATACGTTGAGAAAAGTTTTTGTTTTGATGCGTTTTGATTTGTATGTATGTGTGTTTTAAAGTGAGACGAAAGAATAAATAATGCATATGACTTTTATGCACTAGAAAAAGCAAAAAAAATGTATCATAAAGAAATAAATATTGCAATTCTTATTGCTTTAAGAAGTATAACAATTTTATAGTATTTATAGTGAAATTTTCGAAAAATAGATGAATAAAAAAATGTGTAGTATTTTATTTTGTTTTCATTATGTATGATTAAAATTATTAATTTAATAAAATTTTGTAAAAAGTAAAGTGATTAAATTCATGTTGTATAATTAAAATTATTAATAAAATTTTATAAAAATGAGGTTGATTAAATTGAATTTATTGCGTGCATTTGTTGTTTTTTGTTGGTGCGGTCTTCTATTTGTTTTTCTAGCTTTTCTATTTGTAGCCAGATTTCGGTGGCTACCTTCCAATGCGGTGGAGGGTCGTTGTTAACGATTTTTTTTAAGCTCGCTAATCGTCTTCTCTCTCGCACTAAACGTCCTCCGCGTCGTGGTTTGGGCTTGTCGACCTCCGGGATTCTTGTTCTCGTCTCGTCCTTATATTTTTGCTGGCGCCTTGTGTATTCTTCCAGCGTAATTTTTTTTTGGCCCAATTTTGGTTGGAATGTACGTTGGAGTATTCAATGGTGCGCCCGACGGTGCGTACTCAGGCACGCTTACGGTTGCCGTTGGTATCTTGTCGCAATTTGGCAGGATCGCCATGTAATGATTACGCGTAAACGATTTTAAATTAAATAAAAATCTTTAGGTCCTGCCTAAGTGTTGTGCCGGCGTATATTCGCCACTGGCTCTAAATTTGTTTTTTTTATTATAGCCGTTCACTTTATAGTGCAGAGGCTTTATTTAAAAGTTGGCAGCTTATAAAAGCTCAAAGACTTTTTAAAAATGAAAATAGTTGGCAGCTGTTAGAGCTCAAAACTAGATTGATTTATTTTCAAATATGTTCATCCTTTTATAATAAGCATAACTGTATTTTGTCTTAAAACTAGTTAACAATTGTTTGTGTAGTTTAGAATGTAAATAGAATCATATGTTCTTTAATTAGTGTAAGAGTAATAGTAGAATATCGTAATACATATTTGTAATTAAGTATTAATAGTTTAATATGTGTGAGTGAGTAGACTTATATTAATAGAAAACGTAAACATAATCATATGTTCACATATTTGTGTAGGAGTAAAAAGTATAATATAATATCATATGTTTTGTATTCAGCCATATGGGTACATGTGTGCGAATGAGATAGATAGTAGTGTTTAGAATGAACATATGTTCTTATTGTTTGAATATTATTGTGCATGGTCTCGATAATTCTTACAATAGAGGTTTTTATATTATTACTTATTTTAAGAAAAGTATTTATAGCTTGATGTAATTTAAATAATATGTATAGGTATACTACACAATTCACAAAACAAACAAACTGATGCAACAAGTCGCCGATGAAAATTGCGGAAAGCCGCGTTGCGTTGAACGGGTTGAGAACGTGTCGAGAACTTGTTGTGTGCAAGTTGCTTAATCTGAAGGTTCCCGTATAAATACACAGGCTTGCAACTTGAGTTGGAGTTGCGTTGACCAAGTGTGGAAAAGGCCTTACGTCAGTCATGTTTTTATTGTTTGTTGAAGTTTTTTAAATTTTGTTTAATGTAACCTAAAATTTATATTTTTTAATGTAAGTTAAAATTGTCTAAAAAAAGTAATGCGAATATTTTGTTATCATTGTGTATCTTCTAATAAAAATATATTAGAAACCCTGAAGATGACTTCAAAAGGAAGTTGAAATATTGGTGAAAAATAAAAATAGTTTATAATAAACTAAGTTTTTTTTATATATTTTTAAAACTTGGACTCGTAGCCTGAATAAATTAAATAAAGCCACAAGTTTTTAGTTTCATTAACATAATGTTGAATTAATTACCTGTCGAAACATTTTTTTTTATGAAATTTAAAAAAAAAAAAATTATCTCTTGTCATCTCAAAATCGAAAAATGCACACTGTGGGCCGGCAGCATCCTGACGTTGCGCAGTGGAAATAAATAAAAAATGTAATTTGGAATTGCATAAATTTGGTATCATCGACAGATAATACTTCTATTAAGGTACCTAAATACAAAATATTTTTGTTCAAAACTTACGAGTGTAAACACAGCGTCATGTAAAAGTTGTTTAAATTTTTAGTAATTTGCTAAAAAGAATAAGCAATATTAGGCGTGTTTTATTCGTTCTGGTTAAACCAAATAGGTTCTAAATAACATGCAGAACACTAACAAAAAGATGAACTTGCTCAGTAGCTAGTTCATCTCGTTGAACTATTTTTTTTCGCTACGGCTCTATAGATGTCGCTATTGGTTTAGTTTGTGGCAGCACTCGCAAGTAAGAGTTTGGCGGCGGAAAATTTGCTTTAAGAAAACACTTACCTGGTATATTTTCCTGCGAGACAAATAATTTTTCTGATCCGATAAAAAAACACTTTCGTCGTCCCGAGAACGTGCGATTTTTAAAAAACGTCGCACATATTGCCCTTACACATGGATATTGCTAGTATTGCATGCATGAACTCTGTAGGTCAGTAGGCCCATACCTTACCAACGGCTGGTATATCATTCAATTTTTTATGCTAAAAAAGCCAGTGCACGACATTACCCCCTGCACGACATTACCCCCTGCACGACATTACCCCCTTCTACTCTACATATTCCAGTGCAAGACATATTTTACTATTGACAGTTATGGGTAAATACTCTCGGTATTCATAATGTAGGTGAAAACACAGCAAAAATTTACGTTTATCATCAAGGTATAGCGGAAAAATTACCAAATTAAATATGTAGTTTTTTACTTGATTATATCGAATCCCACATTAGCCGAGATCCAAGAATTGCATTTTTTCAGTGACAACTGTGCTGGTCAAAATAAAAACCACACAGTTGTTCGCTTTCTAATTGACTTAGTAGATACAAAGCGATTCAAAAAGATTTTTCATTATTTTCCAATTCGTGGCCACTTATTTCTTCCATGCGATAAAGACTTTGCTCTTATTAAGCGACAACTGAAAAACATGACCGTTTGTATGTTTCACAAGATTTTATTGGGATTGCTAAAAGAGCTGGAATTTTTGAATTATACAGAAAAAATTGAATGTTCAAATTTGCTACTAATCATATGACATTTTCAAAGCAGTAGGCTATTTATAGATCACCGCCATCAACTCTACCAAGGTTGCTATCTGTTCTAGTTGCTTCTTATTTATTTCAATTCATTGGTATTCGACAGTTTGTTGAAATGCACCAAACAGTGCACCCTAAACAAGTGCGCGTTGCGCTGCGTACCCAAGCGCCACGCAATTTAATTTTACGCTTAACCTAAACAAGTGCGCTTCGGAAAAAACTGCTGCTCTCGAACCAGCTCAGTCTGATGGTTTAAAAATCTTAAAGAAACTTTTAGTATTGTGTAAAAATTTATTAATATTGCAATTACTTCCATTTACAATTGAGATTAATTAATTGAAAGCAGCTAATTGCTCTTTGTTCTAATACTTTGGCTTTATGCAGCCAACTTCACATCCGCACGCACTGTCAAAATTGGAAATTCGATTCATGTTGCGGTAGTCCGGTGCGTGTTTCGGTAGGCTTCATATAAAATGTATGTGCATGAGCCGATTTTGACAGTTAACCACGCACGCGCACTTGTTTAGGGTGGACTGAAAGAAATGAAACGAGTTTTTTGATTCGCTAGAAGCTAGTGTTTTAACTAAAGGGTGGCTATTTTCACAACCAATTATTCAATTACTCATGACGTGAAAATAGCCACCTTTTAGTTAAAACACTAACTTCTAGCGAAGTAAAAAACTCGTTTCATTTCTATGGTGCATTTCGACAAACTGTCGAACACCAATGAATATTGAAATAAATAAGAAGCAACTACAACAGATGGCAACCTTGGTAGAGTTCCGCCAATCTATAAATAGCCTACTGCTTTGAAAATGTCATATGATTAAGTAGCAAATTTGAACATTCAATTTGTTCTGTATAATTCAAATAAATGAATTTCAGATGTATGAAATCATAAATAACTTTAAGCAGTAAGTTGATCACAGCTTAATCACTCAAAGACTACTGAAGAGGAAAATGTAGCGATTTCTGAAACAGACTGTCTAGTCAGCTAAGTGATTGACTCTATACAGAGTTGTTGTTGTTGTTGCCTTCTTAAAAACTTACTTCATCTAAAGTTCGCAAATTAATTCATGTAATAATTTAATAGATCGTAAAATTAATTAACAATATTTTAGGCTTATTATAATTATTAAAATGCTTATGAATAGCAAAAATGCTATTTTGTTAATGTAATAAACGAATTTTGTATTTATATAACGCGTTCTTTGGATTTTATTGTTATTAAGTGCAGAAAGGGGTTTACTTTATGTACCTTATTTGATTATTGTTAAGAACCCAGTGTAAATAATGTCATCTTAGACAACTTCAATTAAAGTCTGTTGTCCCCTTTACGAGCTAAGAACATAAAACTTGCATTTATTATTAACTACACTGTTTTAATTGATTATCTCAAAATGAATGTTTTGAAGTAGTTCCCTTTCTGCACTTAGCGACTCAATTGTTTGTGAAATTATAAAAAAAAATTTTTTTTTCAGAACTAAAATTAAACTTTATGCCAAATAAGTTCATGAAGACAAGGTTGATTCATGAATTTATTTAACTAAACAAAAAAAATATTTTGTTTAGAATTATAAGACACAAAATAGTAACTAAAAAATTCCATCATTCATTTTTTATCTGTGAAAGTTTTAAAATTGCTTCACTGTCATTCATGCAAAAAATTCTTTCATAGTACATACCATCTGAGGCACAGGCGTTTTTGTTTTGGATGATGTCGGCGTAATAGGGGAAGCGGCTCGTGCTTTTGCTAATGGAGAACGTTGAGCCCTAGGTGATGATTTTGAAGTGTTTGACGTGTTTGACTTCTTTTGATTAGGCTTATACTCAGCATCGGATTCCTCATCCGAAGTAGCATCTTCATCACTGCTATTCTTCTTTATAAATTTCTTTTTCTTTAAAAGTGTTTTCCGCTTTTTAGTTGGGGACTTGTTTCCGCTGACAATGGAGAAGCCTCTTCTTCGTTTCCTGTCTGTAGATGGTGTCGAAGATTTAGCAGCATTGCCGCTACGTCGAGACTTACGTCCCGATGAAGAAGGAGTTGAACCCGCTGATGTTCTTTTTTCAATTTGAGATTCGTCTTTGTAGAGGGATATATCAACTGAAAGAAATAATAATTAGAATATTCGAGATGCATATTAAAGAAATTAGTTAAGACATACGTCCATCAGGATTTTCCTCCGTAATGTCTGGACGCGGCAATAATCCCTTCTCAACATCAATTGCTTTTTTAAGAATACTCTCAATACGGGATTTCTCTGTTTTGGGCAAACGCAGTTGACCCTTTTCAACGCGCTTTAGTTCAACAGTAGTCAGCACACACTCAATATCAGTGTGGTCATAAAAGTCGGGAATAAAAATACTACTATCTTTCTTGTCCTCAGAGAGCCAACGAATGCTTATACGCGGCGAAGTTCGATATACATTTTGCATTGTTTGGCAAAGATAAAAGGTGCCTTCGGCGTTACGTACAGCCATGTACTCGTTTCTATAGAAGACAATAAGCTTGTCTTCAACCGACATTGGTTTTGGTGAATTTGAGGCTTCACTGGCGGATAATTTAGTTATATACGCGAGTTCAGGCAATGGACTTTGATATAGAATGGTTTTAAGCCGATGTCGCTGACTCTTACGATCATTGGATTTTGATAGCGTATCAACTGGTGTAGATGGTGGCGAACATTCGGTATACACATCAGATTTTATCTTTGAGTTTCTTCTCTCCTCGCGTAAGCCTCGTTTTGGCAGACTTTCGGCTTTTTTTGTTACTGCTATAGCAGAAGTGGCTTTAGGTGTTCGAGCCTGACGACCATGTTTTCTAACCGGTATTTCACTTGCAGAAGCATTTTCAATTGCTTTGACCTTAGCAATAGCTATATCAGTCAAAGAATCAATTTCCTTTATATCAATATTTTCAACTTTTGTTTTTTTAACTTTATTTTCAGATGATATTTCCTCGGCCACTGTTGGTGTATATTGTTTTTCATCTTTTTTAACAACCTTTTCTGGCCTTTCTATTATCTTTTCCTTCGGAGATTCTGCTGCTTTTATTGGCTTATTTATGCTTAATTTTTGTTCTTCGATTTCTACTTTTTTCTCTACTGCTTTGTCCAACTTGTCGGTTTCTTTTATAGAAGCAGCTTCTTTTGATGCAATTGATCCAGTTTTTAGAGCTTTGCCACTAATTAGAGAACCTTCTTTAGTAGAATATGTTTCTGTGGGGTTAATTAATACCACTTCATCCACATTGATTATGGGTGATTCCTTTTGCACATTATCTAATAATTTCGTAGCGCTTGTTTTTTCAGTACCAGCAGTATCTATAATTTTATGTGCCTTTTCTTCATTTGTTTTAGCACTACTTGGTATTTCCTGTGATTCCTTATTTGAATTTTCTATGTTTTCGTTCTTTTCCTCTACAACTTTTTCCGCAATAAGATTCTCTGACTAAAATCATAAGATAAATAAATATGAGTGTCCGATATGTAGAAGAATATACCTAACTAATTTATAACTCTTTGATTACAAGCATCTTAAAATTTATGGCAAACGTTGTCTGACGGACGATTTTAATCAATGCTCTAAAAGCCAGCAATTATATATAGACTTCATAACACTGTACAATATTAATTTTTTTAAAAAACACATATTTCTATCAACGGATTCTGGTACAGAAGACAAAAAAACGTAAATGTCTGAGTTATATTTAATATAGGCTTTAGTTTTACTATAAATATAGCAATTTACTAACTAACATTAATACTAAAAAACTACTACCTCAACAACACTCAGTTCGTACGCCTGGATATTTTTTAATATAAACACTTTTAGCTATTATTTATATTAAGAAATCAATGTTTTTGATACAACAAAATTTTTTGTATTATTTAAGCTTGAAATGTTATTTATAAAGCCACGTTCATAGTGGACGCTTTGGCTGAAGCTGATTCATAAAGCAGCTTTTTCGTGCCATTTTTTATCATAGTAAACGCTTATTCAACGCTTCACAAAGTAGCTTTTTGAGCTTATTCATGTTTATAGTGCGCGCATTCTGCTTGTGTGAGCAAGCGAGATGCAAATATAAGCGCTGAAACCCATTTAAAAAGAGCTTTTTCCATATGTTTATACACAAAGCATTTTCCAGCAAAACCTCTCAGCTCTGCAAAAAAACTATTAACGCGGCCTTAGAAATAAAATTTCAAGCTTTAAGATTACAACAAACTTTGTTTTATCAAAAGCATTGATTTATTAATATAAATAAAAGTTGAAAGTGTTAATATTAAAAATATTTAGGCGTACAAACTGAGTGTTGTTGGGGTAGTACTTAATGTATGTCTTTGACATAGCTATTGTTTTGACAGACCTGTAATAAAATGTTATACGTTGCCGATAGCCCTTGTTACTCGTGCTGTGATATGCAATGTGTAGCGGTTGCCCGCTACTATTATTATTTTCTATTTCTATCATTAGTTTTTTTCAAATTCTTTTTTTTTGTTATTGTTACAGCAAAAGAAACATTACGAAACGATAGAATTTCTGTAGCATTAACTTTACATATACTGCACATCACATGAATAGGTAAAGAGCTTTTCACTTAGTTCAAAGCTTATTTCTCTGCTCCAAGATTTTTAAAAAGCTTAATTTTGTTTTGAAGAAATTTGGAGAAAGAGAAGACTGCAATTTGCACCATTACATTGTAATAATTTGTTTTAATAAACAACTACAAAAATATGCTCTTTTACGAGTCACTAGAATAGGTAAAGCTCTTCAAATTATAAGCAAATAATGAAATAAAGTAACAAAGTGATTTGCATTAACACCACTTTTTGCACTTATTATTACCGCCGAGACAATGGAATTGGATGCTAACCTCAATATGGCTCGTCTGCCAGCAAAGGTTGTAGTCCTTATGTCTTTCCCGCAATAATTTAGGGCTCGCAAGAAGCTACACACAAAGTTAGCACTTGTTCTATTATTGTTGGCAATTGCACGACTTGAAAGTCTCTGCTCGAAACATGCTACAATTTTTCCTCTTCAGCGACACACTGTGGGATATTGACCCCTGAAAATGGGTATCAATTCACCTAGAGTACAGAGAGAACTTTTGACTTTTTTTAGTTAGAATAGGTCCAAATAAAAAACAGTCCGTCTGTGGACACGAATACAGCTGTAATTTTTAAACTATCAAAATGAAATTTGGTATTTAAGCTTGTATCTAAAATACAAAGATCAAGATCGACACTAAACCGAATCAGATCAAAAACACGCTCATAACCTATACAAAATTACTTCATCAAAACGGTAAAATTTCTTTATATTGTACAAAACATAATATATGGTCTTGAAATTTTGTATATGATGATGATCAACGAAATCTTTTAATTAAAACTTTAAAATCTCTTAAAATTCAACAAAAATTAATAAATGGACTTGAAATTTCTGCACATAAGTTTTGATTTTTAATAAAATCTATTTTGTAATTTTTATTTATTTTTCTCAAGGAAATCATAGATTTGTTTTGATCATAGCAACTGGAGTTCTCTTACAAAAAATTTGAAGGCAGAAAATGGCTCAACCAAATTTTAAACACTTATTATGGACAGTCTATATATAAAGCAATTCACAATTAGATGACAAAAGTTCTCAAAAAATAAACACTTGAAGTCCACTTCAACAACAAAAAGCCTTAATTATACCCCAACGCATATAAAAATCTGTATGTGCTAAACCTCTGCACGAGTGCGCTTGAAATGCATTTCAGAACACTGATTTGTGGAGCAAGCGTTGGTTATGTTCGGCTTTCACTAATTAGAACGAACGTAACACTACAGAGAGCACTCGTCGCGTGAACAGAACAAAAACAAAAGAAAACCGAATCAATGTTATGCTTGAGTCGACAGAGAAGAAAGCACCAGAACGAAATGACTTGAAAGTTATGTGATGAACAGCAGAACGCTTGGAGTTATGATGTATTGTTTAGGTTTCATAGTTTTTGCATTTCCTTCTGAAGTAAAAATTATATAAAACGCCAAAAAAAGTGATTTTCTTATTATTTATTGAAATTATAATAAGAAACTTTTTTATTTACTATAAAAATTAATCAAGCGAAGAATAACTCTTGCCAACAGTTTTGTACACCCACTCAACCAATTGTACACCCACTCAATGCTCAATTACTGCTAACATGATGAGCTGATGGACTATTGAATTCAGTAGATTTTTAAAATAAAAATTGGAACAAGACTTGTTTGATAAAAACAATTCAAATGAAAATTAAAAAAAAAAGTTTCTAATGTGTGTTGCAATTACAAAATTATTTCATATATAATTTTTATTTTTTTAAGATTTTCTATGAAATGTTTGATATCTTTATTGATTTTACAATCAAATATATAGAAATTTTTTTCTGATTTTAAATTTCGATAAAAAAAAAAACAGGTGTTACTTTGAGCTCAGTAGGCAATTGAGAAGCAGAGCCCTCTCTCGACGAACGAAAATCACGCTCTATAAATCGCTCATCATGCCCGTCCTACTTTACGCATCACAAACCTGGACGCTGAGCAGTTCAGATAAAAAGACTTTAGGAGCATTCGAGAGAAAGATTCTTCGTAAGATCTACGGACCAATCTGCGTCAATGGCGAGTACCGATTACGGTGGAATGATGAACTGTATGAGCTGTACGCTGACATCGACATAGTCAAGCGCATTAAAATTGAGCGGCTTCGCTGGCTTGATCATGTTCAGCGCATGAAAGACGATGTTCCAGTGAAGAAAACATTCGATTCGGTACCCAGCGGCGGTCAACGCAGAAGAGGACGACCGCATCTTCGTTGGAAAGACCAAGCTCTACTTGGCAACCTGACGAAGCTTGGAATTTCCAACTGGCGCCAGCAAGCGAAAGACAGAAATGGCTGGCGTAAATTCTTAGATGAGGACAAGACCGACATACGGTTGTAGCGCCAACTAAGTAAGTAAGTAAAAATTAATTTTTTGAAGCGAAGCTTTTTTTAATTTTTACAATATTTAATTCAATAAAAGTTATTACAGAATTAAAAATAAATATATTTTTAAGTAACAACAAAAAAATTAATTAAACTTTATTGTGTTGCTTATGAGGATATTTTCTTTTTGTTTTTACTATTGGTGGTGGTTTTGTTGATTATTGTTTCTTGCATTCTTATGATGTTGGATTGTTGTTATTATTGTTTTTTCTGTTGATGATTATAATGATGATTAATTTGTAAATATGATTACTAGTAATGATGTGATTACGTTTGTTGTTGGCGTTGTTGTTTATGGTAGTATTGGTGTTTTTGTTGGTCTATTGCGATGATGTTTATGTTTTTCATTGTTTTTATTTTGTGGTATATCTTAGTAAAACTGAATGGATCTACTAGAAAAATGTGATTTCGGAGGGTATTTCCTCAATCATTTCAAATCTAATTTTGTAGAAATATTTAAGGTAATTGAAAAATAACGTCAGTATTTTATGCCAGGGCCTTAGTCAGTAAATTTTTTTAAAAATTAAAATATAGGGACAATTATTTGTTTCATTTCAATTTTACGTTTAGTTTTTTATATTTTATATACAGTTGCGAACAAAATAATAGCAGTCGTCTTATATTCAGATATGTTTGGATAAATAATACTAGTATGCAAATTTCGTATCCGGTAAACCCACACTTATTCGTATATGTCCGTTTAACCCTGGTTTCAAATCTGTACTCAGTTTCCTCCTACACTATGGTGCAGAACTATAACCGGGCCCTTATTTAAGAGAGTTCTACATTTTCAAGAAGAAGAAGAATTTTTTAAATGATCTCAAACGACAAGAAAAAACAAATTAAGCAAGACAAATAAACAATACAAAAAAATCGAGAGAAAATACCGTTAGAACTGTTAGAAGAGTAAGTAATCATAATTTGCATTGGTGCATAACTATAGCCGTTTGAATTTCAAATTCATTTTATTTAAAGTTGTCTTTGATTTAAGTTGGTTTTTTTGTGCGCTAAAGAATTGTACTTTTAAAACACTAAAATGCCACGCGGTAGTTTGTTAACTGATGTAGAGAAAGGAAAAATTTCTGCATTTAAAGAAGCTGGTCTCAGTTTTTGCGAAATCGCAAGAAAAATAAATCGTTCTGACAGAGTCGTTCGAAATTTTTTGGCGAATATAGACGGTTATGGAAAAAATCGGCGAGGTGGACCAAAACCAAAACTTTCGGTGCGGGAAACCCGGCGAATCCATAATTTAGCAAGCAACTCCTTGAAATCAGCGGCACAAATCGCGAGAGAATGTGGCTTAAACGTATCACGATGGACCATAAATCGTGCTTTAAAAAGCTCCCCCAATCTTATTAGACAAAAACTCAAGTCTGCGCCCAAGTTGTTGTCACGTCACCTCCAAGCCCGCCTTGAATTTGCCCGGCAAAACATGGGACAGAATTGGAAACAGGTATCTATATGAAGGTAATCATCTAAACGAAAAAATAACCAAAAATTTTGTATCGAGGTAATTTTCTCTGACGAGAAAAAATTCAACTTGGATGGACCTGACGGTTTTAATTCATATTGGAGAGATATACGAAAGGAACCCCTTTATTTTTCCAAACGAAACTTTGGTGGCGGAACAGTGATGGTTTGGGGAGCATTTACGGTAGATGCCATGCTGGAAATAGCATTTATCAGCCCACGTATGAACTCTGCCGAATACACACAAATATTGCAGATGAATTTGCTTCCATTTCTGGAACAACATCGTGGTGTTGAATGGGTATTCCAACAAGATAATGCGTCTGTGCACAGCAGCAGAGAGACGAAACAATGGCTTGAGTCCCACAACATCAACGTTTTGAAATGGCCAGCATGCTCCCCGGACCTAAATCCCATAGAAAACGTTTGGGGAATTATAGTGCGCAAAATTTATGCTGAGAATAAACAATTTGAAAACATCAGTGGATTAAAAACCACGATTATTACAGCATGGGAATCAATCAACCAGGAGACTCGAAAAAAGTTAGTACAGAGTATGCAAGATCGACTTTTTGAATTAATTCAAAACAAAGGAGGTCCTACACACTATTAGCCATTCGAATTTAAAATAATTTTGTGACTTTCTTTTATTTTATTATAAATTTTCTATTAATTTGTTATACTCGGTTATAGTTATGCACCAAATAAAAACCAACTTTGAGGTATAGCTGCACAAATCTGCGTATTATTTAAATTTTTTTTTTCCGTAAAGTTATGGCTTTTTATACTTTTATATCGTAAACATTTAACTTTGTTCTATATGACCATACAGGAAAAAAAAGGCTAAAACAAAGCCCGGTTATAGTTCTGCACCATAGTGTATATTGTAACATTTTCAATTTACATGGTGTTTAACGTTTTTGGCACGTGTTTAGTATTATTGATCTAGAATCTGAAATAATCATCATAAAATTAAAAACATCATTTTGTATTTTAAAAAATATATCAGCTCTTCAATCCATATATCAACACTATCGTGTTGATCACGAAATATCAACAAATTTCGTATCTTTTGTTTTACGATAATCGCCAGTGAGCTAAGCCATTTTGCAAAAACTTCCAAAATTCATGTTTTTCGTAAATATATTGGCTGGTGTAATAGTTTTTGCAAACTTAAAGTAAAAATTAAATGAAACAAATAATTGTACCTACATATTAATTTTTGAAAAAATTTTATCAAGATCCCCTCCCATGGGTAAATCCTGACTACGGCCCTGGCATAAAATACTGGCGTTATTTTTCTAGTACCTTAAATATTTCTAAAAAATTGGAGTTAAAATGATGGAAAAAATACCCTCCGAAATCACATAAAATAATACTTAAATTTGCAAAATATCACGATTTGAACATAAAAATCGAATATATGCACTTAAAACTCTTAAATATTCGCTAAAAAAGGTAAAATATGCAATTAAAAATATTTTTCTTATTTTTTATTATCGGTTAAAAAATAAATATTTCATTTAATTAACAAAAAAAAAACAATTAATTTTTAAATACATATAAAATCAATTTATTAAAAAAATAAAGTGCATTTAAAAGTACCTAATAATTCAAAGTTATCTTTTTCCAAAATATTTCGTATTGAATTTTAATGGTTGCAAATCAAAAAAAGCAAAATATGCAAAAACCACATGAATTTATTGTATAAAAAATATACGAAATTAATATGCAAAAATAAGCATTTTTTGTAGAAATTTAGAAGAAATTTTCATGATTCGCAAAGGTAACTTAACCATTTGCGCTTTAAGATGCCCAGTAAAAATTTGCATTTGTATGAAATTAATAGCCCTTTATCTCTTTGCCAATGTTCTGCTGCGTTAGGTGTGATCGATGCTTTTCTCACTGTTATCAATCAATTTTGTTTTATAGAACGAGTAACATCGTGTTCTGGTAAAGCAAGCGGCGAACAAGTTTTGTTTTGAAGCCGACGAGTGCTCTGCACTGCTCGGTTCTTGTCGTTTAATGAATTGGTTATGTTCTGCTTGACTTAACAGAGTTATGTTATGTTCTGAACTCGTCACTGTTGGCTCTACTGTTGTAGAAAAAACGAGTGCATTTGTGCAGAGGTTTAGTATGAGCATATTACCGTTGTCACTCCGTTTGGAACGCACAGAAGGAGGCGTGGCAGGTATAGAAAATATATAAATTCTTGATCAGCATCACCTAATATGTCGATTAAGCCATGTCCGTCTGTCCGTCTATCTGTCTGTGATCAGCAGCAGTCATTTTAGAGCTATCATAACGAAATTCAATATATAAACTTTTTATTAAAAAAATATAAAGTTCGAAAATGAGCCAAATCGGAAGAAAATCACGCCTGTCTCCCATACAAAGTGACTTAATGAAATCAGTAAAATCTCCTTAAATTCCAAAAAAAAACTAATACAATGGTTTAAGACTTTGTAAATTAAAGACTCGATGTTTGCAATTTAAAATAAAAAAATTAAAATTCCGCCCACCTGCCATACAAAGTGACGTCATCATAATAGTAAAACCTTTATAAATTCCATAAGCATATTAATGTAAAAAATTGGTATTGTTTACATAAGCTTTAATAAATAAAAAGGATTCTGAGTTTCAAATGTGAAATATTTGGTTAAACCACGACTTTTAAAAGTGACGTCTCCAAAATAATACAACTTCGAATAAACTAAAATACAGTCGTGGGTGTATTTTAACTTCGGCCCAGTCGAAGATATTTCCTTACTAGTTTTTCAACACATTTTTGAATAAATCAAAAAAATTTAACATTTACTAAAAAAGGTTTTTATGTAGTCAGGACCACAAGTACCTGAAGTTGGAGGTTCCATTAAAAAACTTTCTACAAAATAACTTTAATAGCAATACTTTAAAAGCAAAAAAATTAAAATTATTCAATGCGCGCGAACTATTTTTAATTATAAACCTAAAAACCCATACAATTCCCCATTGTACGACAGTTAACGAATTCGCTCGGCCCATATTTACTCATTATAAGGAAATATGTAAAACAATTCAAAGAAAAGTATTCTTACTTAACGGCACTTTTAAAAAATTATTTAACCCCGACTTGATTCATCAGCAACGCTTTGACTACAGTATCTATTCGAGTAGTGACTCGAAAAAAGAGCATATTTTTGTAATTATTTATAAAAACCAATTCTTACAAATTAACGGTACAAATTACTGTCTCCTCTTTCTCTAAATTTCTTTAAAATTCAATAAGCTTTAAAGCAAATTTAAGCCTTTAAAAAGCTTGAAGCAAAGAGATAAGCGTTAAACTATATGAAAAGCTCTGTACTTATTCATGTGACGCGCAGTGTACATTAACATTGTCATAAATCACCTTATTTTAGTAAAAGATTAGGTGACCGAATCAAAGAATAAGAAAGCATGACAAAATAACAACAAAATTCTTGTTTTAATATAATCTTGTTTAAATGCAATTACTTGTCATTCACAACAAGTGGACAGTATTATTAATTTTTCCTGAAGACAGACACCTTTTTTAAAATAAAATGAAAAAAAAAACAATTTATAAAAAAAACATTTGTAATAAATTAAAAATAAGACCTAGAGCCTGAACAACAACATAATTTAAAAATATTTAGAAAACGAATTCATGCATTAAATTTTAAATTTTTTTTTTTGCTAAGTCTACACATGAGTCTACACGATTATGATTGCTAATAAAACTAGAACATTTTTTTAGATGAATGACTTGTGGATTAACTTAAATGTTCGTTTGCTTAATTTCAGATATGTATGTCAGTAGAATTATATTTAACTAGCTTTTCACGGCGCGCTTTCCTAGCCTTACCTATCTGTACTATCTGTACTATTATATAAAATTGAAGTGAAAATTGAAAGTTACGATTTTACTCCAAAAGTACTGGCCAGATTTTTAGGAAAACATTTTAAAATATCATATTTATGCTACAGATTTATTTAAGGGTATTTTTCTTTCGAAATTTTAATAAATTTATTTAATGTAGGTAATAAGTTTTTTAACTTATTCGTTGTCTTTTAAAGCGTTTGAGTTGGAGATTTTCAATAAACTTCATGTTGCTCCTTATTTTTCTCTTTCTCTTCGTGCTCAGCTAGCACAGCGCAGCAAAAAAACTGATGAGCCTCGAGCAAGGCGAAAAGTGAGATACATATAAAATGCAGAGCGGCGCTCCAAAACAAAACAAAATAATACAAAAAAATACCATTTTGTATTTCTTGCCATATAACATCACTGATGATGCCATATGACATCACTAAGTCGGAGGTCGCAAAACGAACCCTATCACATAAAAATTAGTCAAAATCAAAATGTGGTAAAAATAAGCACATGTGTGAAAAAATTGACCCGTTTTTATATCGTTAAGGAGTTTGATAAAAAACGTCCGTGGCGTACAACAGTGGCCTGCTAGTATATAATATATACAAAGTGAAAAAGTCTGTTTAAATTGATAAATTTAATTGTTTTTTTTTTGCAACGAAGATAATTGCAGTATGAAGGTAATAGGCAAAAATAACATTTAAAATACATTAAAAACATTTTAAAAAAGCGAAAGAGAAAATAAATAAAATTACGCTAACGCTTGCATAAGAGCAAGAAAGAATGTGCATTTGCACAGATCAGTTCACTTAATTGTTTATATTATGCTTAACGAACTTATATATATATATATATATGTACATATATATACATATGAGTTGACTCAAGTCAATCCCGGGACCTCGCGTTTCCCGGAATATTGGACAAATTTAAGCACCTTAAAATGTCGGGATTTTCTTTCCGGGATCCCGGTATTTTCAAATAAAAAATATCTATTACAAATATTCATGTAAATGCAACCATTTCAATTTAAGTTTATATGAATATAGAATTAGAAAAACCTTTTAATGAGGCTCAAAAAGATTGTTAGGACAATGAGTGTGAATCACTGAAGGCTTTGCAAAGTGTTAGAAGAATTTGCAACATCGGAAAGTCAGCTAAGTATTTCAAAACGGTCAGATATTCTGACTTAGGGAAGTAATTTGTTTTGTTGTGGAGGCAATCGTGGTCAAAACTTAAAGATTGCTTACGATTATCGTACTACTATTTCTCCAACTAGCATAGTCAGAACGGTGCTTCTTATCAGCGGGTTACATTTGTAATAATATCCGAACAAACCTCTCTTTGTAAGATTAGACGCGTTGATCAGCTTGATGTCGTGCTTTAAAAATAATTAAAAATAAAAAAAAATATTTTTAAAAGTATTTTTTAACCTTAATTTGCCTTAAACGCGATAAAACATGAAGACGGTGTCCAAACAAAATGTTTTACATTTATATAATTGTACCTTAAACTGTTGTGTACTGTTTATTTTGATAACTTTTTTTTTCTTTAAATTAATAAAAATTTGTTGTCATTATTATATTTCTTGCTCTATAAATGAATTGAATTAAATTTTTTAGTTTCGAGTAATAAATAATAAAATAATTGTATTGAAAAGGTTTTTAATTATATACCTTTTTGATCCCGAACTAGTCTCGGGATCCCGGGATTGAGATTTTTAGTATCGATAATCCCGGGATTGAGAAAAACTACCGGGATTGGACTCCCTAATATATATATTAGTGCACCCACAATATATATGAAAACTACAAATGTGTTTTTTTTTCGCTCTAGCTGCATTTCCTAATAAAATGAGGTTGAAAAAGAAGATCTGCATCAAAAAATTGGTGTCGTTAGTGTAAAATAGCTATCCGGTTTTCATTTGAATCCTCAAAAATGCCCTTAAAATTGCTTAAAAATAGCTCAAACCACGTTTTCCCTGTAAATTTTTTAAAAAATGGTAAGTTTTTTTTTCACAGACAATTAAACAGGTTAGACTGTCCGTGTAAATTGTTTTTGGTAGGTGTGATATTTAATGGTGTTTCTGAAGACGAAACTAAATTTTTTACTCATTTTTTATGTTTTATTTTTGTTAAAAAAATTCCCAAAAATCATAGAAAAATCTGCGAGCTATCAACATTACATCATCATGAAGGGCATTTAACAAGGTCTCAGAAACTAATTACATTTCACTATTTTTTTTTTACTCATGAATTTATGTCTTTAATGCAAACAAAAGGATTTTATTTTTGTTTCATTCAATTTAAATCATACAAATTTTAACAAAGTGCTCTCTTACTCACCTAAATCATTGGTAATGATCCATTTATATGTTGTAAGAGCGTTTGGGCTTTGTTTCAATCTAATGCAACTCATAAGCCTCGTCGATAAAAAATATTAAATGTTTTTGTTTTGCCAGCACAGAGCAAGTTTAATCTTTCCCCTTTCGTCTCCAAAACTCACGTAAACTCACCACGATTTGTTCTACGAACTCAAATTCTTGCTTTCAAGTCTTGCTCAATGTATAAGGGGTCATTGAGTTGTAAGAAGCATAAGGAGACAACACTTGTGGGACCTCCAAAGATGTCAAATCCGTTCCTAATGAGCTCAACTGAGCGAAAAAAATACCTTTGCTTTTTTGGGTGATCTACTATATATATTA
Organism: Dichetophora obliterata; assembly: GCA_963920525.1. Classification (NCBI taxonomy): domain Eukaryota; kingdom Metazoa; phylum Arthropoda; class Insecta; order Diptera; family Sciomyzidae; genus Dichetophora; species Dichetophora obliterata. The sequence continues at coordinate 126,436,865 of OY986439.1, forward strand.
TGGCGGGTCGATTTAAAAATCGCCCATTGCTCAGTGAAAATCGTATTCAAAATAAGAAACTTTGCCTGAGGAACTATACCTCTAAAACGAATTCTAATGCCCCAACTTTTCCGTAGGGTCAAATTTTTAAAAATCTCTCTTTGACCCATTTAGAGTGCCCCAATCGAGTTCAAATGTATGACCGACCCCTTCTAACTTTGGAGGGCCGATCCACCCATGCCAGTGGCACACCCCCTGGAAACCCCCTGGGGTGTTTCCCATACAAACAAAGTTCCCCATACAAACATTGAATCCCCAAAGGGGTTCCAGGGGGTGTGCCACTTGCATGGGTGGATCGGCCCTTCAAAGTAAGAAGGGGTCGGTCATACATTTGAACTCGATTGGGGCACTCTAAATGGGTCAAAGAGGGATTTTTCAAAATTTTACCCTACGGAAAAGTTGGGGCATTAGAATTCGTTTTAGAGGTATAGTTCCCGGGCAAAGTTTCTTATTTTGATCCCTAGAATACGAATGGACGATTTTTTTGCCTCCCCACAAATCGACCCGGCCTAATATATATATATATATATATTGAGATTTTCGATCCAATACTAAGACAAAAATCTCAATGGTTTGGCTGTTATAGGCCAAAATATCAAAAAAAACGTGACAAAAGTCTGAGAAAAAATTGCCAGTCAAAATCTGGAAGCTCGATTTTCACCGTAGACGTATGGTCTAGTGGACTTTTTTGCTCAGTACAATCCCAAGAATCAGAAACGCGAAGCGCCCTTTAAGATGTTCAAATCGCCCCACCCTAATACACATATATATATATATATATTAGGCCGGGCCAATTTGTATGGAGCCGAAAAATTCGATTAAAGCCACCCCCTGGGATGATTCTATGGACAATTCTAAGCAACTTTGGTGAAGGAACCATAGGTCTATCTCGATTTTCGAGTCTCCCACTTTTCAAAAAATGATTTTTCCCCTATAACATCATTGATTCAAAATTCGATTTTTTATTCATCGTTATATTATCTTTTTTATGTGTATATGGGGGGTTTTGGGGTCGAGAAATTCATTTCTGATCTTTATTTTTACCTATGACCACCGCCAGAGGGCATTTCATGCCTATTTTAACCAAAATTATTTATGCTGCTTTGCGGACTTTTTATCTCTGACATTTATTGTTCTTAATTTTAAGTAAGTCAATTGTTTATATCCGCACTGAACAAACTCGTCGCCCACCGCAAACTGCATTGATGTGTATTGACGGTCGGCGATGGGTTTGTGTTGTTGATGTTCAGTGCGGCCTTTTGACACTTGCTGTCATATGTTTAGTGATTTTTCTCCCGTTTTGGCTTTTCTCTCGCATTCCTTTAACCGCGTTGGTTCGTTTTTTTGCGTATGGAATTTAGTTGGTTTTAAATAAATAAAATTAAAGTAAATTAAGTACAGAAATTGTGTTCGTATTTATAATTGTTTAAACGTGTCAGTTTTTTCGCATACTCCAGAGTGCATTACCCGGCATACCAACAGCACCACCAGACGGCACATCACCAGACAGCCGCAGCAATTAACGACACAAGGCTCCGCCACCAGCAGCAACATCATCCCCACCGACTACCAACGCACCCAGGAGAAACCAGGCAACACCAGTAACACCCACATAGTGTGTAAAAACTAATACGTTCTAACAAGAAACGTAACTAATATAAATAAAATTCTCATCATTTTTACCATTGCGTTTTTACCAATTTGCAGGTGGAAAAAATATATTCGAACCAAATGTTTTAAAATATACTAATTTCAGTTATTTATGCAAAGTCTTATGTATGCAATGGATCTAAATGCATTGCCGTCTACATCGCAAACCACAACAACATCAACAAGTAACGAAACTCATTTGAAGCATTTGCCTTCGCACGATGTTGCTGTTTTTGGTGGACTCAATCTGCCAACGAAACAGGATATTTTAAGATGTTTTTTTTTCTTGGCCGAACGTGCTAAACTCGAAAACAAAATGTTTTCGTATAAAACATTCGTACCGCACGTAACAGACAAATTGATTGAAATTTGGAGTCGACTTAATGTTGAAATTATAACAAAAAAAAAGTGTTGGTAGAAAATTGGGTACATTGATTGACAAGTATCAAATCGAAACTAAACATCCAAAAATCGCCACATTCAGAACGTTCGTGCAATCTACAAAAGAGTTATTTTACATCGGCAAATGTCAATGTGACTTGAAGGCAGCATTATGCTCATGTGGATTGATTCCAGATCATTTGAAAGAGTTTATGCGAGATCAAAATAATGTCAGAAGATTGACGATACCGGAATTCGTGCCAGAAGTTGAAGAGCCAGCACCAACGTCAACAATAATACCAACAAGCGTTGAAGAGACCCATTTAGCATATGAACCAAGTACTGATGCAGATGAGCCAAGTTCAAATCCACAAGATGTTCCGCCACTGATACGAGGACCGTATACTCCCAGATACGATGCTTCGAACTTCGCTGCGATGTGTGATCGATTTGGTGTGTCAGATAGAATAGCAGCAGCACTCGCAACATCCCTTATGCAAGACATTGACGTAAAAGATGCACATGGCAATCCGATCATCATGGATAAAAAAAAAGTGCGTCGAGAAAAAGCCAAATGCAGAGAAGAATTGCTTCGTAAACAGTATGATGCATCCAATTTGATAGCATTTTCATTCGACGGCCGAAAAAATGATGCTTTAACAATGGAAAAAATCGATGAGAAGTTGCATCCAAGGATGGTGAAAGAACCACATCTAGTTGTTTTGAAGGAACCAAATTCTCGATTGATAGGCTACACAAAAGTCGAAAATGAAGATGCTGAACACAAATTGATGACATTGAATGGATTCTTCGTCGAAAAAGAAATTGCTCTCGATGCATTAATCGGCATATGCTGTGATGGTGAGCCAACAAATACTGGCGTAAGAAATGGGATTTTGCGTCGATTTGAATTGCATTTAAATAGACCGCTGCATTGGTTTGTATGCCTTCTGCACTTCAACGAGCTGCCATTTCGTCATTTGTTTAACACTTTGGACAAATCATCGACCACTGGACCACGAACAACAACCGGAACGTTGGGCAAACAAATTGAAACGTGTGAAAATCTTCCGGTATGTATCATTTTTCACATCGATTTTTTCCATTATTAAATGGTAAAATTGCATTTAATTCATCTAATTTCTTTTTTTTCAGCTTTTAGATGAATTCGAGATAATCGTGCTAGAGAACATGCCACCTGATTTAGATCCATTTGAATTATCCACCGATTCAAAGTACCTATACAAAATGGCCAATGCAATTTCGAATGGTGTTGTTCCTGCGGATTTGTCTCACATTAAACCAGGACCAATAGCACATTCACGTTGGCTCACCAAGGCGAATAGATTGTTGCGGTTGTATGTGTCAACTGAAAATCCATCAAGGAATTTGAAAATTCTGGCAACATACATAATGAAAGTGTATGTGCCGATGCACTTCAACATCAAGTACTATAATTCGGTGGTCTTCGGTAGTGTATTATTTCACAAATTCATTCGTTGGACACAATATTTGGATACAAATCTACGCCAAGTTGTGAATAATGTCATTAAAGACAATTCATATTACGCACATTCCGAAAATATTCTGTTAGCGATGTTATTTGATGATAAAAAAGAGACACGAAACATCGCAATCAAGAAAATTTTACACTACCGAAGAAATCTGTACGACCCGGCACATCTTAGAGTTTATCAAAAACCTTTGATAAACTTCAATTGTACAGATTATACGAATTTGATTGATTTAAATAAAGATGATGTCTTATTCGAACCACCGTTTACGCATACCATTCCGTATGATCATTTGGAACAATATATAGAATACGATGATCCACCATTGCCTGATCCAAGAATTCCGGTACACATACAAGCAACGGAAAGACATGTTCAGTTGCTGGCTAGCGTTTCTAAACGTGTTTTACAAAAAAATCGACACAGTGTTATGGCAGTTACATCAGAAAGCCGTGCAAAATACCCCAGACTGAAAAGCAAGAAAGACTTTCAAAAATAACTTATTTCGCTTTTCTTCCACTAAATTAATTTTTTTGTTTTTTTTGCACATGTTAGTTTTTAGGTTGAATTTCTGTTGACAAAAAATAAAATAAAGATCAATATTACCGAAAAAAATTTAAATTTTTCTCAGAAAATAGACGAAAAATAGTTAAAATCTGCATGAAACGCCCTCTGGCGGTGGTCATAGGTAAAAATAAAGATCAGAAATGAATTTCTCGACCCCAAAAACCCCCATAAACATAAAAAAGATAATATAACGATGAATAAAAAATCGAATTTTGAATCAATGATGTTATAGGGGAAAAATCATTTTTTGAAAAGTGGGAGACTCGAAAATCGAGATAGACCTATGGTTTCTTCACCAAAGTTGCTTAGAATTGTCTATAGAATCATCCCAGGGGGTGGCTTTAATCGACAAAAAATTTGGCCCGCCCTAATATATATATATATATATATATATATATATATATTAGGCTGGTCCTTGTTTAAAAATTGTTAAGCACCCTGTTTTATGTTAGTTTGTGTCTAAAAATAATTCCCTATTTTTTTAAACAACAATAACACACGTCGCTCGGAGCTTGAAGTTTTCACAGAGGCAATGCCATTTTTTTTCTCATAGTTGATAATTTTTTTAATTTCTAGCTCAACGCGACACGTTTTCTGTCCAATCGACAAGTCCAATGTTTTTGATAATTTTTGTATGCTCTTTTAATATATATGAACAAAATTAAATGGTGCTCAACAAAAACAAACAAAATTTGTTTTCTCCATCCAAATAACGACCAGCCTAATATATATGCTAAGCGCAAATATTACAAACATGAAGTGCATAATAACATAAAACTAGTAAGGTGATTTGGTTATATTTAGACTTAACTTTAAACCTGTATTAAAAATGTTTCAGACTTTAACTTTTAAAACGCCGATACACATAGTTGTTTTTTTTTCTCCTCTACCAGAACTCGTTGATTTAGCTATAGTATAATAATGGCTTATAATAAACTTAACTAAAGTCTGTAAATATTTCGGACTGCATACTTGATCCAATTTTCTCCCTAAAAGTCGTTTATCGAATACAAAGTTATAGTTATATCGAATGTAAAATCATTACCTCAAAACTACTTTCATAGAATATTAATATGTAATCTATTTTTTATTTATTCATATAATTATTTATTTGGATATACAAAAAACATTGAAATTCAAAAATATGTTTAACTGCTATTGGTTTTGCAAAAAAACTTCCGACAATTATAATTATTTTGTATATTAAATTGACTTTTCCAATGCATACATGGTCAAGTAAAATGGACTAAGTATTCGAAACTTAGGTTCTAAAGCCTTGGGAATTAATAATTTAATCTGTTATATATAAATGTATTTTTTAATTACCTTATGGTCCACTTTTTTAACAATTTGTTCTTTGGTGTCCTCCGTAGATTCTTTATCTTTTTTTGCGTGTGTGATGGAAGAAACTTCGATAGCGGCAGTTTCAATTTCAGAAGAACCTGCTTTTTTTGACGTTTCAAGCGTGTTTTCCAAGAGTTCTGGTGATTTTATTGTGTTAGCTGCTGTTGGCTCAATTTCTTTTGTTACGCTCTCTGCTTTTTTCGTTTCTTCCAAAGTATTATCAACACCACGTGCTACGGATAGATCCTCAGATGTTTTTGGATCTTTAACTGTTGTTTGACCTGCTGCTGCTATGGATGAATTCTTGTTTCCATTTTCTGTTCTTTGTTGCTGCACTTGTTGGTTAAAAGCTACAGACGTTGGAATTTGTGACGGCTTTTGGGCTGATACTTGACTTGAATTTAATGTTGAGGGAACAGTGGATGATGTTGCTGCAAGTTTCGGAGCTTGATTGATAGTAGTTGTAGCAACTTGTGGTTGTTGTTGTGGTTGTTGTGGTTGTTGTTGTGGTTGTGGTTGTTGTGGTTGCTGTTGTTGTTGTTGTTGTGGTATTTGTTGTTTACCAGACAACGCAGTTTGAGGTGATTTGGAAGTCATGTTATCCGTGGTTACAGCACTTTTTACTGGGCTCAACGGTGATGAAGAGTTAGCTACGGCTATGGTTACAGCTGCTGTCGATGGTTTCTGATAATGTGTAGGGAAGGGCGCAGGAATAGCGCTTACCATTGGTGATGTTTTGTTTGAAACTGTTCCAGCAGCTGTACTAGCAGCAAATTTATTTTGCTGATGCCCGCCTGCCAACGTTGGTGAAGTGGCTGGTTGTTTTGCTGCAACCAGCGAGATGGAGGGTTGAACTTGTTTAGAAGCAGAAGGAGCTGGTAACGATGAAATTGCTGCCAGAACGTTATTAACAGAACTGGATGTATTTGCTAAGCCAACGCCAATGGTGACTGGCGGAACTGGTGTTATTTGAGTGCTTGGTGGTAGACTGGGTGGTTTTATTTGGTTTGTCAGGGGCGGTGGCGGTGGAGTGGCACTAATTTTACTTCCTCCAACTGCTGGTTGGTTAGCAGCAACCGCAGCTGACAGATATTTTTGTTGCAAGCTTTGCTGCAATTGTTGCATATGAGCAGCAGCAGCCGTTGTCAACGCTTTTTGCTGCTGCTGATGAGTTTGACCATGCAGCTGTTGCTGCACAGTTTGATGTTGAGTTGTCTGATGCTGTCCAGACTGTGCTTGTTGATGGGCTTGTTGCAGAGGTGGTTGTGTATGATGTTGCTGCTGCTGAGGGTGTTGCTGTTGTTGTTGCTGCTGCATTTGATACTGAAATGCTTGCAACTGTTGCATTATATTTGGTGGAAATGCCTGCAATTGTTGTTGAATCTGTTGGTTTACCGATGCAAGCGTTGGATTTGGTGCTGAGCTGCCATTTGGTTGTTGTTGATGATGTTGCTGATACGTTTTATTAAGTAATTCAGCAGCTGCTGGTGTACGCGTTAATGCCAACGGTTCTCCGCCTCCACTTCCTCCACGATCTTTGTTTTGTTGCTGCTGCATTTGTTGTTGAAAATGTTGCTGAAGTAGTTGTTGTTGTTGTTGCTTGAACATATTTTGAAAGCGTTGCTGCTGAAAAAATGCATTTAATTCAGCAGGTGTAGACTGAGGCAAAGTATTTTGACCATGCACTAAATTTTGCATTTGCTGTTGAATACCGGCTAACGTCTTAGCAACTTGTTGCGGAGTTTGATTATTAGGTCCATTCGGAGCGCTACCACCAATTCCCGTGCCACTACTACCACTTGGTCCTGGAGGTTTTTGGTTGTAACTCATCTTTCGTAAATTTGGTGTCCTTAAAATTATAAAATAACGAACAATTAGTTATTAAAAGTATAGCAATTAAATCTGTATTCTATAAAAACAAAATGACAAATATATACAGTGATGTGCAAAGAAATAGAGACACCTGTCTTTTTATATTTAAAGCTGCATGAAGCAAGCATGGAGCAAGGTGCCCCAGATATAGCATTTATTCCCTCGGGTGGTGATTCTCCTTCATTAAACACCACATTAAGATACAGGTGTCCCTCTTTCTTTAGACATCAATCAATGTAAGTATAAGAATCATAACATGCAATCAAAGATAATCAGCCCTATCACTGAGACCGTCGTAATACAATTATCGTACAAACTACAAAAAAGGCATCATTAAGTTCATTCGTAGCGCCATTTCGTAGATTTTTGAAGTAGTAATTTAATACAACTTGTTTTGGTTGTCGAAGAAAATTTTGATAAAAATTCATACAGTTAAAGTGATTATTCCTCCTGAATTTTATTTCAAAATTTTCTCCGACAACCAAAACACGTCGTAACATATTACTTCAAAACTCTATGAATGGCGCTACGAATGAACTCAGTGATGCCTTTTTCTTAGGTTCTACGATAATCGCATTACAACGAACTCAGTGATAGGGCTGAATATAAAAATTTGATTTTAATTATACACTGAACATGGCATTAGCATCATTAATGAATATGAATGAAATGGTTCAAAGAAAGTATCTTATATATGTTACGCAACCGCAAATTTTGTACGGCGTAAGGCTTTTTAAGTACAAGTCCAATCTTAATAAAATTAGAATGGTTTGGTTGGTTTAGACCTGTAGATGTGCAAACAAAACTTTTTATTTCTTAAAAAATTTATATTTTTATGTTAAAGCGAGTTCAAGTTTGCATATAATTGTTGTTATGTTGCTTTTTTTATTTCTTAATTTCAGCATGTACCTAAAAATATGTAAGGTATTTAGCGCCACCTATCGGCTAATAGCTATGAAACTGTTACACTGACGAATAATCTTTTATAATTTCACAGCTAAAACTATGAATTGATATATTCAATATCAAAGTGATAATGGAATGATTTCTTACAGTTGAAAAAAGATTTCTAAACTGTTGGTCGAAAAATGTTTTAATTTTTAAAAATTTACACAAGAATTTAATAAGAAATACCACGTATATTGCAAAAAGGCCAAAATTAATATCATTTCAATTTTGATCAGTTGAAAATCTATTCAATAGCTTAAAATAAAATCTAGGTATGTTTTAACGCCACACGGGTTTACTAGTTAAATATAATAGCTTTTGTTTTGCTATAGTTGATGACTAATTTATTCACATCCATCCAATATAATATCTGATCAGTTGCGTAATTCATGCAAGCTTGTAGCGAGTCAACAAAGTCTAAGTTGGAAGAGAAGAAGAGCAGGTATGTCTCGGCAGGTATCAGGTATCGGAAAAATATAATTCATAAACTTTTAATGAAAGCTGTTCATTAAATTTTTCTTTACCATTTTATGAATAAATTCATTATTTTTAATGGTTTTTTTCGTTAACTTAACGAAAATTTTCATTAAAGTTTATGAACGAGTTCACAAATATTAATGAAAGCAATTCATACAATTCTTTAGAGCAACTCTGAAATATGAATTTATGAATATGTTAATGAACAGTCTTCATTAAAATTTTCAAACAATCTCGTCGTCTAACGGAACATTGCTTTATTGTAGCGGTGGGTAATGACACAATTCTTCTACTTCATTATTGTTTGTGAAAAGTAATAAGTTAAAAGGGCTTGGAAGTAATTTAAAGATTAATAAAAGTGCATTTACCAGTGATTAAAATATTTAACGTAAAGAATGAAAAATGTTTTGTGCTTTATGCAAAAAAGAATACAAAAATATAGATATCTTTGCAGAATTTATATGTTTGCGTTTTATTTTAAAAAAGGACACGTTGCGTTGTCAATTTCGTGCAGAATTGTTTGGTGGTGTTAATATTTATAAAAGACATATTAAAAGAAAGAATTGTGATTTAGAGTCTCATAAAACAAAAACTATTGGCAAATGTTTGCAACAATCAAAAACAAAAAGAAGCGCCAGCGCTCCGAACTTTGCAGCCGAGGAGTTTGTTGCCAACGAGTGTATTACCAACGAAACCGATCGCATTGCTAGCGCAGACAAATCAGTCAATTTTTGCTTGAAATACTTCTTAATTTTGCGATTCAATTTCTTCCTTAAATACTTTAATTATTTTAATTTTATGTATTAAAATAACACTTACTCTTTGCCATTTTTACTCAAAACTGCAAACATATTAATAAAATAATTAAAATTTATGAAATATGTACATACTTTTGAATATTAAAACAATACATTTTCATTTAAATTTATTAGTAAAATGTGTAAATATTACACCATTTCTTTCAACAATTTCATGAATAAAAAATTAACTCAAATTTCCATTAAAATTTAATAAAATTTTAATTAACTTCTTCATTTCTTTTATGACCTTTTCATTAATTTTAATGAAATTTTTCATTAAATTTTTTGAACATATTTGAAATTTTAACGAACATATTCATAAAGTTTATTGATTTTTTCATTTATTTTAACGGTTTTATTCATTAAACTTTAATGAAATTTTTCATTAAATTATACGTAATCATTAATTTTGTTCATTTAATTAAAAGTTTATGAATACCGTTCATTAAATTTTAACGAACGTGTGCGTTGGTTCAAAAAGAACGAATATTTTCATTAAAACAACGCACAAAATCACTAATTTTATGTACATTTTCCGTTCCGTGTAGTAATAATTGCATTAATAAAGTGTAATAAATACTGCTCAATAAAAGGGAATATCTAATATATAAAAATCTCGTGTCACGGTGTTTGTTACAGAACTTCTCCGAAACGGCTCGACCGATTTTAAAGAAATTTTGTATGTATATTTGGTAGGTATGAGAAAAGGTTGTAAAGTATAAATCACCCTTCTACCCCAGTGGGCGTGGCACCTCCCATACAACCCAAATTTGCGATATCGAATATATTTTCAGTTTTAAGCCGTTTAGCATCGGAATTCGGTATTCGACCAAAATTTACACGTGTCGCATCGCTGATAATATTTTATGGGAGCTGGACAAGGGGCGTGGCACCTCTTATAGTGGGTGTTTTTTATAGAGTGATACAAGTTTAAATCATAATAAAACAGTAATAAATTTTTAATATCAATGAAACGGGCTTTATTGGATAGAAAAGTTTATGACATTGTTTAAATATGCTTTTGGCCATGTGGCCGACACGGCTGGCGCGTACAAGGCGCAATCTGGAACACCAATTTTCACAAACTTTTCGCAGCATTTGCGGCCGTATCTCGCCGATAACTCTTCGAATGTTGATTTCCAGGTGTTCAATTGTTTGTGGTTTATCGACGTTGACAAGTGACTTTACATAACCCCAAAGAAAATATCCAATGGGGTTAAATCACACGATCTTGGGGGCCAATTAATTGGGCCATTTCGTGAAATTATTTTTTCGTCAAAAGTTACCTTGAGTAAATCAATTGTAGCGCCCGCTGTGTGGCATGTGGCTCCGTCCTGTTGGAACCACATATCAGCAAGATTAATGCCAGCTGATTGAGGTACGAAAAAACTTCGAATCATGTTCCTATACCGTTCACCATTGACAGTAACATTCTGACCATCATCGTTTTTGAAGACATATGGGCTCCGCCAGCCCATAAAGCGCACCAAACAGTAATTTTCTGTAGATGTAATGGTGTTTCGACAAAAGCTTGTGGATTCTCCTCACTCCAAATACAATTCTGTTTATTTACGTACCCATTTAACCAAAATTTGGCTTCATCGGAAAATAAAATTTTCCATGGAAATTCAAAATCAATATCAACTTGTGCTTCAGCCCATTCGCCGAATTGGCGGCGCATACGATGGTCGTTTGGCTTTAATTCCTGCACAAGTTGAATCTTGAAAGTTTTTAAGCCAAGATCTTTTCGTAAAATCTTCCATAAAGTGGAAGGACACAACCCCAGAATTGATTGATTAGGATCATCTTCAATGCTTTCCTGTACAGCGGCTACAGATTCCTTAGTGCGCACTGTTCGGCTTCTCACGGGATGCACATTACACAGTGCAACACATGAAATGTGCACAAACTTTTGACTTTAGTTTCTGAAAGTACTGATTGAAAGTAGCAAAATGCCATTTGGATTTTTCTGTATTAGCTACCGTTCGGTTTTTATCGTGTCATGAATATTTTTGCTAAAAACTTAATTTTGAGCATTTTTTCAGAGAAATTGTAATTTTTCCGACGGCTATATCTCTTTAACCGAAGGGAATTTTGTTTTATGACCTTTAGAATAATTATAGGTATAGACCAGGAGAAAAAACATTTAAAACAAACTGGTTTGAAAAAACAACATCTAGTGGTTCAAAACCGCAAAATTGTTGAAAAATGTGTACCTCGCCTTTGGTTTATTCTTAAAAAAACCTATGTTATTTTAAAAAGAAATGTATAAGATTGAATTGTTGTTATTTTTCCGTAATTTTTTTAATAAACTGTTTATAAAATGTTATAACCTGTTTTTTTCCAATTTGGTACAATTGTTATTAAAAAAGTACAATTTTGGAAGCTTGATGGTACAATTGAAGAAGCTTGATTTTGCATCCCTGATTGAAGAAGCTTGATTTTGCATCCCTGACTAGAATTGTTAATTAAAGTCAAATTTTTCTGCAGCCAACTTCATTGCAAATTCATTGCATTGAAAATAAAGAGGAATTGTAGAACACTTGCAACTATTTTCCCCGTAAAAAGTCGTGTTAATTGAAATTGCAATTTAATAAAAATGGAAAATAGTGTCTGCCAAAAAATTAATAATTTTTGTTACGTTTATATATGGCACTATATGGCCAGTGCCTAAAATTGAAAGGAATGAGCGAAAAAATTTGTGTACTCCAGAATTTAAGTTTGCATATACGCAATATTTCGACGAACAAGATTTAACTTGTGAAAATTTTACGCCTAATGCAGTGTGCAATGCTTGCTATAGCAATATTTTGCATTGCTTACATGGCCGAAGAAGAAAGTTACAGTTTTCTAAGCCGGTGATCTGGTTAAAAGACCCAAATGGACACGATGAAGCCAGGTGCTATGCATGTATTAATTATGCTGTTGGAAATAATAGGAAAAAGTTGAGGTACAAAAAATATGTTGCCGCGTGCACTGCGTCACTTCCAGTGCCATGCTCTGCTGATGTCGAACCACCTATAGCTCCGAGTCAAGATGCCTTGTCCGTATGGGCACCCTCATCTGCACTCATGGTTGCATCCAACTTTGATGATCCCGAATGGTTGCCCGATTTAGAGGATGCTCAACCAAAACTGGTAACACAAAGCGAAATTGACTATCTTGTGGCTAAACTGGAATTATCGCAACGGAATTCCGAAATGCTGACCTCTTTTCTGAAGCGTAGAAAACTCACGAAGCCAGACGTTACAGCCACATCATACCGAAAAAGCCAAGCTGACGTGGAGCATACATATGAAGGGCACACCGAGAGAGACATGCCCTTGAATGTTCTAGCTACCTTAGATGATAACGCAGATTCAGTCCGTGGATCTGAAGTACCAATGAAAAAACCGAGAATATAGACTTTGTAAAATATTTTGTTAAATTTTTTTTTCGGGACTATTTTTTTTTGATATCTTTGAAACTAATGATCAGATTAAAATCTAGTACAGGCATGGGTTAACGGTTATGTAGGTTAAAAATTTCTACATTTATTTTAATAAAATCGCACTAGTCGTTTTCGAGTTATGATAAATTATATGCAGAAATGTCTTAACAAATTGGACATTTTTCAACAATTTTGCAGTTTTGAACCACTAGATGTTGTTTTTCAAACCAGTTTGTTTTAAATGTTTTTTCTCCTGGCCTATACCTATAATTATTCTAAAGGTCATAAAACAAAATTCCCTTCGGTTAAAGAGATATAGCCGTCGGAAAAATTACAATTTCTCTGAAAAAATGCTAAAAGTTAAGTTTTTAGCAAAAATATTCATGACACGATAAAAACCGAACGGTAGCTTATCCAGAAAAATCCAAATGGCATTTTGCTACTTTCAATCAGTACTTTCAGAAACTAAAGTCAAAAGTTTGTGCACATTTCAAAACCTCGAAAATGTTGTACTGTGTTATCAGTAACAGTAAATGTGGTCCGAAAACGATCTATTGTTCTTCGAATTAGCAGCTCTGAAGGACGATTATGTATGCCATAAAATGGACGAAGTGCACGATAAGTTTGACGAACAGAACCATTATTTTGAGTCGACCCATAATGAAATGTCAAAGCAAACTAAACCAAAAGCAACTAAATATAAATCTATATATGTATATAAAATGGAATGTGTGTTTGTTTTTTTGTTTGTTTGTACCTTATAGGAGACCAAACCTCTGGACCGATCTTCATGCAATTTTCACAGCATTTAACTGGGACTCTGGCATGATTAATAGGGTACTTTTTTAGACCACGCCCACTTTTACGCCCACTTTTTTAAAATTACGTAATTGCTCCCATATAGTTTTTAACAGATTTCCTTCAAATTGTGTACACATTATACTCCAGGCGAGGTAGAAATAAACATTTCTTACGCCACGCCCCCTTTCACGCCCTTTTTCACGCCAAATTTAAGTTTTAAACTTTTTGTTCTCTGTACAAATTTGTTCCTTCCAACGGATTATTTTTTATTTGGTAGTATATTGCTCTTAATACTGTTAACGTCGCCATATTACTATGAACCACGCCTACTTCACCGCCCCCTTTTTTAATTCAGATACTTATACCACTAACAATGTTTGCTATACAAAATACTTTTTTTGTAATATGTATTTACCTAAAGTTTTATATACTTTTTTTCTACAGGTAAGGTAGCCATTTTTCTACCTTTTTTATTACCAAATTTTCTATTACCAAATCCCCCTTTTTTGCCCCATTTTACTTTAATTATAATTAATCTGCTTTCAATCTTTATATATAAAAATGAATGTCGGTCTGTCTGTTTGTTTGTGCTTTATAGGAGGCCAAACCCTTTGACCGATCTTCCTGAAACTTTCACAGCATGTTACTATGACTCTGGAAGGAATAATAGGATATACGAAGTTTTTATTGGACAACGGGACGTGGCACCGCCCATATTACCCAAAAATTTAAATCGCCATATTTTGGACATTTTTTTACCTACGTCGATGATATTTGGTACATATGGTATTGGCATAATTGGGAATACGTACCAGGAGAAAAGTGGGTGGTACCACACCCCTTTTTAGGAAAATTAAAAATCGTAATATAGTCTTAACTACTGGACCGATCGTCATTAAATTTTCACAATAGGATATTCTTACGAAATAATAAATTCTTGACTATATAAAGTTGTGAGCGGACAAAGGGGCGTGGCCTCGCCCATGTGACCCAAAATTTTAAATTGTCATATCTTGGACATTTTTTGACCAACGGCGGCAGTATTTGCTATATATGGTACTGGCATGAATAGAAATACGTACCAAAAGAAAAGTGGGCGGAGCACGCCCCTTTGTTTGCGATATATTGGAGGCTGGACCTGTTAACCGATCTTAAATTTTCACAGCGTGCAGCTTTGACTCAGGAATACTTATTACATGATAATATTTTTCGACCATGCACACTACTGCGCCTACTTTTTTGCTACGTTTGTCTGCAAAACAGCTGATTTTGTAATATGTGTTAATTAAAATAGAGAGTGGGGTAGCCCCATTCTCATTCTCCCACAACTGACTGCGAAACAGCTGATTGTGTAATTGCTGCTTTTTGATTGGTCTAAAAATAAAAAGGGGGAGCATGAAGCAAATTACATGCGGTTCAGTGCTGAATTCTCATTGGTTTACAACAAAAAAAGGGGAGAAGCATTGCAATAATTAAATTAAAATTAAATAAATAAATTTTTGTAAATATATAAATACTTCAATTTTATTTTATAACGAGGGGGTTAGCGAAGCACACCGGGTTCAACTAGTATATATATAAAATAAACTGGCCATTTCAGCCCTTGGAAGGACTTTGACCTAGCTTCTTATTGATCAGTTGTGTTGTGCGTGTTATTAAATGGTTGATCACAAATGACCGAGAACTGGACCTACGTGTTTTATGCCAACTCCGAACGGCTTATGTTCTCAAGAAGCTTTACATGGCAATTTTTACTCTCTGAGGTTTGCCATTGTCTGCAGAGAGGTGACGACCGAACAGAAAAATTATTTCAATTGAAAAAACTTTGTCTGAGCTGGAATTGAACCCGGGCTACCGTGGTTCTTTAGCTTAGGGGCCACGCACTCTACCCACTAGGCTACGGCCGGCACCGAACAAAAAACAAAAAGCAACTATCAGCTGTTAAATGGGTGGTCAAATAAAGCAGTGATGCCAACTTGAAGTTGTACCACTCTATAAAAACACCCATACCACCCACATTTGCGATATCGAATAGCTTTTGAGTTATAGGCCGCACAGCCTCGGAATTCAGTATTCGAACTCTATTTACACATGCAGTTTTACTGATAGCTTTATATGGCGTTGGACAAGGGGCGTTGCACCTCCCATACAACCTAAATTTGAGAAATTCAACAGCTTTTGAGTTATAGGTCGCACAGCCATGGAATTCAGTATTCGACCACAATTTACATATACTGTTTCACTGATAACATTTTATTCGCGTTTGGCAACGGGGCCGCGGCAGCAACGCGCCGGGTTTAAGCTAGTTATCTTTAAAAATATATGGCAATGTTATCAGAACCAATTGAGTTTGGATCAACATCATCAAAGAAGCTATTTTCATTCCCACATCCATCTCTTCTCAACATATTCCAAAGTTGCTTTCCATTTGCGTTTTGGAAACGTGCTGGATTTTTGCCTTACGAATTATATATAGAATAAGCTTTATTCCTATATTTTGAAAAATGTTCCAGTTACTTTCGCAGTTATTTTCAATAAAAGATTTATAAGCCAAAGCACACAAACTAATAGCATAGACTACATCTGGTCTTTTCATGAAGGTGTCCATATTTCCGGTTTTCAGAGTTTTCTTACGGATACTTACTTCAAAAAAAGAGTCAGATATTACGTCATTAAGACATTGCAGTTGCTCATTTACAGTGGCGGCCGTAGTCTAGTGGGTAGAGTGCGTGGCTAAGCTAAAGAACCTAGGTAGCCCGGGTTCAATTCCAGCTTAGACAGAAAGTTCTTTCAATTGAATTAATTTTTCTGTTCGGTCGTCACCTCTTTGCAGACAATGGCAAACCTCAGAGAGTAAAAATTGCAATGTAAATCTTCTTGAGAACATAAGCCGTTCGAAGTCGGTTTTAAACACGTAGGTCCAGTTCTCGGTCATTTGTGATCAAACATTTAATAACACGCACAACACAATTGATCAATGGAAGCTAGGTCAAAGTCCTTCCAAAGGCTGAAATGGCCAGTTTATTTATTTTTTTAGTTGCTCATTTACGCTATTTGTTTCAAACATGAAGTTTAATATTGTATTATTCATTCGACGTTCTAATTGTTGGAAATTTATAGTATTATAATCGCGATATTCAATAAATGTTTGTGTTTTTCGTCAAGGAAATCAATGCTTATATAGATAAAAGCATGACGCGATATATTAGAACATTGAAATTGACCAGAGTACTTAAGCTTGCTAATTTCATTTAGTAAAAAGAAGTCAATAAGCGATACTGAATTCCAATGATGATCAAAATTTGTTAATAGGTTATTGTGAACATAAAGCAAGTTTGCACAGGAAAGTACCTCTCTCATTGTACTTACTGCACAAGAATTAAAAAGGTTACAATTAAAATCAACCATGCAAATAATATTTTCATATCTACAGCACAAATCACACAGGATATCTCTTAGATTTTAAAAATTGCCGTGTGGTAGATATATGCAGCCAATAAGAATACGTGCACACCCTAAGCTAATTTCAACAAAAATACCCTCAATAGTTCCACTAACTGAAATCTCATGTATGATTCTTTTTAATATTATTAGCTACATATATTCCAACACCACCACCTTTCATGTTCAAGCGATCATTTCTGAAAAAGTTAAAGCCTGGAACCTTAACAGCTGTATTCGAAATATAGGGTTTTAGCCACGTTTCAGATACTCCAAACACATCTAAGCATGAGTCCCTCAAAATATTTCTTATTTCATTAAATTTAGACGAACGGACAGAGGGTCTCAAGCTTTGTGCATTTATATATCCAATGTTTTATATTTGGTGTTACTGTTAACCCTAATCCTACTGCGGTGAGACTTTGGATCACATTTTATATTAAAAATATTATAATTATTCATTAAGTTTTTTTTTGCATTAAAGCTGATTTGTATTATCAATTGAATTAGTTTTCTTTAAATTTAGAGTAAAATAAATTTTGTGGCATTAACCGTTACACACTGAGATGTGACTTTGAGTCACACTTGTTTATGTGTTCTCACATACCTATGTATGCATTCGAAAAGAAGTTTGCTCATTTCAGCGAACTTATTTATGCGACCATGTGCTTTACGATTTCTGTTCTGTTACCGTTACTCTTCTTTCTCCTTCATTTTGATTTTCAGGATAAGCCATTTACATGGAAAAATAAGACAAAACTAATTAGAAAAGATGGAAAGTTATTAGAATTCATTAACAAATATCATTCATCGCAAAGTTATTTACCAAAAGTATTAACATGTACTGGAACTTTTCTGAAAATAAATCATGCATACCACCACAATTTTTTTCAAAGAAGAATCGCGAAAGAGAGTAGTATCTTCGGTATTCGCAGGAATACGTTATTCTGCTGTCTAGAATGCACCATGACAACGAAATCGATGAAGATTTAGGTACAGGTATCTCATCTGAAAGAGTAAATGCTAAAGGCTCTGCAACAAACATTCGTCGACGACGCAACATGACACAGGACGACCATCGAAAAAGTGCGAAAGTGCGAATGTCGCAGAAATATATGCAATGAACATTCTGACAAAGTCGCAAATAACTGACAAATAAATAAATAAATAAACATCCCTGTATAGAGCCAATCACACAGCAGACTAGACATACTGTTTCGGAAGGAGCTACCCGTCTATCTTCGGATGAATATCTGGTTGTATCAATAGCCAGAACTTAAACAATGGTTTGGGCACAGCTGAATCACTCAACACTACCGAAGATGGATCGGGTAGCTCCTTCTGAATCAGTTTGTCTAGTCTGATTTGTGATTGACTCTATACGGGGTTGTAGTTTTTTTTTGTTGCCTTCTTCAAAATTTTCTTGATCTAATATCTCATAATTAAAATCATGCAATAATAAATATACAAGGAAAAAAAGATGTATTATTCAATTACAATATACAATCGAACGAAGAATTTAATTCAAATTTACAACCTCGATTCAATTTAAAAATTCAAAAGTAACATTAATGTAAACAGCCTGTTAGAAAGTGTAGAAAAATAATGGATGTAATTTACACAATTTTAAGTAATGTGAATTAATAATAATGTGAAAGGGAATCTGGGGACAAACCTTTACAATGTAACATGTCTGACTGTCAACCTGGCGAGGCCAGCATA
Source organism: Dichetophora obliterata (assembly GCA_963920525.1). Classification (NCBI taxonomy): domain Eukaryota; kingdom Metazoa; phylum Arthropoda; class Insecta; order Diptera; family Sciomyzidae; genus Dichetophora; species Dichetophora obliterata. The sequence continues at coordinate 126,455,851 of OY986439.1, forward strand.
ATCTTTATGAAATCGCCTCAAGTCGACTCAAACCTCCACGTGGTTTTTCCTGGGCAACGTCAAAACTGACAACCGTTAGTTTGGCGGCTAATCTGAGCGGCGGGCCCCCCTAGGTTTAAAATAGGTTGTGCGTCGGGTTTGAAGCCCACCCGTAAAAACCCATTTCAATGAAAACAATTAAGAAAAGAAAAAAACTGATCCCTGAAGGTTAAATTTTTTAATATAAGCCTAAATGTGCGCACGCTCCTTCAGAAGACAAGGACAATGAGATCAAGGAAATTTTCTACGAGCACCTTGAAAATGCTTACGAGCGCTGCCCCCGCCACGACGGAAAAATCGTGCTTGGTGACTTCAACGCTAAGGTGGGCAAAGAAAATATATTTGGTCCAACAGTCGGAAAGTTCAGCCTCCACGACAACACCTCCGATAACGGAATGAGGCTGATTGACTTCGCCGCAGCACGAAACATGGTCGTAAGTAGCACTAGATTCATGAATCTCAATATTCATAAAGCCATAAAAAAAAAAAATCAAATTGACCACGTTTTGATCGACGGAAGGCACTCTTCCAGTGTATTGGATGTACGCACTATCCGTGGTGCAAACATTGACTCGGATCACTATCTTGTTGCAGCCAAGATCCGAACACGTCTGTGCGCAGCTAAGAATACACGCAACCCTACACAGAGAAAGCTAGACGTCGAAAAGCTGCAATCGAAACAGACAGAAGATGCTTTCGCCACTCGACCCTCACTCCTGCTTCAAAGCACTCCTCCAATCGATGATACATGCGCGCAGTGGAAAGACATTTCCAACTCCATGCGTGCGGCTGCTGAAGAGGTAATTGGCTACCACCGCCCTCGCCGAAGCCAGTGGTACGACCAGGAGTGTCGCGACGCCACTGCAGAGAAAGACGCCGCTTACAAAGCTACCCTGCAGTCGGTTGTAACGCGCGCTGCTAAGGAGCGATACAAAGAAAAGAGGAGGGAAGAGAGACGTATTTTCAGGCGGAAAAAAAGAGAGACAGAAAAGCGCGAGCAGGAGAAGATTAAGATGTATGGTGATAGGCATGAGGCCCGAATAATTTTTCGAAAAAAATAAGACGCCTTGCCGATGGTTTTAAAACCTTGCCCCTTACTGCAAGGATGAAAACGGGAATCTAGTAACAGATTTCCAGAGTACACTGACGTTATGGAGGGAACACTTCTCTAAGCTTCTAAATGGCGACGCTGACAACAATTCCGCCAATAGAGATGATATTCCGGAAACCCCGATTTCGGATGACATCGTCGAGGTTCCGCTGCCCGACTATGATGAAATTCTGACAGCTATAGCTCGGCTTAAAAATAACAAAGCCGCGGGAGCTGATGGCTTACCTGCTGAGCTGTTTAAGAATGGAGGCGAAGCTCTACTTAAATGCATTCACGAGCTTCTATGCAGAATAGGGTCGGAAGAATGCATTCCGAACGATTGGAATCTCAGTGTGCTCTGCCCAATCCACAAGAAAGGCGATCCCACTATCTGTGCCAATTACCGTGGGATAAGCCTTCTTAATATCGCATATAAGGTCCTGTTGAGCGTTTTATGTGAAAGATTGAAGCCCATTGTAAACGAACTGACCGGACCTTATCAGTGTGGCTTCATACCTGGACAGTCCACCATCGACCAGATTTTCACGCTACGACAAATATTGGAGAAGACTCAAGAAAAACAAGTCGACACCCACGATTTTTTTGTCGACTTCAAAGCCGCCTTCGACAGTCCAATAAGGAAGCACCTGTACTCCACCATGTCTGAATTTGGTATTCCACTGAGCAGCGCAGTTAAAATCGGGAAGGACCTCTCCCCACCATTTATTACCAAACGAGGTTTCAGACAAGGTGATTCCTTATCGTGCGACTTTTTCAACCTAATGATGGAAAAGATCATCCGAGCTGCTGATCTGAGACGTAGTGGCACAATATTCTACAAGTGTTATGCTTCTTGCGTATGCTGATGACATCGATATCATTGGCCATAATACGCGCGAAGTCAGTGCAGCATTTGCCAGATTAGAAAGAGAGTCAAGTCGAATGGGTCTGGCAGTGAATGCAGATAAGACGAAATACTTGGTGTCAACAAACAAACAGTCCCAGCGTCTTAGAACCCACGTTACAGTTGACAATACCTCCCTTCGAGGTTGTGAAGGACTTCGTTTATCTGGGATCCAGCATAAACTCAACCAACGACATCAGCATTGAGATCAAACGAAGAATAACTCTTGCCAACAGGTGTTACTTTAGGCTTAGTAGGCAATTGAGAAGCAGAGCCCTCTCTCGACGAACGAAAATCACGCTCTATTATTCGCTCATCATGTCCGTCCTACTTTATGCATCATAAACCTGGACGCTGAGCAGTTCAGATGAAAAGACTTTAGGAGCATTCGAGAGAAAGATTCTTCGTAAGATCTACGGACCAATCTGCGTCAATAGCGAGTGACGAATACGATGGAATGATTAACTGTATGAGCTGTACGCTGACATCGACATAGTCAAGCGCATTAAAATCGAGCGGCTTCGATGGCTAGGTCATGTTCAGCGAATGAAAGACGATGCTCCAGTGAAGAAAACATTCGATTCGGTACCCAGCGGCGGTCAACGCAGAAGAGGACGACCGCATCTTCGTTGGAAAGACCAAGTAGAGGACAACCTGACGAAGCTTGGAATTTCCAACTGGCGCCAGCAAGCGAAAGACAGAAATGGCTGGCGCAAATTCTTAGATGAGGCCAAGACCGACATACAGTTGTAGCGCCAACTAAGTAAGTAAGTATAGTCTTTGAATTCATTTGATACGAAAAACATAAATTAATAAGCTATAAGAAATTTAAAGGACACAAAGAAATAGATGCAATTCCGTATAAAATTTTAAATATAAGGTTTACAAAATGTTCATTATTTTTACAGGGTGAAATAAACATTGTGGTTTCCATTTTTTTTAAATTTTAAATAGTTTTATTTGGAAAAATTTTTAATGTCCACAATATTGAAATAAATCTACCAAATTGAAAACAAATCTGCCAAATAACCAAAAGCCGATTTGAAGAAAATAAACTACCACATTTGGTAGAATTCAACCAAAGCGGCAACGCTTCACGGGAGCCTCGCGGCTTCGTCGCTTCACGTACGAGTCGTGTGTGCACAGGTTCCGAACTTCTGCTACGCTAGAATCAGTTTTCGTTTGTCGTTGCAGCAGTAATGCGCAAATTGTTTTGTTGAATGCTATGCGGACGTACTGCGACTTCGATACGAGCACTGCTCGTACACACATACTAAGACAGGAATGTTGCGCTTGTATTTGAAGCTCTGCCAACACTGTGCATCACTGTTCTAAATTGTACGGTAAATCCCCGAAAAATTTTATCGCAGTGATATAACGCAAGTGATTTGGAAATTTTAGATGTCTCTAAGTACTTTATGAGTATAAGCGAGTCATTGAGCAAATTGAGCATAAGTATTAAAAGTTAAGAGTGGAGAGGCGCATGTGTTCAGGGTTGAATATTTACTTATGCTTATTTTTTGTGAGTATACTCTGAATGCTTAAAAAGCGGCTCATTGCAGTTCTCTAGTGTGTGACTTCTACTGCTTTGCCTGTTAAATCTGAATTTTGGCAGAGTGAAATAAGTGCAAAATAATAAGAAAAAAGCTATTAGGAAAATATATCAAAAAAATTAAATTTTAAACAGCGTTTGCACTAAAATTTAAATTCGCTTTACCTTTTGACATAATGAATGAGACGAAATAGTTTCTTGGCAAAAGATTTATGATTTTTTGTAAAGTTTTATTTTCTTAAAAAAATAATGAAAATTCTAGGGGTAATTATATGTATGTAATAAAAAACTAAATACGGCATATAATGACTAGACCGAATTTAATGAAATTTGGTAAAGATTTCTTGACCCAGAAATGGAATAAAGGCTACCAAAAACTAAAAAAAATTAAGTCAGAGGGCTCTTTATCTAATATGTTTCTGGCTAAACGACTACATTGATTTTGATCAGTGTTTGCATTGCTGACTTCATATATGCCAAATGAAGTGTTTTTGGAAGTGGACTCCTGTAAAGTTGCAATTTAAGTTGTGACAGTCTTGCACTAAATGAGCGATGAATAGAAAAGCAATCTATACGAACGTTAACCCTCTACTACGTCGCGGTGCAGATCTGCAAAAAACCGAATTAGTTGCTAAATAAAGAGTTCATAGTCCAGTTATATCAAACCAATAATTTTCAAGTGAAACAATACAAAACAGTTTTTTGAGTGAACTATATAAAGTCCAAATTATTAAAATATGTACCACATTTTCATAAAAAAAACAAATAATCAATAAGTGTAAAAAATATATATACAGTGAAACTTCTCTAACTCTTACTTTTCTAACTCGAACTTCCCTAACTCGAAATTCTCCATAACTCGAAGTAGTATTTGTGCTTTTTGCTTTTTCAAGACATTTTCCTTATATTTTGATGTCTATAAGTGGAATTTCCCTAACTCCAAATTTTCTTCAACTCGAACCGAAATCGCATTTGTATTAGGAAAACTTTCATGCATATTCATCTCCATAACTTACAACTTACAACAACTTCAATATTTCTGTGTGTTGCAATTCGAAGAAATGACTTCGTCGGAGCATCGCGCTGCGACCAGGGTTTGCATTTGTTCATTCATGAACTGCTCATTTCTGCTTTTATTCATTTAATTAAGAATATGAAGAAAGATTAAAGTGAGCAGCTCATGTTCGGGAAAAGCTGAGCAAATTTTTTTTGTTCATGAACTGAAGAAGAGGAAACCAGTTTGTGAACAAGAAAATTTTTTACTCTTGCGAAGAAACTGTTGTTAATAATCTCTTCTTAAATTCTTCACTTGTCGTTCGTTGGCTCTTCATTTATTAATTAATTGTTCATGAAGTGGTAAAGGCAACGGATGATACTCACTTATTCCCTGGCAATAGATGGTTTGTATCAGAGAAGGAATTCGGTGCTGGCGCGAAAACTAGATAAAAATGGGTCTAAAATCCGCATCCATTGTCAGAATTTCAAAATTATGTAATTTTTTATAATAGGGTTGCTACCTAATAATATTTATTTTTAATAGTTTTAATAATCTAACAGTATTAGGGTCGCCGATTTCGAATCTGAAGTCAGAATTTTAAAATTCCATATCGTTAATAGGGTTGCCACCTAATTTTTTATTTTTGCGAATTCGGGGCTGGCGCGAACTGAAGGGTAAAAATGGGTCGCTGAATCCGAATCCGTTGTCAGAATTTCAAAATTATAACAGTTTTAAATAATAGAGTTGCCACCTAATAATATGTATTTTTAAGAATTTTAAACATCATTTAACAGTGTTAGGGAGTCGCTAATTTCAAAACGTGACAATCGTACGACTTTAATGAGTGGAAAAACAAGGAAAACTTCAACTTAAAATTTTATTTTGATTTTTCAATAGCTTACTGAGCGCACTATACAAGCTGTAAAAACTAAGAGTTATTAAAAGATGGGCTCTAAGATAGAAGCCACCAAAAATGATACGTTACGTGACTAAATGTAGAAGTGGTTTCAACTACATCTATAAAAATTCAAAAATCTGCGAATTATGACCGAATATTTTGATGAAAGCCTTTTTAATTTAGTATGTAAAAATAATACATACACGCATAATTATGTTGTGAATATATCTTCATTACTTTTTGATATATAAGTCATAATATGATACGTTACTTGACATGCGTTATGTGATATATTCTTCCTAATAATATTCATGAGAAATTGTTGATATATTTTTTTTTATTAAATATATGTATATTTAGAATAAAAAAAACTAATTCATGAGTTCATTCATAAAATATTAGTCTTCAAGGAACAGGCAGTTCGAGCTACTTGTATTTGTATGTTTTTTCGCATGATATGATGACCGCTCCTACTCCATCTACCGCACCTTTACCATGGGAGGCTGCAAAAAAGTTCTACTCGATGGTTCCGTAACCGAATTCAATTAAAAAATCAGGTAAACTCCGGAGAATAAATTTATTTTTAAATTGAGCGCTGCTCCCGTCAGAGAACAGAAATATTTTTTCGAATTCTCCATGCTGATTTTTTATCAACTGCACTAGTTTCGTTACAAAGCATCGTATTTATCGTGACTCAGCTTATCAGTAATGACAGTGTATGGTTGTGTTGTGCCGATCAACCATGCTACGCATGTAAAAATTGTGACCTGCCGATAGCTGAAATGTGCACTTTGCACTTCATTTTGGCACGCAAGTCTCTAACTTTCTGCAAAATCTATTTGTAGAACAAGTTCCCTAGGCTTTAAATATTTTTCTAATATCGAAATAAAGCTGTTGGGCTCGTTTGGTAAAAAAGTGCAACTTGAAAGAGGGCAGCTGCGCTTCCATTACATGAATAAAGAAGGATCAGATAACGAATCAGATAACGGAGTAGTTGAGTAGGTCAGAATTATACGGTTATCAACCTTACGCCAATAATGCCATTTAATATTCTCATCCATTTTTGAAGATATATAATTGGGACTAAATTATATTTTACTAGCAAATACCCGCTGCTTCGCCTGCGATAAAAATATTAAATACCATGTAAAAATTTTAAATCTTAAAATGAAAGTATTTAGTTGTATTAAAACAAATTCAAAATATAAAAATTATTGTGTTTGTTTTGTTTAATTATGAAAAAATGGTATATATATTAAGAAATTACTTTATTTAATTTGAATAACTTATTTTAACGGTAATTGTTATGATGACATAAATTTACCTGGCTTTCTTCTTTTTTACTTTTGAAAAAGTCCTGCATAACAGCTTTATAATAAAATTTGGGTTAAAAATTTTTAAAATTTTTAATTAAAAATGTAATTTTTTACATATATTCTGAAAATAAATATATTCTTCTTATATTGTTGTAGTTAATCGGCCTTCTTCAGTTATTGGTCTTGGGCCAAACAATTCTTCTTAAATTAAAAAAAACCGATATAATGACATCAAAATTTTGGCGATATCTCAAAAACTATAATCTTTCTCAATGCATAACAATGCATTTTTGTATGAACAGTCGTTGATTAATAAGTCTTTTCTTTTCGGAAATATTTTGTACGGATATTAGGTATGTTTTAAAAAAACCTGTTATTATGATATTAAAATTCTTGCGATATCTCAAAAGTATTGATTTTCTCAGTATAACTCATAAGCCTCAGAATGAAAAAAAAAACGATTGAAATTTACAAATCGCTTTTCATCCAATTTTCTTTGTTTGAAAGTTCAATTAAGAAAATTGGGAAAATGAGAAAAGGTTTACCGTTACCTAACCAATGCAGTGTTTTATTTTGTTTTCAAAAAACCTCTAAAATATCCAACTTGCACTAAACAATAGGCCAAGAGTTGCTTTTGTTGTACATATTTTTTTTAAATTTTAATTTTTTTTTTTAATTTTCCTTATTCTTTCATATAACATAATTTACCTGCGAAAATTGTTTTATCATTAAAAATCATGGGCCACCTACCCCCGCCCCCTATGATTTTTTGATGAAAACTTATTTGCTTAAAATGTTGTTATATTTTTTGCAATGTGTTACAGCTTAAAAACTAATTCATGTGAAAAACATTTCAAATATAGCTTAAAAAATAATTCTGTGAAAATTATTTCAAATATTTCAAACTATTCCAAAGTTATTTACATAAATCTATGTTATAATCTATTTCCTTATCAATATATTCATAGTTAACGTTATAGTTATAGTAGAATTTGTCCTGACCCAATTCAATGAATTTTTTTTATAGTTGTATAGTATTGCCCGGCAGACGTTGTCCTGCCGCAGACCACCTTACTGCTATATACGCATTTTCATGGTGTTCGGAAAAAAGAATTTATATATTCGCCATTTTTAGTACAGTTGCCGAAAGTAGCCGTATGAACTAAATTAACAAACTTTAGTCTAATAACACCAAAACCGTTCGAAGTATAACATTTTTGATTAATTCTGGGCGGTAATTTGGGTGTGGCAAGATTTTCTTACTGAAACCATCTCATACTCGAAACAATAGAATGCCAGAATCTCAGCTCAATTGAGCTTAAACCTAGTGCGCTTTGCTTTACTCCAAGCTTATCCACCGAAAAGTGGACTTAGTTAAAGAGGGCCATGCTCATTTTTAGTAAAGTAAGCGAAAGTAGCCATACAACGTAGATTACCAAATTCTAGTCTCATACGACCAAAATCGTCGGATATATAGCATTTTTTGCAAAAAGTGGGCATGGAAAGTAGACATGGCAAATCTAACATAGCATATTACGATAAAGTTGGAATAACAAATCGTTTGATACCTATATCGTGTTGATCTGTTCAGTGGTTCTTGCGTGATTGTCAAACATCCGTGCAGTGTCACAACGCTTTTATATATTCGTATAGATATACTAACACAATATCAAGTAGGGAAAAGCTGGCTGGCAAGGCTGCAAAACATAATTAATGCTGATAACTAAATTCTGGCAACTCCCCTCAAGACATTAACAAAGAAAATTAATTAACACTGTATGAAAGCAAGAATCTCCCTGAAAGTAAGGCTGGATGCACTGATCAACTTCAGCATGTTTGGAAATTTTTTTCATATGAAGTTTTCGCTTCTTGATTAACATTAACATTAACTTGATTAACATTATTTTAAATCACACAAAAACATGCTGAAGGTTATCAGTGAATTCAGCTTAACTACACAACATGGCTGTCGTGTTATATTGAGAGAAGCTCTCTCGACAAAGAGAGAAAAGCTTTGCTTGCTGTTATATTGCGCTGCTGGTTAAATGTAGGTATCAAATAAAATGCGTGATTTTGCAATAATTAAAGAATACATTTTTCGAAATCCTTGGTAGGCTATAACAATCTATATTATCATAGGAATCGAATAAAAAAAGAATTATCAAAATCGGTTCAGCGGTTACCGAGCTTATTCTGGATGAAATTCGTGAGTCTCCTTTTATATAATAGTACTAGCTGAACCCGGTGTGCTTCGCTAACCCTCTCGTTATAAAATAAAATTAAAGTATTTATATATTTACAAAAATTTATTTATTTAATTTTAATTTAATTATTGCAATGCTTCTCCCCTTTTTTGTTGTAAACCAATGAGAATTCAGCACTGAACCGAATGTAATTTGCTTCATGCTCCCCCTTTTTATTTTTAGACCAATCAAAAAGCAGTAATTACACAATCAGCTGTTTCGTAGTCAGTTGTGGGAGAATGAGAATGGGGCTACCCCACTCTCTATTTTAATTAACACATATTACAAAATCAGCTGTTTTGCAGACAGTTGTGGGAGAAAGAGAATGGGGCTACCCCACTATTTTAATTAATATGTATTTTAAATTTTAAGTAAAGCCGTTAATAAACGTAGTAAAAAAGTAAGTGCAGAATTGTGCATGGTCGAAAAATATTATCATGTAATAAGTATTCCTGAGTCAAAGCTGCACACTTTGAAAATTTAAGATCGGTTAACAGGTCCAGCCTCCAATATATCGCAAACAAAGGGGCGTGCTCCGCCCACTTTTCTTTTGGTACGTATTTCTATTCATGCCAATACCATATATTGCAAATACTGCAGCCGTTGGTCAAAAAATGTCCAACATATGACGATTTTAAATTTTGGGTTATATGGGCGAGGCCACGCCCCTTTGTCCACTCACAACTTTATATAGTCAAGAAATTTATTATTTCGTAAGAATACCCTATTGTAAAAATTTAATGACGATCGGTCCAGTAGTTAAGACTATATTACGATTTTTAATTTTCCTAAAAAGGGGCGTGGTACCACCCAATTTTCTCCTGGTACGTATTCCCAATTATGCCAATACCATATGTACCAAATATCATCGACGTAGGTTAAAAAATGCCCAAAATATGGCGATTTAAATTTTTGGGTAATATGGGCGGTCACAAACAAACAGACAGACCGACATTCATTTTTATATATATAGATTGAAAGCAGATTAATTATAATTAAAGTAAAATGGGGCGAAAAAGGGGGATTTGGTAAAAAAAAAATCTATGGCTACCTTACCTGTAGATAAAAAGTATATAAAACTTTAGGTAAATACATATTACAAAAAAAGTATTTTGTATAGCAAACATTGTTAGTGGTATAAGTATCTGAATTAAAAAAGGGGGCGGTGAAGTGTGCGTGGTTCATAGTAATATGGCGACGTTAACAGTATTAGGAGCAATATACTACCAAATAAAAAATAATCCGTTGGAAGGAACAAATTTGTAGAGAACAAAAAGTTTAAAACTTAAATTTGGCGTGAAAAGGGACGTGAAAGGGGGCGTGGCGTAAAAAATGTTTATTTCTACCTCGCCTGGAGTATAATGTGTACACAATTTGAAGTAAATCTGTTAAAAACTATATGGGAGCAATTACATAATTTTAAAAAAGTGGGCGTAAAAGTGGGCGTGGTCGAAAAAGTACCCTATAAATCATGCCAGAGTCCCAGTTAAATGCTGTGAAAATTTCAGGAAGATCGGTCCAGAGGTTTGGTCTCCTATAAGGTACAAACAAACAAACAAATAAACAAACACACATTCCATTTTATATATATAGATAGATATATCGTAAGCAGTTTCGACATTCGCCTGTCATGCAGCTTTCGTTTTGAATATCACAACAAGCAGACTCAAGGAAGCTTTGGAAATTAGTCGAAAATGAGGTAATAATTTCTGCACAGCTCTTCAATAAAAAATCCTTTCGGCCAGCAGATTGGACACTTACATCTTCACGAATGTAAAAGTCTTTTACTGTTTGTATTTGCTCAACAAATTGCGATGATACTTTTTCTTGGAAATTTGCTGGCTTTACATGTTTGTTGTACAAAGCGTTAAGAATTTTCACTTTTTTGCCTATGTCCATTGGCAATGCCTTTTCTACTTTTTTTATTGCTTTTCCCAATGTCTGCTTACATTTATAAGGCTAATTTTCTGCTTCTTTGATTTATTTTTTCCTCTTGCGATATTTTCTTTTGCCTTATACGATCATATTTTCGTTTTTTTTCAAGAAGTTTCTTATTCTCTTTTGATAACTCTAAAAACCTATTCCGATATTTTTGCGCCCTCTCCTTTGCTTTTCGGCGATACATTTCCAATTTAATTGGGTTTTTCCTTAATTATTCCCTATGCCGTTTAGCGTTCCCTTTATTTTTTCGGCAATTAACTCCATCTATATTAAAATAAAGCTTATGATAATAATAATATATAACATTGAAAACAGTTCCACAGACCTTAAAAATAATTAAAATAATATTTTGGTATGTATCTTGGGCCAGCACAATTTTTTTTCGGTTTTAACTTTCCTTTAAATTAAAATTTCTAACCAACAATCTTTTATAAGGTGGACGTAATAACAACTAATCATGTTTATCGCCAACACACGTGATATTAGAATATCAATTTAAGCGAATTTAAAAAATTCCGTTAAATAGACTTTGTTTGCCCCCGCTGCATTTTTTGTTTGTCAACTTGTTATTGTAAGGCAGGTTTCCAGCCGCGAGAGCAATCTAAACATATCTCTTAAAGCAGCAAATATTAAAGAGCAAATTCAATTCTAAAACATTTCTAGCGAGAAAGACAACAGTTTAATTTTAATCTCACTTATCCTCTCATGGGAACTGGATTCAGCTGAAAATGACTAAAAATCTAAAAATTTGCTTATTTCTTAAGATTATACCAGAAATGTTTTTGTTTACATTTTATTTTTCGGACACGGTGGACTTTTCGGTGGAAATACCAATATTTTACTTTGCAATGACTTTACATGGCATACTTTGAAACTAAAAATAATAATTTATTTGGTAATTTTGCCCCAGTTTAATTTTATTTTAAATTCTATGCACTAAACTTGGACAAAAGAACGCAAATCTTATTTTATCCGTAAGGCCCAGTAGGAGAGAAGTTGCATTGTATCCATTCCGATAACCCGATTGACTACTGCATAAAAGAGATCGCTCTTTAGTATATGTTATTTGAACTTGAAAGAGATTTTCAACAACCTTCGATAGGGACAACACGAACAATTTTCCAAGCATCTGGAAATTCAGATGTGGTAAAGATACAGTTAAAAAAGTAAAGTAAATGTTCCTTTATATACGGGAATATAATTTTAAGAAATTTCAAAGGAATATTGTCATATCCGCAAGCATTCGATTTTATTTTTAAAAAGGCTGAAAGCATTTCATCATGCGCGACATTACGAAAGGAAAACCCTCCATCCCGTATCAGATCAAAATCGATAGAATCAGGATCAGCCGGTGATTGATGAGAAACAAAATATAGGTTAAGATCATCAACGTTGACGCTATCAAGAGCAGAAGCAGATTGAGATTCCAAGCATCCATTGTTACGCAACACAGCCCACATCTGTTTGCTATTGCAATGATAAAAAATACGACTATGTGCACGTATTTTTACTTTTCGAATGACAGATTTAGTACGATTCCTATATTTGCAAAAAATTTTCCAGTTGCTGGGACATCGGTTTTCGGTATACGTAATGCTACCAACTCATGTTATTAAAAAATAAGTATATTTGCTTCTTAGAACACTGAAAAGTAAGTATTAGTAAGTATAGTTTTTTAAAATAAGTATAAGTAAGTATTTTACCTTAGAAAAACAAACTGAATATTTTTTTGATACAATTTACTAACTTATGTTAAAATCAATAGAACCCACAATATTCTTTAAATATTGTCACACCCTAGTTTTGTTTTCCTTAAAAAGTTTTGTGTATACAATCTATCTAAAACCAAAAAGTCTTCAGATAAAAAATAAACAAAATATAAATTTTATATATTTGAAATTCATATATATTTCTAATATATAAAATAGTTAAAAAACAAACAAAAGCATAACAAAAAATTAAAAGTTATACGCACTTTCAAAGTAGTCAAATAAAAAAAATAAAAAAATCGCATTCAAATGTATACAGAGACCAAAGAAAAGATATCATTATTCGCTCTCACTGTCACTGAATTGAAGCGCTACATTAATTTGATTTTTCTTTTTGCTTGAAAGCGTATTTGTCTTGGCTGTAAATTTTATTTAAGTGTGAAGTCTAATTGGTCACTTTCGAAAGTTTTTTCTTTTTTTTTACAATTTTTGTATATGTACTAAGAATATTGTATTAAATTTTTATGAAATAATTTTTTCAACCCAAAACTCATGTTAGAACGCATTTAAAAAACTTGAAAAGCGTTTTTCTCAAAACTACGTTTTCACGGACGCCCCACACTATTTCTCCGGTGGGCTGATCCTTCTGAAATTTTAACCACATATTTAACACAAAACTACTTACAAAAAAACTATAATCGTGTTAAAAAAATTGATGTTTACTTTATTTTTTTACAAATAAGAGCGATAAAAAAATTTTTTTTTGGTTTTTGTTACTTAAATTTAACAACAATTGCTAAAAATTAATATTAATAGTCTATTTTATAGTCCTTGTCATATTGAATCTAAAACACTTTGGTTTTTTGTTTCAGATAAACAGATGCCGAGATATCGTGTGGGAGCCGACCTGCCTCCAAATTATTAAAAAACATTAATAAATTTTTTTTATTTTTATAAATTAAGACTTCATTTATCATTCCTTACTACTTATATAAAAATATCTTTCATAGCAAGCTCACGAGAAATTCCCAAAAATAGCCTATTTTTTAGCCGACGAACTACAGTACACCCTTAATATTTCAGGTCTTGTCTTTAAAAGATTGTAAAATTCGACACAGCAGTATTCAATATTATTTTTTAAAAATAAAATTGACTCGAGTCTGTATTTTTAACGCTGTTACAATTTTCAAACTTTTTCCACTTTTGCAAATAAAAACGTTCAACCGGAGCTGAAAAGTAAGCATAATTAAGTATAAATCTTAAAAGTAAGTATACTTATAAGTATGGAATTTTAGTAAGTATATGAAGCTGCAAATAAGTATGATACTTACAAAGTAAGTATAGTTGGTAACATTAGGTATACGCTTTAAACGCTAGATCACGAATTGATTTCATGTAAATAATATCTCTTGATTTCATCCAATCATTATTATTTATATTAGATTTGTATTTAGTAAGCGGTACAAGAGAGTATAGTAATTGCAAATTGGAATCAATAATAGAGAGTTGCTCATTCACATTGCTTGTGGCATAAATATTATTTAAGTCACTACCAACGATCTGATTTTCTAAATTATCAAAGTTAATTTTCTTATAATCGCGATAAAACCTGTAATTATTTTCAAAGTGTACAGGAAAAGTGACCGAAACTAATATTAACGCATGGTGAGATATACCAGGACATTGCATTTGCCTTGATAAGTGCAGGGAGTCAGGATCACTTATAAAGCAGTAGTCAATTAAAGAAACAATATTGTGGCTAACACCATAGTGAGTGGCATTATTGGCTGCAGGCGTAAAGTGGTCATTGAGGAAAACTTTGGATTGAATTTCACCACCGATAACATCAGACAATTTAAGCGATCGAAATTTGTAGTAGCTCCTCATTACTTCACCTAATGAATCACCTTATGAATCTTCGAAAGCAGCAATATTACCATGAGGCAAATAAACCACTCCAACTAGAATTTTGAAAGAATTATGAGAGATTTCAACAGCAATGGCTTCACAGTTACCATAGTCCGAAGACTTGAAAACAACTTTAAATTTCAGTTTATTTGAAATGTACAAACCTACCCCTCCACCTCAATTATTAGGTCTATCATTTCGGCAAAAAACATAACCAGGCACATCTATAGATTGGCTAGAGACATGAGGTTTTAGCCAAGTTTCAGAAACGGCAACAATGTCTTAAAACACAATTTTCGAGAATGCACTTTAATTCATCAAATTTCGAAGACGCTAGAGAAGGTTTTATACTTTGGCAGTTGATATGTCTGTCCTACGTTAAGATTTTGACTAAAATTTTATAAACAAGAAGTTAAGTAAGTATTATCGCTGAATATTGGACCTAAATTAATATTATGTGGCATTAAATTCATATATTCGGAAGGGAAGCCTTATTAGTTGGGAAGAAAAAATCTTAATATTTAATAAAAGAAAAAACTAAGTGAATAATGACAATTTTAATACGAAGGTTTAACATTATCGAATCAATTCATTAAACAACATTCATTAAACATTAGAATATCAATGAAAGCAAATTACAAAATTACCGTTAACTGATCTTTGCTCTTATTGCATTTTTTTAGTTAATTGTTATTGTCACAGACACATTTTGCGGTAGGAGTTCGAAACATCTCTCTTAAAGAAGTAAATATAAAAGAAAAAATGTTTTAAAAGTTACCAAGAACGAAAAATTCATAAATTCAAATAACATCAACTGAGTTAAGATATTAATTCTTTTAAATTAATAAAATTTTAATATTTTCGTTTAGATAATCTAATATATAAAATTCTTCTGTCACGGGGTGCGTAATCGAACTCCTCCGAAACGGCTTGACCGATTTTCATGAAATTTTGTATGTATATTTTGTAGGTATGAGAATAGGTCGTAAAGTATATTTCAACCTCCTACTAACAGTGGGCGTGGCACCTTACATACAACCCAAATTTGCGATATCGAATATCTTTGGAGTTATAAGCCGCTTAGCCTCGGAATTCGGTATTCGACAATTTACACGTGCCGCTTCGCAGATAAAATTTTGTGAGAGTTAGACAAGGGGGCGTGGCACCTCCCATACAACCCAAATTTGCGATATCGAATAGCTTTGGAGTTATAGGCCGCACATCCTTGGAATTCGAAATTCGACCACAATTTACACGTGGCGTTTTACTGATAAAATTTTATGGGAGTTGGACAAAGGGGCGTGGCACCTCTTATACAACCCAAATTTGCGATATCGAATAGCTTTTGAGTCAATCAAACAAAGCAAACAAAGCCTCGGAATTCAGCATTCGAACTCAATTTACACATGCAGTTTTACTGATAACTTTGTATGGCGTTGGACACGGGGGCGTGTCACCTCCCATGCAACCAAAATTTGAGAAATTCTACAGCTTTTGAGTTATAGGTCGCACAGCCATGGAATTGAGTATTCGACCACAATTTACATATACAGTTTCACTGATAACATTTTATTCGCGTTTGGCAACGGGGCCGCGGCAGCAACGCGCCGGGTTTAAGCTAGTATCATATAAGAACGTATTTTCTTAGCATTTTATTTTATGGTCCCATATGAAGTCAGAATTTTAAAATTCAAGATGGTGGGTTGGGAATGATAGGGTTGCCACCTTAATTTCTCTTCGCTGAATCCGAATCCATTATCAGAATTTTAAAATTATAAAATTTTGTAATAATAGAGTTGCCACCTAATAATATGTATTTTTAAGTGTTTTAAACATCATTTATCAGTGTTAGGGGGTCATGGGTTTCCCCATGATAGAATTGTTTAATGATGTTAAAAACTTTTAAAAATACCTATTATTATTTGGTGGCAGCCCTATTATTTCTGACAACGGATAAATTCTGACAACGGATTCGGATTCAGCGACCCATTTTTTTACCATTTAGTTGCACCAGCCCTGAATTCGTAAAAATTAAAAATTAAGGTGGCAACCCTATCCACTGTCTTGAATTTTAAAATTCTGACTTCATATTCGAAATCAGCGACTCCCTAACACTGTTAAATGATGTTAAAAATTCTTAAAAATACATATTATAAGTGGCAGCCCTATTATTTCAAAATTTTATAATTTTGCAATTCTGACAACGGCCCCTTTAGTTCGCGCCAGCCCCGAATTCGTAAAAATAAAAAAAAGTATAGCAGTGAGGGGACTGCCACCCAAGCGAAAACCTATACATAAAATATTAGTATTCCCTGGAAGACGTTGTCCTGACACGACCGCCTTACTGCTATATAAGAATTTTCATGCTAATATAGGGTTTCGGACTATCCTACATGTAGGATGGATTTTACAGGTCGGATGAACATGTAGGAATGTGCGAAAGCTCATACTGCAGCTCATACTACATGTAGGATGAAAATCAAAAGTTCCGCCATGATCTTGTTCTTCTCTGTGCGTCCTTTTTTGTAGATTTCCTTGGTAATTGTTGTTGACACACTTAGCTGGAAATTTTTTGTAGACGTTGTGAATTCTAATTGTGTAGCTACAGTCGGCATATGAAATTGGAATTATTTTTGTTAAGAGCTTATAGCAATTTATTAAATTTTTTATATAGTACTGAAACTATTTCTTTTAAGCAAAAGTATTACCATATCAAAAATACATATAATTTAAGTAATTTATTTAAATTATTTCATTATTGAATAAATATAAAAAATTAAAGCTTTTTTATATCTATTTATATCATGACACACAATATACATGTTCACCATTTCTATATTGCGTTATGTATTAAAAATAGAATATTATAAAATTAAGAAATATATATAGCATATAAATTATATATAATTCAAATAAGAAATTTATGCTATACAGTTTAAAAAATAGAATGCTTAGGATAAGCAGACTTTAGTTTTTCAATAACTACTGAAAATATTAATTATTTTGCAGGATTATTACGTAATTGTTATTATATAAATATACATAAATACTCTTTAAATTTCCTCAATGAGTTAAATTGTTCATATATATGAACTATATTTATGTATATATGTATATATATGTGTGTATATATATGTATGTATGTATTTCCGATACAGTAACACTTTTACTAAAAACAAATAGATTTACCAATATTATATACTCTTTAATTCATATGTATAAACTGTTTTCTAAATTAGTTCGATTTCATATGCTGACTGTAACTACAAATAAACATCTACAAAAAATTAAAGCTTACTGTACAACAATAGCTACTTACTTACTTACTTAGTTGGCGCTACAACCGTATGTCGGTCTTGGCCTCATCTAAGAATTTGCGCCATCCATTTCTGTCTTTCGCTTGCTGGCGCCAATTGGAAATTCCAAGCTTCGTCAGGTTGTCCTCTACTTGGTCTTTCCAACGAAGATGCGGTCGTCCTCTTCTGCGTTGACCGCCGCTGGGTACCGAATCGAATGTTTTCTTCACTGGAGCATCGTCTTTCATGCGCTGAACATGACCAAGCCAGCGAAGCCGCTCGATTTTAATGCGCTTGACTATGTCGATGTCAGCGTACAGCTCATACAGTTCATCATTCCACCGTATTCGGTACTCGCCATTGACGCAGATTGGTTCGTAGATCTTACGAAGAATCTTTCTCTCGAATGCTCCTAAAGTCTTTTCATCTAAACTGCTCAGCGTCCAGGTTTGTGATGCGTAAAGTAGGACGGGCATGATGAGCGATTTATAGAGCGTGATTTTCGTTCGTCGAGAGAGGGCTCTGCTTCTCAATTGCCTACTGAGCCCAAAGTAACACCTGTTGGCAAGAGTTATTCTTCGTTTGATCTCAATGCTGATGTCGTTGGTTGAATTAATGCTGGATCCCAGATAAACGAAGTTCTTTACAACCTCGAAGGAGGTATTGTCAACGGTAACGTGGGTTCCAAGACGCTGGGACTGTTTGTTTGTTGACACCAAGTATTTCGTCTTATCTGCATTCACTGACAGACCCATTCGACTTGACTCTCTTTCTAATCTGGAAAATGCTGCACTGACTTCGCGCGTATTATGGCCAATGATATCTATGTCATCAGCATACGCAAACAGCATAACACTCTTGTAGAATATTGTGCCACTACGTCTGAGATCAGCAGCTCGGATGATCTTTTCCATCATTAGGTTGAAAAAGTCGCACGATAAGGAATCACCTTGTCTGAAACCTCGTTTGGTAATAAATGGTGGGGAGAGGTCCTTCCCGATTTTAACTGCGCTGCTGGTGTTGCTCAGTGGAATACCAAATTCAGACATGGTGGAGTACAGGTGCTTCCTTATTGGGCTGTCGAAGGCGGCTTTGTAGTCGACAAAAAGATGGTGGGTGTCGACTTGTTTTTCTTGAGTCTTTTCCAAGATTTGTCGTAGCGTGAAAATCTGGTCGATGGTGGACTTTCCAGGTCTGAAGCCACACTGATAAGGTCCGATCAGTTCGTTTACAATGGGCTTCCATCTTTAACATAAAACGCTCAACAGGACCTTATATGCGATATTAAGAAGGCTTATCCCACGGTAATTGGCACAGATAGTGGGATCACCTTTCTTGTGGATTGGGCAGAGCACACTGATATTCCAATCGTTCGGAATGCATTCTTCCGACCATATTCTGCATAGAAGCTCGTGAATGCATTTAAGTAGAGCTTCGCCTCCATTCTTAAACAGCTCAGCAGGTAAGCCATCAGCTCCCGCGGCTTTGTTATTTTTAAGCCGAGCTATAGCTGTCAGAACTTTATCATAGTCGGGCAGCGGAACCTCAACGCTGTCATCCAAAATTGGGGTTTCCGGAATATCATCTCTATTGGCGGGATTGTTGTCAGCGTCGCCATTTAGAAGCTTAGAGAAGTGTTCCCTCCATAACGTCAGTGTACTCTGGACATCTGTCACTAGATTCCCGTTTTCATCCTTGCAGGAAGAGGCCCCGGTTTTAAAAACCATCGGCAAGGCGTATTATTTTTTCGAAAAGTTTTCGGGCCTCATTCCTTTCACCATACATCTTAATCTTCTCCTGCTCGCGCTTTTCTGCCTGTCTTTTTTTCCGCCTGAAAATATGTCTCTCTTCCCTCCTCTTTTCTTTGTATCGCCCCTTAGTAGCGCGCGTTACAACCGACTGCAGGGTGGCTTTGTAGGCGGCGTCTTTCTCTGCAGTGGCGTCGCGACACTCCTGGTCGTACCACTGGTTTCGGCGAGGGCGTTGGTAGCCAATCACCTCTTCAGCAGCCGCACGCATGGAGTTGGAAATGTGTGTCCACTGCGCGCATATATCATCGATTGGAGGAGTGCTTTGAAGCAGGAGTGAGAGTCGAGTGGCGAAAGCATCGGCTGTCTGTTTCGATTGCAGCTTTTCGACGTCTAGCTTTCTCTGTGTAGGGTTGCGTGTATTCTTAGCTGCGCACAGACGTGTACGAATCTTGGCTGCAACAAGATAGTGATCCGAGTCGATGTTTGCACCACGGATCGTGCGTACATCCAATACACTGGAAGAGAGCCTTCCGTCGATCAAAACGTGATCAATATGATTTTTTGTTTTTTGATCAGGGGACATCCAGGTGGCTTTATGAATATTGAGATGCTTGAATCTAGTGCTACTTACGACCATGTTTCGTGCTGCGGCGAAGTCAATCAGCCTCATTCCGTTATCGGAGGTGTTGTCGTGGAGGCTGAACTTTCCGACTGTTGGACCAAAAATATTTTCCTTGCCCACCTTAGCGTTGAAGTCACCAAGCACGATTTTTACGTCATGGCGGGGGCAGCGCTCGTAGAAAATTTCCTTGATCTCATCGTCCTTGTCTTCTGTCGGAGCGTGCGCACATATTAGGCTTATATTGAAAAATCTAACCTTGATGCGGATTATGGCAAGTTGTTCGTTCACAGGTGTAAATCGCAGGACGTGGGGCCGTAGTCTCTTGCCAACTACAAATCCGCATCCAAACTCGTGCTTCTCCGCATGGCCGCTGTAGTAGATATCACAGGGTGCATGCCGAATGCAACCCTGTCCCTTCCATCGCATTTCTTGGATAACAGTGATATCAGCTTTGTATTTTTCCAAGACATCAGTCAGTTGGATAGAGGCACCTTCCCAATTAAGGGTTCGAACATTCCAGGTGCATATCCGTAAATCATTATCAGTTTTTCGTTTGCGGTAGTCGTCATCAGATTTGGGGATCATTTTTCTTCTTTTCTTATATGTTTTCATTGAAATTGGTTTTTACGGGTGGGCTTCAAACCCGACGCACAACAATAGCAACTTAGCAAATTAACAACAACAACGCAAAGAGAATGACAAGATCCCAGCGGTTGCGCAGCGTTAGAGGGGATGAACCGAATTGGCGGCGTAAAATATACAGTACTTTGCATGCTATATTTTCTGTTTGCTTGCTAGTAAGATCTCAAATGGAGAGGCATTAAAAGAGACTGTAGAGATGTGTAGGGAAATGTGTAGGGAAGTTTCCTTGTGACACTTACACGAGGTTACACGAGGCAGTACTGTTAAGACAGTCGCAACACATTCACAAATTTTTATTCACACACACTAACTTTTGCTACTGTCTGCTCTACTGTCTTAAGTTTTTGTAGACAGTTGGCGGGACAGTAGCTAGGAGAGTAGAATGATATTTAGCATATCAAGTGAGAGAATACGTGAAAATTTAATAGAATTAATGGAAAATTTGCAATACTTTGGCGTACTCGTAGTTTTAACAAAAATCTTTTTACTATTTTGTCTACTGTCTTGACAACTCGTCGCCCCAATGCTTAAGTGTTGTATATGAATTTTAACCTTTTTTGAGTTATGATGCAATTTATAGTAAAAAACGAGTTATCTGCCGATTGGTCCGATAAAAATTTCAATATCTCTTTTAGTTTAAAAGATATCAGTTGTTAGTTTATCGTATACGCAAAAAACACTTCAAATATTTTTGTGTTTGTTTGACGTATACGAACTAAAAATCAAGGTTTGCTTCATTTACGACAAAAACTCTTTAAAAAACGTTTAAGTTAGAAATGCATACTTATGTGTTGTACATCCCTGAAAACTTTGCCCTAGCTAGACACGTGAGACAGCAACCTGTTTTGCGTAGTTTTGACAGAATCTCTGATATTGTTTAAGGTAAGAGAAAAAAGGCCGTCACTACTTCATTGAACACTCTTTAGTCGTCAGCTGTTTAAAGCAGTTCTTGTTTTGTGCCAAAAATAAAAGTGAATTGAAAATTGAAATAAATAAACAATGGATGGAGTTAAATTAGAGTAAATCATTTAAATCTATTTGTTTATATTGAATAAATGTTAAACGAATATTAATTTAGGTCGGACTCTCCTGTACCGTTTATTCCACAGGAAGTTTTTCAGCAACTAGAAAATATTGTAGGAAACGATTCTGATTCAATCCAAAGTGGTGGCTTCTTTGATTTGTCAACTAAGTCTAGGTACCATATATTTCTATTAATGGTTTTTATTATTACATAATTAAATTATTTACAGTGCGCCTTTATTTAATACTAGCATTGACGACACAGGCTTTTTATCTGACGATACGAATGCTGATCCGGACTTTGTGTCAGCATCAACATCTAATGTGTCCAGTTTGCCGGAAAGTTCATTATCAATGTCAAATGGTCATCAATGGTCCAGTTCGCCGGAAATTTCAACATCAGTGTCAAATGGTCATCAAAGGACGCAAACAGTAGAAGCACTACTAAATATCAATACATCTTCGTGTCGCAAAAGGAAGCGTCAAAAAGCCAATTGGGCAAGAACAATAAAAAATAAAGCACGCCAAAAGGGCAAACAATATTTTGACAATGACGGAAAAGTTCACCTGGCAAGAAGTGTTAAATGGAGAAGCTGTTCGTCAAACTGCAGTTTCAGTTGTTCGCAATATTTTAATTCCGATGACCAGCAAAATATACACAAAAACTTTTGGACTCTTGATGACAAGTCGAAAATTCATTTTTATTCCAAGAACGTCAAGAGAATTATTGCTAAAAGAAAATCAAAAGTTCCAGGGAAAAAGGCTAGAGAATTTTCATATCAATATTATTTTGAAAACCATTGCAACAAAATAAGAGTTTGTCAGCACTTTTTCCTAACCACTCTTGATATAAGTGAGAGAAGAATATATTACGCTTACAACAAAAAAATTGTAGCCAGTACTGGCGTTGCAAAGTCTCCAACTAAAGGAAAGCATATTAAAAGAGTGACATCAGATGCGTGCATAGAAGCAGTTAAACGGCACATTGAAAGCTTTCCACGAATTGAGTCTCATTACTGCCGTAGTACCACATCAAGACAATTTTTAGATCCGTATTTAAGTGTCCGAAAAATGTACGGTCTTTACAAGGAACAGTCAACAGACACCCAAGTGAGTGAGAGCATATACAGAAAAATTTTTAATCACGAGTATAATCTTGCCTTTCATGTTCCTAAAAAAGATTTATGCGACATTTGCTGCGAAATGGAAAAAAATTCCTTACCTACTACTGCAAAAAACCAAAAATTTAAAGAGCACAACATAAATAAAGATTTTGCCAAACTTGCTAGAGATAAAGATCGACAAGTTTCAGATAAAAGGGTAGCAATAATATGCTATGACCTACAAAATGTTTTTTCACTACCCAAAGCAGAAGTTGCAAATTTTTATTATAAGAGGAAATTCTCAGTTTATAATCTCACTGGTCATTGTAATTTAAATAAAATTACTTATTGCAGCATTTGGACAGAATACCAATCCGGCAGAACAGGAAACGATATTGCAAGCGCCTTGAATAAAATTTTAAATCGCATTTTAGTAGCAAATCCATCAATTGAAAAAATAATACTTTGGTCAGATTCGTGCGTGCCTCAAAATAAAAACAGAATCAATAGTTTGATGCTGTTAAAATTTTTGGAAAAACACCCAACGATTGCTCAAATCGAGCATAAATACTCAACACCTGGACATTCTCAAATACAAGATGTGGATGCAGTTCACAGCGTTATAGAACGACATCTTAGGGGAATAAATATATACAGTCCTGCTTCGCTTATACCTCAACTGCGTAAAATCCAGTATGCTAATGTCAAGTTAGAAATTATGGAACTTGAGAAAACTGATTTCTTTAACTACAGTATAGCATCTCAGCCACATCATTGGATACCATTTGCCAAAACATATCAAATGATGTATGAGAAAGAGGATTTACTAGCATTGAAGTACAAACTCAGTCTAAATCCGTCAGAGCCTTTTATTAAAATTAAAATTTTTAATTCATGTTTTCTTCGTACGAAAACAAGAACCTTTACAAACTTGCCAGAGGTTAAAAATTTGAAAACATTTAACAATAAAATTAAAAAAGATAAGGTTGCTGATCTCAAATCAATGCTAAAGTACATGGATTCTAATGACGTATATTATTACAATTCAATTTTCCAAACAGAATAATGTGCATTGAAAGAAAGTAAAAAAAAAGTTCCTTTAAATAAGACTTTAAATTAAATTTGTTAAGTTTTTTATTTATTTTTAAAGATTTTCACTCTCTTTTGCGAAAAAAATGAATTCCATTTTTATTTAATATTATTATTTCTTATTTAAACTAATTTCTATGTTTCAAATAAATACTTCTTTTAGAAGATAAAACATAAAAAAATATAAAAATAATTCTTTATTTCTTGTATGGAAGATACAATTCTCTTGCCAACAGTTTTGACTCAGGACACTATTCGGTGTTTAAAGGCTTGATTTTTTTTTCTTTATGTGTCGTGTCGTATGCATCTGAAAACAAAGTCACCTTTTGATTTATGCTTGTTTGTCGTAAACGAAATATTTGTCGTAAGAGCACCCAAAAACAACGAACGTTATTTTTCAACGCATTTACGACAATGTCTGAAAATTTTAAAACGAAATAACTTTTTATGTATACATTTTTTTCTGATTTTTTTTTATTGTAAAATAACATCTAAGTAAACACTTTTGAGAAAAAAAAAAAAAATACATTAATACATTAGGTTAGATACTATTGGCATTTCCAACTTAAAATGCATTTTCCCAACAATCCAAAAATGTTGTTTACGACAAATAAGCATTCAAGCGACGAACTGTCTTACCAACTGTCTGTACTCTTTTTCACAGACACAAAGTTTGACAATTAAAACGTATTTTTCACTGTCTTAACAGTACTGTCTCGCGTAACCCCCGTGTTATGAAAAAATTTATTAACAAAACAATGATAGTTGACAACTCTGAAAATAAAATGCAGCAGTGGTGAAAATAAAAAGCCACTGACAAATACAACAAGTGTGAAAATTGTTTGATGATATATAATAAAATAAGAGCATGCATGCAATTATTTGAATGTTCAACATATTCCTTTATCACAACTTAAAGATTATAATGTTAGAACACTCAATCCATACACTATTTTTTCTTGTTTGCAAACGAAGTTCCAGCAGAAAAAAGCAGAAAAAGAAGAAGATTGTTCCATTTTTTAATCTCACCATGCATAGCAGCTGTTTAAGTAAAAGCAAATTTTTCAAAAATGTTGACAAATACAACAACTGAACTGAAGAAAATTGCCAAACTTTAAAAGCATATATAGACCAATATAAAGCGAATTAATAAAACGTTTTGGTTGCAAACTCCTTATTGCAACCTTACTAAGTATTTATATACTAACAAACAGATTATATGCATTAATTTCAGGAGTTGCCAAGTGATTTCTTTGTGAGCTTGCGGCCGATTAAGAACAAGAGTGACGATAATTGTTGATATTTTTATGCACAAATACATGCAAACATTTTTTGAGGTTGTTTTCTAATTTTCCTATCTTGTTATCTTTGCTGTCTGTATTGATGACGAGAGTTCCTAGGAAAAATACGATGACGAAAACCAAAGATTTACCCTCTACCAAAATCGTTCAACGCGCCTAAAGAAGTTTTCACTTCAAAAAATAAGGTGGCAACCCTACCCACTGTGCTCAATTTTAAAATTCTGATTTCAGATTCGAAATCATCGACCCCCTAACACTATTCAATTATGTTTAAAACTATTAAAAATAAATAGTATTATGTGGCAACTCTGGTGGGATGACATAACGTCCACGGACATTAGGGGTCGTCCATAAACTACGTTACCAATTTAGGGGGGGAGGGGGGAGGGGTTTTGAAATGCACCACGATAAGTAACGGTAGGGGGGGAGGTGTTTAGATATTGTAACGTTACCAAAAATTAAAAAAATCGACGAAAAACCTCCAATTTAAAAAATTTTTAACCTTACATGTTTATGTTTGATCGTCTAAATTGATGGTTAACTTTTGTTTCAACGATTTCTTCCACCGCCTTTTCCCTCGACACAGGAACCTTTTGGTATTCCTTCACCATCTCAGCACACGTCTGAAAAATTTGGGTCTTTGCTTTTGCGACAGGCTTTGACGTTAAGGCCTGAATGTTCTTGATCAAAGGAGATACCGTATGACATGTACTGTCCTTTTCAGAAAGAAGAAATCGGTTCAAAGTCGTGTCCTACCTGCGGCTTGTATTTCGTTTTTAAAACTTCTATGAATTGTCATAAGTTTGTATTATATCGTTTACAATAAATCGGAATAAAACATACTATTTAAATAAATCAATTTTCAGAAAGCATTTACACAAAAACACAGAACTTGGTTCAGCTCGGGTGCAGCCTTTAAGGGTACTCTGTCAAAGACCAGGTGAATTTCTTTGCGTTAGAAATGAGGATTAACCTGAATGGGTCGACATAGAATCCGATGAAAAATTCTATTTTGAAGAATCCTCAACAAAGCTACCAGCTTCTTCTATCCCAGTGATTGAGAGCATCGAATCTTGGATCGCAGATGGAATAGCTTTTACAGATGATATTAATTATGGATTTTTTTCCAATTGTTCCTTTAATGTATCTAGTCATACTAGACACTAATACTAGTGAAAATTGTTAGAGCTAGTCAAAATATATAATCATTCAAATGAATTAATTTCATATGTCACGTTACTTTAGGGGGGGGGGGAGGGGTTTTGAAAAGCACTACGAAAAGTAACGCAGGGGGAGGGGGTAAAAAACCGGAAAATCAGTAACGTAATTTATGGACGACCCCTTATGTATCGTTCGCAAACGGACATAATGTCCATGGACCTTATGGCGTTTTCAGACTGGAAAACTGCGCGATTTTTAATACAAATTGTTAATTTTTATTCATTAATTTAAACAATTTAGTAAAGTTCGGTGTAGTTGTCTGTATGTATGAAATTCTGTATACAAAATTCTGCATTACAAAATTCTGCATTAACAGAAAACTGTGTTAAAAATTCTGTATGCCAAAATTCTGCAAAATATGGACTAAGAACAACTAAGGTAAATAAGGTTAAAATAAAAACTATCCGTACAAGGGAAAATAATTTAATATTAAAACACACCATTTTGTATCCCAAATTAAGTTAAATGGAGAGCAGACTTTTTGACAGCAAAATTTTTAAAAAACAGTATATTGAAGTAAAGGAAAATTAGGCAAAATAAAAAATAAACTGACCATTTCAGCCCTTGGAAGGACTTTGACCTAGCTTCTATTGATCAATTGTGTTGTGCGTGTTATTAAATATTTGATCACAAATGAACGAGAACTGGACATACGTGTTTTATGCCGACTCCGAACGGCTTATGTTCTCAAGAAGCTTTGCATGGCAATTTTTACTCTCTGAGGTTTGCCATTGTCTGCAAAGAGGTGACGACCGAACAGAAAAATTAATTTAATTGGAAAAACTTTCTATCTGAATTGGAATTGAACCCGGGCTACCGCGGTTCTTTAGCTTAGGGCCACGCACTAAGCCCACTAGGCTACGGCCGCCACTTTAAAATTAGGCAAACAGTATTTTAAAAATACTGTTAAAATTACAACATTTTGACAATATAGACTTTTGAAAAGCAGAAAACTGACCCGCTACCAATTTATTATTTTATGATAAAAATATTTGACCTTGTGCGCAATGTTGTTTTTGTCATATAAAACTGATATTTTTCATGAAAAATTCGATATATATAACGTGCTCAGTAAAATTGTTTAAAATTAAATATGTATGGACTCTATGTCCATTTTGATTTGGACATTATGTCCGTTGATGCTGTCATCCCACCGGCAACCCTATTATAAAAAATACATAATTTTGAAATTCTGACAACGGATGCGGATTTAGCGACCCATTTTTATCTAGTGTAAACGGCAGCACCAAATTCCTTCTGATACAAACCATCTATTGCCAGTGAACAAGTGAGTATCATCCGCTGTATTCACCACTTCAAGAACAGTTAATGAATAAATGAAGAGCCAACGAACGACAAGTGAAGAATTGAAGAAGAGATTAATAGCAACAGTTTCTTCGCAAGAGTAAAAAATATTCTTGTTCACAAACTGGTTTCCTCTTCTTCAGTTCATGAACAACAAAAAATCTGCTCAGCTGTTCAGGAAAATGAATATGAACACTTTTTTTTAACAAAATATTCCCTCATATTCATGAAGCTTCATGAGTGAGCAAATACGAACCCTGGCTGAGACAGCATGATAAAAATTTCATGGCATTTTTTTTTTGCTCGCGTCGAAAAATATAAAAGTTATTGTATCTTGTGCTGTGTGTATATTGTTGGTATATGTTTTGTGTAAGGCCCCTATTACGAATTCATACGATACACGATATACGCTTGCATTCTGTTATGCGGTATTACGAACTTACATTTGTCGTATTAAATCCGACAGATAGCGTTTATCGTTTATAGGAAACAAATGGTATTACGAAATAATACGTATCGGATCAGTTGTTCAATTTCATACGCTTGCAAGCGCCTAAATATTCTTGGACTATAGCTGAAATTATATATGAATTTTTAATGTTTTTCAAAATATGTTAGTGTTAAAGTGTTAAATGCGATCTTTTCTGGCCAAGAGTTGTGAGCTCGAAAACTCAACTGAAGCGTGTGGGCACTTCAATGGAAGAAAACGCCTAATGGATGCATCCCTCAACTGCTTTCTTTTCACAGCATCTATGATGTGCAAAGAACTCAATGGAACGTCGGAAACATATTTATATATTTTATTTTTGAACTTTTAATATCTTGAGTGAGAAAGTAAAGAGATTTTTTTAATTTGCAGGGTAAGTGTGGCTCATTTTACAGTATTCAAGAAGATGCTTATTGACTTAACGAATATATGAAAGTAATAAATCTGATGATGATGAAGTTAAAGATATTCCATCGTCAACCATTTTTGAAAGAAATCACTTCGCAAAACGGGTGCGGACATTTATTAAATCCATACAGATATCTTTAAACATAATCGACAATTTTATGCAAAAAGAGGAATATGTGTGCTAAATACAGAACAAAATTCTGAGAACTTTAATAAACAATAAAATGCATATTAAATAAAATAAGCTAAAAATTAAATTATTTAAATAATATTTTTTCTATAGCTCGAATTTTCCGTAACTCGAAGCGAAATTCTGGTCCCGTGACATTTCGAGTTAGGGAAGTTTCAGTGTATATTTTGATATATAAAGTAATATTTTTTAAACAATTATTTATTGACTAAATTAGGTAAAAATGTTAATTTTATTAAAAAATAGTTCTAAATTATCAGATCAGAAAAGAGTTCAAATGTATAAGATATTCCTTTTTTTCCACACTCAACATTTCCCGGACCACATCCAGCTTCTATTTGCCAACATTCTGTGAGTCCTCATACAAAAAATAATTGTTGAAATAGTTTTTAAAAAAACAATCACTGCCCTTAGAGGGGTCAGATGAATTAACAAGTCCCAACATTTTGTACTTGCTAATTCCCCATATTTCCCATATTTCTCCCGAAGACATCCTCTGATATCTGCCACACTTCAATTCTGTAGAGATATGAAGTAATTTTAATTGATTTCTTTATATTTTGTAGGGAAACCTTCAGATGGGTGGAGCTAGATCGTAGGTGTATTAAAAAGAAATATTGGGAGGTGAAAAAGAATAGCACCTAGTTATACATTTCATCCCAAATGTGTTCATTTGGCGACTCGAGACTTGTTGACAAATTAGCTTGATGGGGTATGATAGTGTGCGACCGAAACCGGAAATTTTACCGAAACCGAATATTCGGCCATTGCTTATTAACCAAAATTGCTTATTAATATGAAAGTTTAAGTTTTTACAAATAATTTTTTTTATTAAAAATAAACAAAAGTACTTTCATGCACATAAGAAAAAAATGTAATATAAAAAAGTATTATAATAATTAATTGAAGTTTACTATAAAAACTTATAAGATAAATTTTTATTTTATTTTTTATAACAAAAGTTTTGCATACTTTATATCTTCCGTACACACTCAAAATAGTATGCACCTACAATGTAAATTTTTATATAACTACAAAACAAAGTATTTTTTTTTTTTTAAAGGTTTAGTATTATAAAAATTTAAATATTTCGTTATCTTTTCCTTTATTCTACACACACACCGAATTTGTTCGAAAGTTTAATTATTAATTTTTGGCTTCAGTACCTATAAAACTTTAATATTAATTGCAATAGAAATGATAAAATCGAACGCATAATATTAACCAAAATGTTTTCCGTTAACACGATAAATTAAATTATTGACGAATTCATAATTGTTTTGTACAATGCGTTGTAAATATTTTTATTAAACCAAACGTATATATTTGAATTAAATGACTGATGCAAGAAATTTTTACCAAAAGGCCTCAATATGGCCGAATAGCCAAACCTGACAAAATGGGCCGAAACTCTCCGTAACCGAAACCGAAACTGAATATTCGGTCGGACACTAGGTATGACTAACGCTGCCATACGTCCTGTATTACGCAGGACAGTCCTGTTTTTCGAGCAAAGTTCTGCGTCCTGGTAACAAGCTCAAAATCTTGCTTTTTATTATTTTGTCGTTTTTTTATTTTTTCTCTCATGGTTGCAATTTAGTCCAATTTGTTTATTATTCATATTTTTTTTTTGTAATAAGTCAAAAGTTTTCCTTAATTCACTTTTTCCCTTTTTTTCGACCCTATTAAAAGTGTCTGTGCAACTCATTTTTTACACTTGTTGAAATGTCGAAGCGAAAGTGTGGGTCAAGCAATCAACTTTAAAAAAATGTTCATTCCTATTCTAATCTATCTTATTAACGTGACATTTTAATAAGACTAACTTGTTTTTTTATAGTTTTGTTATATTGAATATAATTGGCACTCAAAATCAAATTCTGGCAACCGTTTTTCAGTAAAGAACGACCAGAGGGTGATTGAGTACAAAATTCAGGATTTACGAAAACTCTTGTTTTAAGGCATAAAACACAATATTGCTTCAAAAATAGCATAGAAAAATTTTTAAAAACCACACTGTACGATATATCAATGGAAAGAAGAGCTCAATACCTTTCTAATAGGGTGAAATCATTTGTCTGCCATGGAAAATATATATTTTATTGGCGTTTTAAAAAACATCTTTCAGAAAATAACGAAATATCGATTTTAAGAGTCTTAAAAAGAGTCCATGGGGATTTCTCCGATCCAAAATTTAAATGATGCCGAAAAAGTTTTTAAGAGTCCCTCTAACTTTTGAGGGGGTGTCCGGCTGAATTTTTTCTCCATACAAATCGATCCGGCTTAACATACAAGTAATAATAATTTTTCGACTCTAAATTACGTCCTGCTTTCTTTTTTTTAGAGACATCCTTTTAAAAAAAGATAGGAGCATTAGGTGTGTGCAAACATCAATGGACACAAGACGTGTAAAGCACGAATGTCCTATGAGTGCTAGTCAATCTTTACGGTGTCTATATTCACTCACCTTGAATATTTTTATAAAAATGCCGGTGTTCATTTTCTTAATCACACATTATTTATACACCTTATATGATACATATAATTTTTTTTAAAGAGACCAAAAATATTATATGAAAAATGTGTAGAGTTAAAAAAAAGAGTTTCAAAAGATATACATATATTTTAATAATAGGTAATATAATACCATACATTTTAATAATAGGTAATATAATACCATTCCTTTTGTTACCCATAATGCTAAGATTTGTAGGACAATTAAAAAAAGTTTTGCAGGCCCATTTCCAAACTTTAGACCCACTAAGTTCTGAACGGCCTGAAATTGTTAAACCATTACCTTCTTCACTTTCAAATACCCATTAAAAAAGCCCGTTGTCACTTTTAATAAAATGCTTATTAATAATTTTTAATAACTGAAAAATTGTTAAGATTGATTTGGATGCAAAGAAATTAATATGTTTCTATCAATAAGCGTCAATCTTTGTTTTTAAAAGAATATAACTATACATCATTTCATTTTACTTGGCATCTATCGAAAACAATTATACAGCTGGGTTTTTAAAAAATTTGGTGCATGGGCCGAATTGTACAGTTATGTCGCAGATAGTGTTGTACACCTGAACGGACTGTTTTTATGAATGGGGGAGTCAAAATTAGGAAGCGCTGGTCAAAGCAATCCAACAATCTGTGTGCTGAGGGGCAGCAGCAAAAGTCAGACAGCGCAGCACTTTTCTTTTCCTCTTTCATGTTTATTTGCGAAACAATGATGTGCATGGGAGCGAGTGAAGAAAAGCGCTAAAAGATTGACTACGTAACACTTGTGCTTGCTTTTCTTTGTCCCTCTGTTGTTTAAAATGTGATATAGATCCCAATCGTTGCCGTTAACACAGCTTCTTAGTTCGTATAGTGGTAAATTATAGGAACACAAAAACTTGTTCACCGTATAAATTGACTTTCTTTCGCATTGAGCTCCGATTTAGGCGGTTTAGATTCTTCATTTTAAGCACATCTATATTTAGTGCAGGTAAAGCCATTCTCTGGGCGAAGCAGCTCCATTAAACAGGCACCAATCACAAATTTCACATCATAAAACATAACTTTTAGCTTTACTGTAAATCATTAACATAACTATTCCCATAGACGATTTAAACCATTTCTAGTTTTTATAAAAAAATTACTTTGTATCATACTTTTTCTCTATGTGCACTTTTCAGCTACAGCATTAGCAGAAATAATTTCGCTTTTTCCAATACAATTTGCGGCTTTAATCCTTTACGGAACAATCCAAGTTGTAGTTAATTCACACCAAGACAGTTTCTTTTATCGAATTTTTTATTATTTATAGAATTTTTTGAGCTGAACTTTCATATATATTAAATAATTGTTTCGATTGAGGCGCGATCACAAAATTTTAGGAAACCACTCGTCGACAACGACACGAACGGGTAAACGAAGAAATTCTACACTCAAGTCTCCACACCGTTTTAGATGGCGTCCGTCTTCTGCGCATGGGAACTGTCGATAAGGAGTTTAAGACGATACGACATGTTGTCATGCCTGGTAGGATAAACCTCGTATACAACCGTTCGAACTCTCGATACAGCAGTTTGACAACTTGTGGGCTTGAATTCAACTTTTGAAAACCCGGCTTCTCCACAGTCAATAAAGCTATTCACAGTTTAAATACGCTGGTTTGCTATTTGTACGATTTGCTATTTGTACGCCAATTTATTGTTGTTTTGCATACAAACGAAAATACGCAGACACCCGTAAATAGAAGTAGGCGTTGAACGTGTTTTTTGGACCTCGTATTTTTATGCTCTGCCTACCACCGCATATGCCCATATTACACGATGCTCGTTTGCTCAGCGAGCAGATAATTTTGTTGTTGTTTCCAATGCGAAACTGTCAAAAATTTTGGAGAATACAACAACAACCAAATTACACGGCCATGTGCACGCCGAGCAAACTAGCATCGTGTTATGCCCATATTACACGATGCTCGTTTGCTCGGCGTGCACATGGCCGTGCAATATGGTTGTTGTTGTATTCTCCAAAATTTTTGACAGTTTAGGGGTGTTCACATTTCAAACCGCTCATACAATCGTTTGTCAAATACAATAGAACAACGAGAAATTTTCATGGAATTCCCACGTTGTTCTATTGGATTTGACAAACGATTTGATGAGTGTGAGCAGAGCATTTCGCATTGGAAGCAACAACAAAAATATCTGCTCGCCGAGCAAACGAGCATCGTGTAATATGGGCATAAGAGCCTGAACAGAATCAAAAATCGTTGCGACCGACGATTGAAATAGAATAGATTCTAAGTCTGCGATTTATCGTTGCGCAAAACGAGCTGCGTTTTTTTCTACATTTTGCATGTATTTTCCAACAACAACAAATCGTCGGCCGCAACATTTTTTTGATTCTGTTCAGGCTCTATTATGGGCAATAATCACATACATCACAGGGTTTCATAACTTTTTAATACGACAGTCACATGGCGAGGTGCTCACAGTTTGAACAATAACAAATGCTATAAATACGATTTGTTGAATGTACGCTTAAACTGTGAATAGCCTTATAAACTTATATCTTGATATTTATGTCAAACGACATATTGACAATGGAGACCGCTCATTGGTCATGAAGAGCAATATATGTCACGATAAATATCGTGATAGCTATTGCCTGCAATGAACTGTCAGTTTAGTTGTTTGAGAGCCAATTTTTTCATTTCGTTTTAATTTCTAAGCAAAATTTGTGTTCTTTCCTTTTTTGCTGTTCTTCACCAACTTGAAATTTTTAAAAATTTTTAAGCGCTTTAATGCAGCAAATATCCGTGTTTGACGCCATCTCACAAATGCTTATATCTATAGTATAATTATTACAAAGTAGGAGCGACAATTTTTGCTGAAGTCAACGTATGTCAAATAAAAGAAAATCAAAACGAAATCGTGCTATGGTTGCTATGGCAGCTCATGCAAAATGGAAATATTACAAATGTTTTGTGTCACACAAAGAAAATAAATTTCATGTAAGCTTAAAAAAGACTGTTATTGAAAGGGACGAAGGGGAAAGGGTACACTTTTCTATACTGGCAAGATTTTGTACTTAAAAAAAAACTTGCTTTTGCCCATATTACACGATGCTCGTTTGCTCGACGTGCACATGGCTGTGCAGTATGGTTGTTGTTGTATTCTCCAAAATTTTTGACAGTTTCACATTGGAAGCAACAACAAAATTATCTGCTCGCCGAGTATGTGAAAGTATATGAAAGTACAAAAAAAAATATTTCAGAAAATTTAGACAAGTGGGCGTGGTAGCTACCATACAACTTAAACACATTATAGCCTGTTCTAATCTAGTTTTTGTTTTGTGAATAAAATAGAGATGTGCTCTAGGTCAACGAATACAGCTTTTGATTCACTCCTTGACCCACAACTGCTTCCTCTTTCGTTTTGTATCTTCTTCATCTTCTAACAATTAATTTATTATTACAGCTTCTTCCAAAACGTTCGGCATGCTGTCTGTACAAAAATTTTTAGCTTAAGGCTTCATTTACAGCTATTCAGCTATTACTCCAGTGGCAACATGTTGTAACTTCGAAAGTTTCGAAGTTGTCGAAATTATCGAATGTCGGTATGTTGTAACACTTTCGACAGGCGATATTTGCGATAAAATATCACTTTATTTTGGTGGCAGTGATAAAGAAGCGAAGTAAATATAAATGGAAATATTAGTCCATTTAAGCATGGTTTTATTTATTATATATTATTTATTTAACATAGAAGTGTTGAATAATGATTTTAAGTAAGTGAAATAATAAAAGTATTGGCTTTAATAAAAGTATATATGGTTACCTTAGCACTGTTTGTTCAAATTAAGTTGACTTTACTTTCTTCAAACAATGTTATTTGTTGAAAGTAACCAATTTATCATTTTTAGTTTAAAGGACATTTTTATTATTTATTTTATTTATTTATTTGTTCAATCAATATTATTTCAAAAGCCTCTCAGGCCAAATCACAAAATTATGGTTATATAAATTTATGTGCTAAATAAATAAAATGTCAAAACTTAAAATATAATATTATCTTACTTAAAACTAGTCCCAAAAACATAATAAGGCTACCCTTGGAAAACTATTTGTTTAATATATAAAAAAATTAAATCATATAAGTGGTCCACAGCGACCAAAAATCAAAATTAAAACAAGGCAAAAATCCACTCACATTACAAATTCATATTACCGTAATAATCTAGGAGCGTACGTTTAAAAACATTTATAGAAGCAAATGATTTCAATGCAGTGGGCAGATCATTCCAACAACGAGCTACTCTAATATGAAAAGATCTTTCAAAAAGCGAACAAGAGATAGAGGGATAAATAATTTGAACATTTCTTGAAGAACGAGAAAAAACAAAACAATTAACCAAGTATGCCGGCAATTGATTTTTTATCGTTTTACAGAAATGCGTGAGTAACCTTATTTTAATAAAATTTAAAAAACTGCAATTAAGAAATTGAAAAACATATGAGGAGATATGATCTCGAACTCTTACATTAAAGACAAATTTCATAATTCTTTTAAATAATAGTTGTATTTTCTTTAAATTGTGGGAAATAGTACTTGAAAATACCTTAATACCGTATGTCAAGGTAGACATTAGCAAAGCATGGACAAGCCTGATTTTTATCTTTATTGGCTATAGATATAGATGGATATAGATGCATGCTATAAAGCTTACGTAAGGTGAAATTTATTTTTGAACTTAAGCTCTTAATATGCGATTCAAACGTAAGTTTTCTGTCAACGATTACACCAAGGCATTTTAATTCATCAACAAAATTGATATTTGTGTTATTAATATTGATAGAGAGATCAACATTTAAATAACTGTTTGTACTAAAGAACATTCCTTTAGTCTTTGAGGCGTTAACTTTAAGGTCGTGAGCAGCCACCCAAGAGGATACATTGAAGGTGTTATAATTTATAACGGACTCAAAAACGTCTAAAAATTGGTATTCACCAGAAAATAGTAGCTGAATATCATCAGAAAAAATAAAAGGCGTGCAGATATTTACATCAATAGTCTTTATCAGGCTATTTATGTAGAGCATAAATAGGATTGGGCCAAGAACCGAACCCTGTGGAACTCCACTGGTGACTTCAAGTATACCCGATGAACAGTTATTATAACTAATAAACTGTTTGCGTTCGCGCAAATATGCGAACAGTAGTTTGAAGGCAGTTTTAGAAAATTGAAACTCATTTTCTAATATTAAAATGAGCTTTCTGTGGTTTATTAAATCAAACGCCTTAGACAAATCAAGGGACAGAAGAACGCAAATCTTATTATCGTTTACAAAACGTCTTATTTTATCCGTAAGGCCCAGTAGGAGAGAAGTTGTATTGTATCCATTCCGATTGCACATAACGGCGTTGCCAGATCAATTAATATTACTTTAATAAAACAATTTTTTAAAAATATTGATTCACGTTATTTAGCATGCCAAGTATCAGAAAAAAGCTTGCGTGCAGCTGTTAAATGTTCGAACATAACTTCGAAACAAACCAAATCGCCTGTCGAATGAAAATATTACAACATACTGGCAGATCGAAAACTTCGCTTCGACAGTGAAGTTACAACATGTCGCCACAGGTTTCTTACTTACTTACTTAGTTGGCGCTACAACCGTATGTCGGCCTTGGCCTCATCTAAGAATTTGCGCCAGCCATTTCTGTCTTTCGCTTGCTGGCGCCAGTTGGAAATTCCAAGCTTCGTCAGGTTGTTCTCTACTTGGTCTTTCCAACGAAGATGCGGTCGTCCTCTTCTGCGTTGACCGCCGCTTGGTACCGAATCGAATGTTTTCTTCACTGGAGCATCGTCTTTCATGCCCTGAACATGACCTAGCCAGCGAAGCCGCTCGATTTTAATGCGCTTGACTATGTTGATGTCAGCGTACTGCTCATACAGTTCATCATTCCACCGTATTCGGTACTCGCCATTGACGCAGATTGGTCCGTAGATCTTACGAAGAATCTTTCTCTCGAATGCTCCTTAAGTCTTTTCATCTAAACTGCTCAGCGTCCAGGTTTGTGATGCATAAAGTAGGACGGGCATGATGAGCGATTTATAGAGCGTGATTTTCGTTCGTCGAGAGAGGGCTCTGCTTCTCAATTGCCTACTAAGCCTAAAGTAACACCCGTTGGAAAGAGTTATTCTTCGTTTGATCTCAATGCTGATGTCGTTGGTTGAGTTTATGCTGGATCCCAGATAAACGAAGTCCTTCACAACCTCGCAGGGATGTATTGTCAACTGTAACGTGGGTTCCAAGACGCTGGGACTGTTTGTTTGTTGACACCAAGTATTTCGTCTTATCTGCATTCACTGACAGACCCATTCGACTTGACTCTCTTTCTAATCTGGAAAATGCTGCACTGACTTTGCGCGTATTATGGCCAATGATATCGATGGCATCAGCATACAAAAGCAGCATAACACTCTTGTAGAATATTGTGTCACTACGTCTCAGATCAGCAGCTCGGATGATCTTTTCCATCATTAGGTTGAAAAAGTCGCACGATAAGGAATCACCTTGTCTGAAACCTCGTTTGATAATAAATGGTGGGGAGAGGTCCTTCCCGATTTTAACTGTGCTGCTGGTGTTGCTCAGTGTCATCCTGCAAAGTCGCGCCACAGGTTTCACAATCTCATATATTGAACCCCGTTGATGAAAGTGCCGAATACAAACTCATATGGCAACATAAATTGTACTTCTTCGAGCGTTCAAGCTGTTCATACTTGCGTGTCACATGCACGCTTGATTTTTGTTTTTTTATCTATTTTTTTCAATGGCGTCCACTGGTGTGGCGGAAAAAATAAAAAGGTTTTGCTAACAAGTCAACACTGTTATCATACTCGCAAACACTATCCTATCCCAAGAATGATAGAATAAGAAATTACGCTTTGCGCAGGTAATCGAGTTTGACAACCATCTGTTCAGTTGACTACGTCACAATAATTTATTTCTTTGAGAAACGTACTGCGATCGGTTGTGTTTTATTTAATTGTGTATATATCGAAGTATATTTGCGAGTTTTTAACATAAAATGTAAAAAATGAAGTGTGTAGCTGCTTATTGTGGTAAATATTTGTGGTAGCTGCTAAATATTTTCCAGAAACCTGATGTTTGCAATTAATACAAAAATTAAAACAAGAAATTGTAGAAAACGCACACAAACGAAAAGAAAAATAAAAAAATATATTAACTTAACAAAATTTATTTCATTATTTAAAAACTTGGAACTATCATTTATTTTTCCTTTCAATTCACAGGTAAATTAATGGAAATAAAATATCTGGGAATGTTTAAACTACATCAATTAAACTCGTAATGAACATTTTTATAAAATCCAAGTCGAAAAATAATGCTCACTGATGTTGGTTTCTCAGACAAATTTCTTTTTTGACTAAGCTGCTTACTGGCTGTAATAAAATAATAGTAAAAATAATGTTTGCAAAGGAGTACTTAATAAATATACCTTCTTCTCGTTCCAATAAATTGCTTCCTAATTCTTTTATTTTAATTATACAAACTAAAATGTATGCAATTTTCATTTCTGTGTAGAAATCGTATGCAAAGTGAACGCTCTCCAAATCAGCATTGATATTATGACGTACATGCGCAGAACGACAATTTTGTTGTACTTATTTTCTTGTCTTCGGCGCAATCTTTTTATTCTATCATTCTTGATCCTATCCTAAGATAGTGGATAGACTATCCTACCTGTGTAAACATGGCCGCAGTGTGCCACACATGTAGGATAATCTGCTATGGCGAATTTACACAATTCACTCAAAACGATGATAGTGAACGATGACAATGAATGTCAAAATATATTTGTTGGCTGATTTATTTTATTGATGTTTAAAAAAATTAAATAAGTAAAAGCCGTAAAAACAAATCCAGCAATCCAAATTTGGAAAATATGGAGCAATATGATTGATTTTTACCAATTAAATAAAAATATATAAACTTTCTGCTTGAAATTATTATTTCAATTATTTCGTTATGAAATTATTAACACCTTTCAATTGTGTTTCAGTATGAATGACACATAAGTTCAATTTGCTTTCACTTTCATCCAAAGAAGAAAAAAAATATAAGGAAATGGTGTTGCTAACACATACACTGTACGTGAACTATCGCACCATTCGTAAATTTTGCGAGCGAGAAAGAGAGCGTTTTTGACACTTCTGAGAGCCTTGGCATCTGATTGGAAGGCTCCTCAGCAAAAAAGTTAAAAATAATTTAATTTTAAGCATTTTTCACTGCTTAAAAAGCAACAAAATCAAAGAAAAAAACCACAAAAATAAATGCAATATGAGTTGTGCGGTTAAGAATTGCAAAAGTTCCCGAAAACTTAAAAATAATGCGCTTTCGTTCCACAGGTAAATATGTCCATACGGTTTGAATTCTTTTAACAAAAGTGCTTTATTTAGTTTCCAACGATATTGTTTTAACTTATTTGTATTAGAAATGTACATATTTCTAATTAAAAATAGTTTAAAAATGCAAGTTGATTTTGCTCCAGTTTGATCAAACCACATCTGTCAAAACACAACACTGCTTCAGAGGCGCAGTCATTTTTCACAGCTGAATACATTTTTGGGGCACTCTTGTTTTCAGCATAGCGAATCAGATTTATTACCTGTTTGTTAAATTCTTCTGATTTCTACACAACAACTAGGCAGAAACACCCGCAAAAATAAGGATTTTAAAAAAATTAACCTAATTGAATTTGTAATAAAGTTCAAGTTTAGAATTTATAGGCCTTCAAATTTAGAAATCTTGCTGTTTTTCCAGTTTTTCAACAAAACGAAGCTTTATGGGTATTAAAACAAAGGTAATGTGCGTATCTATTCAACGAGGTGTCAAATATAAAATTACATGCATAACTTTTTATGATATAATTTTTTTTATAATTAGAATTTGTCTGAAAAACTAGTGGTTTCCCTTTTACGAAAGCAATACATTAAAAAGAGAATTATTAAAAAGATTACTACATCCAGAAGAACTGTAGGCAGAGAAGCCTGTGTTGTACTTACTGAGGTTTGTAAGCCCTAAGCAGCGTCCGAAGGCCTCCTATTAATACATTTAGTTTATTTTTATTAAACTTGAAAAAATTCGCGATTTTAAAAAAAAAAGGGTTGTATCTTAAATGTATGTATTTTTATGTTTGATATCTTGTTGAATAGATACTTGTATTATCTCTCTTTCGATACCCATAAAGTTTAGTTTTGTTGGAAAACTAAAAAAATCAGCTAGATTTTTAGTCCAATTTTTCCAACGTTGGATGCCTATAACTTCTGAGCCAATTGCGAGCGATCTGAAATTTTTTAAATAATTAGAGTTGTTGCTATTCTTGAAATGTTCCTTAAATTTTAATGCATAAGAGCAAAATTGAACAGTTTGGGCCTTCTTTTACGATACAACCGAATACGGCTCTTTGTGATTGTTTCTGTATTTGTGTGAACCAACACCAATATAGAAAATACCACACTTTTCTGTTATTACACCACTTCCTTATATTTCACTTCTTTGCTTTCATCAAAGACATTGGAAGACCTTCTACTTCTGTCACTGTTTAAGGTGGATGACAGACACATCAGCTCGATTTGGTTTCACTTTAATCAAAAGCGGGGTTCACATGATTCTACATGTTGTCACGCCTCGCGTGATGGGAGAATACTGTAAGTTTTGCTTAGCGGCCAAACGATTACACATGCTGCCAAGCCCCACTAAGCTCAAAAATTTCGTGTAGATAACATGTCTTAGATTTGGCAGCAGCTGTACTAACAACATCTTTTTCTGTTATTATTTTTCTTAAAACATTAACAATACGTCTAAGGCCTTTTCCACACTTGGTCAACGCAATACCAACGAAACATCAACGCAACAGCGAAAAAGTTGAAAAGCAATGCAACTATAAACCGAATGCTTTCAGACTTGCTTCAAAAGTCATGCAACATATATTCATTATTTTATATTTAACACTTGCTCATTCATCCTGCAAACTATTTCTTCTTCTTTAAGATTCTATTAATGAAAAAAGAAGCCGACTGACAACATGTTATCTTGAATTTGAAATATTTCAAATTCAAGGCGATCACGCCAGGCGTGACAACATGTAGGATCATGTGAACCCCGCTAAATACACAAGCTAGCAGCTTGAGTTGGAGTTGCGTTGACCAACCCAGCTAGACATGTAACTGTTAGATAACGTGTTATTTAACACGAGCGCTAACACGTTTCGTGTTATTTCCCCTTAAAAAATCCATACAAAACTTGTTACATTTGTTCTAGCGGTAGGTAAAAGTATAACAAGGTTTGCATCTCTGATTCTCATACGTGTGATCTGGCATCTCTGTCTGCCACCCATGTTTTATCCATAAGAAAAAGTATACCTGAACTGCTCACACCAATTACAAATTCAGCTTTATTCACTTTTCCCCCCAATCCGTTGTAACATGCCTACCCCCTGACCAAAACTCTGGCCTAGAGCTTTTTCATTTTCAAAAGACAATATTTGAATTACTTTCTTTTATATATTTAATGAAGGAATTATCTTCAAATAACGACGGCATATAAATTACGCCTATAAAAACAAGAACACACACATTTCTAACAAAAATTCATATTTTTTCATGAACACGTTGGAGCAATGGTGCCGGCGACATCAGCAGTTTAGTTGGTTTATCGGTTTTCTTGGTATTCTTGGTTTTCTTGGTACTCTTTTTTTCAAACAACCGAAAATTCTTCTCAGCAATCTATTTGGTTTTCTGAAAAGAAAATCTGTTTACTTTTTTTAATTTGATTAATATAATTTTAAACTTCCTTTCGATTGCACAGCTTACTTTTTTGGTTTGTTTATTATATTGCTCGTGCAGTAAACATTTGGCCGTAAAAGAGCAAGAAATATGAACATATACAACTTATCTTGTTTAATACAACATCAGAACATATGAATGTATTAGTAAAACAAAATTGTGTACCATTGTGTTAGTAAAGTTGTTAGAGCTGTCCAGCTGGGAAGTGTGGAAAAGGCCTAACCCTGCAGCCACACGTGACAGTGCAAGTTCGAAAAACTCAATACATTTAAACATTTTTACTAACACACTCACATTTGATTCACTGTCTGCCTACTGCAAAGAAGTAAAATATAAGGAAATGGTGTTGCTTACACATACACTGTACGTGAACTGTCGCACCATTCGTAAATTGTGCGAGCGAGAAAGAGTGTGTTTTTTGACATTTTTGAGAACCCTGGCATCTGATTGGAAGACTCCTCAGCAAAATAGTTGAAAATAATTCAATTTTGAGCATTTTTCACTGCTTAAAAAGCAACAAAATTAAAGAAAAAAAACCACTAAAACAAATGCAATATGAGTTGTGCGGTTAAGAATTGTAAAAGTTCCAGGAAACTTAAAAACAATGCGCATTCGTTCCACAGGTAAATATGTCCATACGGTTTAAATTCTTTTAACAAAAGTGCTATATTTAGTTTCTAACGATATTTTTTTAACTTATTTGTGTTAGAAATGTATATATTTCTTATTAAAAATGGTTTAAAAATGCAATTTAGACCCCGTCGATTTTCCGCCAGTTTGATCAAACCACATCTGTCAAAACAGAAACACTGCTTCAGGGGCGCAGTCATTTTTCGCAGTTGAATACATGTTTGGGGCGCTCTTGTTTTCAGCATAGTGAATCAGATTTAGTACCTGTTTGTTAAATTTTTCTGATTTTTACACAACAACTAGGCAGAAACACCCAAAAAAATAAGGATTTTAAAAAATTAACCAAATTTAATTTGTAATTAAAGTTGAAGTTTAGAATTTATAGGCCTTCAAATATAAAAAAATTACCTAAAAATCTTGCAGTTTTTCTAGTTTTTCAACAAAACTAAGTTTTATGGGTATTAAAACAAAGGTAATGTGCGTATCTATTCAACGATGTGTCAAATTAAGAATTCCATAAGAATTCATTAAGATATAATTTTTTATAATTAGAATTTGTCTGAAAGACTAGTGGTTTCTCTTTTACGAAAGCAATACATTAAAAAGAGAATTATTAAAAAGATAACTACATTCAGAACTGCTGTAGACAGAGAAGCCTGTGTGGTACTTACTGAGGTTTGTAAACCCTAAGCAGTATCCGAAGGCCTCCTTTTGATACCTTTATTTTTTTTATTAAATTTGGAAAAACCTCGC
Organism: Dichetophora obliterata; assembly: GCA_963920525.1. NCBI lineage: Eukaryota > Metazoa > Arthropoda > Insecta > Diptera > Sciomyzidae > Dichetophora > Dichetophora obliterata. The sequence continues at coordinate 126,499,628 of OY986439.1, forward strand.
GATTTTAAGTAAAAAAAGGGTTGTATCTTAAATGCATGTATTTATATGTTTGATATCTTGTTGAATAGATACTTGTATTATCTCTCTTTTCATACCCATAAAGTTTAGTTTTGTTGGATAACTTAAAAAATCAGCTAAATTTTTAGTCCACTTTTTCCAACGTTGGATACCTATAACTTCTAAGCCAATTGCGAGCGATCAAAAATTTTTTAATTAATTAGAGTTGTTGCTATTCTTAAAATGTTTCTAAAATTTTAATGCATTAGTACAAACTTTAACAGTTTGTGCCTTGTTTTACGATACTACCGAATACGGCCCTTTGTGATTGTTTCTGTATTTGTGTGAACCAACACCAATATAGAAAATACCACACTTTTCTGCTATTACACCACTTCCTTATATTTTACTTCTTTGGCCTACTGTCTGAGCTACTGTCAGCGAAAATTCATAGACAGTGGATTTTGGCACTGGCGGACAGTAAAAGTCAAAAAGAGGGATTAAAGTGTTGATTTTATTGTATTTTTGTTGAAATTTTTTGGATTTTTTAGGATATCTGCTATTTTAACAATATGCAACACTGGTAACTTACTTTCGGTAAAAAAAAATGGAGGTGAAACTAAATAGAGCGCAAATATTAAAGTTAATTGCATTGTATCGTGAACGTGATCTTTTATGAAAAATGAGTTCATTTAGTAATTCTTTTTACTTTTATTTATAAATTTACAGAACTTTTATTTTTGCTAGAACTGTTGCCCTTGACGACAATTTGAAAATAAGCTTTTACTATCACGTATGGCCGCAGCTTAATTTTTAGCTTGTTTCGAAACATTTTCGAAGTTAATACATATTTTCAACTGTCATGCCATTACTATCACGTGTATGTGCAGGGTAAAGCACACAAAAACTGTAAGGGTATTCAGAGATAGTCTTGTTACAGTGTTAGATTGTTGAAATTTTGTTGTAAGTGTGAACACCCTCAATTAATTATTTTGCTGCACCTACACTTCTGTCAAAATTAGATTGTTAACTGACAACAAAAATATTCAAAACCGTACCAACACTCATAATAATAGGGTCGAGGTATTGTTAGAGTGTTGAGTTCTTGAAATATGACAAGACGTGCATTTTGTTGTTGTGTTGTTGAAATAATCAACACTTCAGCAATCTAACACCGTAACAAGACTACCTCTGAATACCCTTCGTGTATTTTTTGCCAAAGACAACTTTTAAGCTTTATTTTTAGCATTTCTATTTTTGTACACTTCACTTTTTATGTTATCTTATCTTATCTTATCTTCGCCATTAATTTTTAATAGTGTCCGACCGAATGCGGATTTTTGGCCGAAGCTGAATACTAACAAAAATTTTTTCAAGTAACAAAAATAATAAAATTTAGGCCTTGCTTTCGTTATTTAATAATTTCAGTACAAAAAATGGCAATCATTAAAGGTAAAATATGCAATTTTTATTAATGTTTTTTGGAAAAAGTAAATAATACATATAGGTACTTTAAACTTTTTGGGTAAATTTATAGAGTATATACACATTAAACAGTATTGTGTAGAAGATCGTATAAAATTTTTCGATAATAATCAATAATTATTTAATTAATATACTGCAGCAAGCCACAGGGTGACGTGGACCACTGCTTAAAACACGAACTGAGCTGGCAACTTTCCCACAGGTCGCAAAATTCATCTGAAACAAAAATCAAAATATTTTCCTGTTGAGTATGTGATTATGGAATAATTTTTGTCATTTTTGCTGAAAATTTTCGTTACTTTTAAAGAAAAAAGTTTGAAAAAAACGCGCCTAAAGTTTTAAACATAGTGCGCTTCCTGCTTTGGACGAATTATATTTTCTATCGAAAAATGAAAAAATTTAAAAAATGTTGCATTACAAAAAATCAAAAACATTCGGCAAATACTCGGCTATTTCACCATTTTCACAAGAAATAGCGCAATTTTAGTGAAGTGGACACATTTTAACAAACAAAAAATTTTCAGTACAAACTTTTGGTTTTTGAAAATCCTTTTGGGCATGAAAATATCAAAGTTTTGGCTTTGAATATATTTTCAGAATATATAAAGTCCATTTACTACAAAAATCATAAAAAATGCTCAGTGGCTTAGCATCAGGTCTGAAAAGGATAAAGGACGAACAAACAAACAAACAGTGTTGTCGTTTAACAGCCGTTGAAAGTAGTCATGGCAATTTTTTTTTTAAATTGCACTAACATACCAAATTTATTACTTTTTATACATTTTTGGCTAAAACGACTAAAACTGTATGAAATGTGACATTTTTCTTAATTTGTGGATATCGTGTCATGGGTAAGGGTTTCGTTAAAGTAAAGATATTCCTCTACACAAAATGACTAAACGCGCCTGAAGAAGTTTTCACTTCAAAAACTCAATTATTTTTGAAAAAACTCTACAGGCGTTGAAAATCTCGCAAGTGTAAAAGAAATAATTGGTTACGTCATGTGTCTATTTACCACTGGGTTCATTGAATGACTTCATTCTGTTCAGATTATCAGTTCTAGAGAGTAATTAAGAAACAGCAACAACAACAACAATGCCACACAGCTTTGTTGATGTGTTCTGAGTCACTCTCTTCTCTCTCGTATATGCTACAGCAACGCATGGAACAATTACTGACAAGGTAATAGCGTAGACTGGCTTTTTTTCACGAGCGGCGATGTGTAGTTGTCAAAATTAGCTGTTCATGCAATTAATCAAAGAAAAGTGAAAAAATAAGCGACGACTTAAACACAGCTAGTCAACCGCAGCAAACTAAAAACATTCCAATATACTTCGCGAATAAATGTGATGATTCAAAGAAAAGTTAAAAATAAGCACATAGCTAGTCAAAAGCAGCAAATTACAACTTCTTTAGCTGTTTTTGACAACTACCAATCGCCAAAAAAACTGTCACGGCTACCTTGTCAAATAATTATATCATGCAGCAACGATGTTCAACAGAGCTGTGTTGCTATTGGTTTGCACTGTCCCATTGGAAAAAAAGGTTTTTACATTTGCTTAGTTTTACCTATCTTAATGACGACTTATTCGAATAAAAATTATATTCTGCAAATATACTCGAAAAAACCTTTCCAACGATGTAAGATTTATGTGAATATGCTGACGTTAACACAGGTAAAATGGTACCACAATTTTTTTGTTTGCGTAATAATATATAGATCTGTGAACGGATTATTAATACTTGATCATTTATCTGATGAATACTTTTCTAAGAAATTAACATTTTTGAAGTTGAAAAGCAGATTTTTTTCCAAAAATAAACTAAAGTGCGCCCTATTGTGCATTAGCTATCCTACATATTCTATAGTGAATGCATGAAGCTATGATGCAGAAAATCACAATAATCTATCAAAAAGATTGTGCATTAGCTATCCTATATATCCTACATGTGAATGCGTGAAGCTATGTTGAAGCAGATCACAATAATATATTAAAGGATTGTGTGTTGGCTATCCAAACAACAAAAGTAGCAAGGTTTCATTGAACTGGGAAAAATTATCACTAAATGCGAGTTGCCTTAGGTGGAAATTTTAATTGCGATTTAAGACATAAATGTTCACAGGCACTTAAACAATTCCTTTTTAATGAATTATATTTACAAATAAGAAAATAAATATTTTTGTATGCATAACCTTAACAATAGGTTTACCACTTATTGATGATTTTAATGACTGAATTAAAATTTTTTATTTTATGCTTTTATTTTATGCTTATGATTTTCATGAGTTTGAAGTATGTTAATATAATTATTTTAGTTAGTTTAAATAAACAAACCTCATTAAATTGATATGTCTTCTTATTATTTCTTTCGAAGAAACTCCCTTTATATACAAGGTGTGTTGTCTTCGTTTTTGCACCATGGCATAAATCTCACAGAAAATTTCCATAAAGAAATGTTTACCGCAACTTAAGGGGACAGTACACACCTGAATTTTAAAAAAATCAAATATTTTTATGATTGATTTTTGTTGAAAAGACCCCAAAGAATCTATTTTTAATGCTATAAAATTAGAAACTAATTTCTATGTTAAATGGTGAAGGTTTTAAACGCAGAGCGTCAAGGCCGTATAGTCGGTGTCAAAAACTTTAAATCGCTTTTTCTAGAATTCACATTTTTTGAGTTGGCGGGCGTGATAAAAAAAAATTATACTACACTGATCGTCTATAGTCATAAGTCTATAGATTTAACTACGGATAGAAAGATCAGTAAAGTATTTTTGGTTTTCAAGGGATTTTTTGGTCCAAAAAATCGGCTAATTTCGAATAAATGCCGCCATTTTGTCAATTTTGCCAAAAAATTCTTTTAGTTCAATCTATAGCGGCTTTGATGCTAATTAAAACCCTGTTCTTATTTTTTTCAGACGTTTTTGATGTCATTTTCAAAAACCTGCGGCAGCCAAAAAACACACTGGAAAAACCCGAAAAATTTTTTGTTTACTATTTTTACATAAAAATAAATATGCAAAGTTTCAAAAAGATATCTTGTTCTTTCTTAAAAAAGTTTTCATTTTAAAAATTTCATTTTTGAAAAATCCAGTTGTGTACTGTTCTCTTAAATAAAGACAAGCGAATTATATTTATTTTATTAAAAAAAATTCGGTGGTAACTCTTCTACTCTTCTAACAGCGGCAGAAACAGAGCGTTAGTTCGAAACAGCCACAGCGTTTTCACACAAAAATACGCTAGTAATGACCTATGGGACTGCTTCTTGAGCTATGGGACTTTTGTTTGAGCTATGAGTCTTTGGTATGATTTATAACAAGGTTTGATGTTGAAGTCAGTATTAGGATGAACTATGACGTTCGATTGATGGATCAAACAAAGAACGATGTGTTACTCTCTAAAGCAAGAGTGCTTCGAGTGGTAGTGGTGGTTGCTGTTTGATGTATACGTATAACTATTCGATTTTGCATGAATCACTATAAGTCGCAAAAACATGACTCGTTGCAGGTCTCTGATGCGAATCACCTGCCGTTCTTATTAACATTTTTATATATTTAAAAACTATACGTTTTTTTTATATGATAACTCCGCGACGTTATTTTTAGAATGAAAAAAATGTATGAAGTCGGATGAGCGTGCGTTCGCACATACTACATGTAGGATGGACCGGCACAAAAAATCGAAAGTTTTTGATTTTTATCTAACAAGTAGGACGGGCCGCAGTGTAGGCCAAAACACATATGTCTATTGTCTATGTTATGGTGGTGGTGACGGGCACATCACGGTCATGAATTGTTGTTTCAATATTAGGGTGTGTGTCAAAAGGAAACTTTTCAGTCGTGGTAGGATAGAAAATATAAAGTTGAATAAAATTTGTGTGTTGAAATAAATATGTTTTTTTTGCTATGTCAAATGGACGATGAAATTTTGACAGTTACAAATTTTGACGTTTAACATTTCAGTCGTGTTTTAACGCAAATATTTTATTAAATTTGCATTTTATTCAATTTGCGACATATTTAATTGTAAATTTATAAACTTGTTACATTGTAAACTTAAAAAATAAAATGAAATAAAAAAAACTAAAGTGCTTGAGTTTGTATGTGCGTGTGTGTGCACGCATAAAGGATAAAAGAGACATCACATTATTTAATTTACTCAATTACTAAGAAAATTCGTTGAGAAAAAATTTATTTAAATAACATGAAGATAAAATTAAATTTGAAAATGTTTCGGGCATGATACGAGAAAGATTTTTACCCCATCTTTGAAATATGTACTATTTATCATTTTCTTATGTGTACAAGCGTGTGTCGGGAAACTGGGGGCGAACCTTTACAGGGTAACATGTCTGACTGTCTCAACCTGGCGAGGCCAGCATTATCTTTATGAAATCGCCTCAAGTCGACTGAAACTTTCACGTGGTGTTTCCTGGGCAACGTCAAAACTGACAACCGTTAGTTTGGCGGCTAATCTGAGCGGCGGGACCCCCTAGGCTTAAAATAGGTCGTGCGTCGGATTTGAAGCTCACCCGTAAAAACCCATTTCAATGAAAGCAAATAAGAAAAGAAGAAAAATGATCCCAAAATCTGATGGCGACTACTATGATTTACGGATATGCACCTGGAATGTCCGAACCCTTAATTGGGAAGATTCCTCTATCCAACTGAATGATGTCTTGGAAAGATACAAAGCTGATATTACTGCTTTCTAAGAAATGCGATGAAAGGGACAGGGTTGCATTTGGCATGCACCCTGTGATAACTACTACAGCGGCCATGCGGAGAAGCACGAGTTTGGATGCGGATCTGTAGTTGGCAAGAGACTACGGCCCCACGTCCTGCGATTCACACCTGTGAACGAACGACTTGCCATAATCCGCATCAAGGATAAATTTTTCAACATAAGCCTAATATGTGCGCACGCTCCGACAGAAGACAAGGACGATGAGATCAAGGAAATTTTCTACGAGCGCCTTGAAAATGCCTACGAGCACTGCCACCGTAAAAATCTTGCTTGGTGACTTCAACGCTAAGGTGGGTAAGGAAAATATTTTTGGTCCAACAGTCGGAAAGTTCAGCCTCCACGACAACACCTCCGATAACGGAATGAGGCTGATTGACTTCGCCGCAGCACGAAACATGGCCGTAAGTAGCACTAGATTCAAGCATATCAATATTCATAAAGCCACCTGGATTTCCCCTGATCAAAAAACCAAAAATCAAATTGATCACATTTTGATCGACGGAAGGCACTCTTCCAGTGTACTGGATGTACGCACTATCCGTGGTGCAAACATTGACTCGGATCAATATCTTGTTGCAGCCAAGATCCGTACACGTCTGTGCGCAGCTAAGAATACACGCAACCCTACACAGAGAAAGCTAGACGTCGACAAGCTGCAATCGAAACAGACAGCCGATGCTTTCGCCACTCGACTCTCACTCCTGCTTCAAAGCACTCCTCCAATCGATGATATATGCGCGCAGTGGACAGAAATTTCCAACTCCATGCGTGCGGCTGCTGAAGAGGTGATTGGCTACCACCGCCCTCGCCAAAACCAGTGGTACGACCAGGAGTGTCGCGACAGAGAAAGACGCCGCCTACAAAGCCGGTTATAACGCGCGCTGCTAAGGAGCGATACAAAGAAAAGAGGAGGGAAGAGAGACATATTTTCAGGCGGAAAAACAGAGAGGCAGAAAAGCGCGAGCAAGAGAAGATTGAGATGTGTGGTGACGGGAATGGGGCCCGAAAATTTTTCGAAAAAATAAGCCGCCTTGCCGATGGTTTTAAAACCGGAGCCCCTTCCTGCAAGGATGAAAACGGGAATCTAGTGACAGATGTCCAGAGTAAACTGACGTTATGGAGGGAACACTTCTCTAAGCTTCTAAATGGCAACGCTGACAACAATCCCGCTAATAGAGATGATATTCCGGAAACCCCAATTGCGGATGACAGCGTCGAGGCTCCGCTGCCCGACTATGATGAAGTTCTGACAGCTATAGTTCGGCTTAAAAATAACAAAGCCGCGGGAGCTGATGGCTTACCTGCTGAGCTGTTTAAGAACGCAGACGAAGCTCTACTTAAAAGCATTCAAGAGCTTCTATGCAGAATATGGTCGGAAGAATGCATTCCGAACGATTGGAATCTCAGTGTGCTCTGACCAATCCACAAGAAAGGCGATCCCAATATCTGTGCCAATTACCGTGGGATAAGCCTGCTTAATATCGCATATAAGGTCCTGTCGAGCGTTTTATGTGAAAGATTGAAGCCCATTGTAAATGAATTGATTGGTCCTTATCAGTGTGGCTTTAGATCTGGAAAGCCTACCATCGTCCAGATTTTCACGCTACGACAAATCTTGGAGAAGACTCAAAAAAAAAAACAAGTCGACACCCACCATCTTTTTGTCGACTACAAAGCCACCTTCGACAACCCAATAAGGAAGCACCTGTACTCCACCATGTCTGAATTTGATATTCCACTGAGCAACACCAGCAGCGCAGTTAAAATCGGGAAGGACCTCTCCCCACCATTTGTTACGACGAAGCTTGGAATTTCCAACTGACGCCAACAAGCGAAAGACAGAAATGGCTGGCGCAAATTCTTAGATGAGGCCAAGACCTACATACGGTTGTAGCGCCAACTAAGTAAGTAAGTAGTAGTAACAAGCGTGTGTCAACCGGCGTATCATAATAACAAAATTAGTACCAAAAATCTCAGAATATAGAATTATATAGGTTACATTTTCTTTATGTGCATTATAGACTCCTTTATGACTTTGCCCCCCCCCCCCCCCCTACGTTTTTCACTCTCGCCTTCTTCTCTTCCACAGCAACTGAACAGCGTTGCGTGTGAGCAAAATGTGTGGCTTTGTATTCCAATGCTGATTTAATGTTAAAAGTGTTTTTAATTTCTAATTTTTACCCATCTTAATGACAAAATATTTGAATAAAAATTATATTACTTGCTATGAACCAGAGCTTTCAAAGAATATAAATTGCATTCGAGTGTGTTGTCTAAAAGTTGGTAAAAAGGGGGTAAAGTTTTGTGTTTAAGTATTTATATATAGATTACAAAATTTATCGCACTTAAAACGAAATAAAGAACAAAAAAGAATTGTGTGGTTTTTCCTTTTTTGAAAGCATTAAATTAAAAAGAGAATTATTAAAAAGAGTTATAGTTTTTAATAAATTGACATCCCCTGAAGATGTAGAAACTACCTACGAAACGTTGGGAAAAACAATGTAATTTTTTTTTTAATTTTTATCATTTAAAAACATATTGACCAAAACAGCCCAAACACGCAAAGATATCGAAAGATTTAGAAAATATTGATAGACAGATTATTTTCATTAAAAATAGTGTTACTCTTTTATTCTCTTCAGAGAGAATAGCTGTAGACAGTGAAGACTTACTGAAGTTGTAATCTCTAAGCAGCCTATTCAAACGGGATATATTTAGTTTTTCATTAAATTTAAAAAAGCGCGATTTTAAGTATAAAAAGGGTGTATAAAAAAGTATAATTTATGTTTGATAGCTCATTGAATAGATACTCGTATAACCTTTCTTTTGGTACACATAAGGCTTAGTTTTGCTGGAAAAATTAAAAAGCAGCTAGATTTTTAGTCCATTTTTTTAACTTTGGAGGGCCATAACATCTAAAAAATCCATAAAATCCACAAAAAATTAAACATTACAGATGTCGCTATTCTTGAAATGTTCCAAAGTTGTAAATTTAAAAAAGAGTTCTCGATTTTTTTGCATAAGAAACACATTTGAAATCCTTTTTGTATACATTCAAAAATTTCTAAAGCCAGTATTTTTTGTTTAAAGCTTTAAGTTTTATTGAAATAAAAATATGAAGGCATAAAAACAGTATTGTGTTTTATAATAAACTGATCGCCTGGTAGACGTTGCTCTACGCCTTCCTGTCTTTAAAAAATTTGGGTGAAATTTTATGTCCTGTTGTGGAAACTTAGAAAACATAAGCAAGCAACCATCAATAAGTTCCTCTGCTGACGCATCGTTCTTTCCCTCCTTTTGCTCCGCTGCGCAACATTAGCTGCATTTCCGTGGAACTAGATCAGATCGAAACTCAGTAAAAACAACGTTAGTTGAACTTTATATCAATTTATCAGAGACTTGAAACAGCTGTTTCCAGAACAATAACAAAATAAAACAACTATACCAAAACGCCCATTGAGCGGTGAAACGTCAAAATAGGAAAATGAATAGTTATTTAGATTTGCCAACTATGTTCGTTTTGATAAAAAATGATTGAAACTTGGCAGCATTTTAAGATCAGAAATAGAGCTAGAAATCGAGCTGGTTTTAATTTTTGTTTTTGTTTTGTGAATAAAATAGAGCTGCGCTCTAGATCAACGACCACGGGAATGCAGCTATTGAATGTTACTGTTTTTTCCAATGCATTGTTACGTTTGGAACTGTGTTTAAAAATATTTAAGAATCCTAACTAAATATTCGAAACAAAGGTTTTGGCTTTTAAGCGAGCCGTGCCGGTTTGGCTTTCATGTGTATAATCATAATTTATTTTTAATTTAATTTTCTTTTATAACAATTTGTTACAATTTTTCTTATTCTAAGACACACCATTTTCCAGTCACATTTCCAACATATTTAATTTGACCAATCATTAATTGATGTAACCAAATATGCAGACTTGCATTTTGTATCTTCCGCGAAAATGCAATACTAAATATTTGGTCACATGCAATGACTCACATGTGCAAGTTGTAATAAGATCGGCTCTTTGATAATACTAGAAGTGGCTGCTTGCGCTTAGCCAACATGCGTGATTCATTAATAATCACTATTTATTTTATTGTTTACGTCCATGCCGTTTATTGTTTTAACTTATGTTGCACTACTCAGCTTGATCATATTGCACTCACATGTGCTCAGTGTTTCAAGGTTTGTTTACGTTGATGACCTTGCTTGTGACTAGGTGGTCTGTTTTTTATTATTATTTGTTTGTTTTTATTTGCTTTTGGGTTGTACACACAACACCCTTACCCTTTAAAAAAAATGATTTTGTTACCTTAAATGACAAAATTATTTTTAGAATATTACATACATCCATTTAAGTTTAGTATTATTTTTACATGTTCCTTGCTTTAATTAAGTTGTTATTATGTACTTCTTTTTCTTTATTATCTATTATTATTATACTGTTCGGCCCGTTTTGAGATATACTTTCAAAATGACCTTTAAAAGGTTTATCCAATTTTTTCTCATTTCCTATTTTTAAATATACAGAATCTCCTATCCTAAAATTTGCTTTATTTACATACTATTATATTTCAGATATATTTTGCTTACTTTCTAATCAAGTTGCTTTTGCATTAGTTTGCGCATATTTCAGCTTAAGTTTTAATTCGCTAATATAAGTTTCAACATTGTAAAATTTTTCTTGATTGTTTATAATTTCACATGGCGCATAACTTTCCATATATTAATTCAAATGGTGTGTAGTGTGTTGTACTATGTGGAGTTGTATTGTATGAATATGTGTAGTAAGGCAAAAATTCGTCCCAATTATCCTTTCCGTCCAATGTCATTAGGAAATCGTTTAAAACTCTATGATTTCTTTCTATCGTACCTAAAGTTTCATGATGATACGGTGTAAAAGTTATCTTATCTATGTTCAATAATTTGGAAATGTTTACTAATAATTCATTTGTGAATTCCGTGCCTTTGTCTGTTTTTAGCTTTCCAAAACAACCATATTTTAATATGAATTTTTCTACTATTGTTTTTGCTACACTAACTGCATCTTTTGTAACTAGTGGGAATGCTTCTACAAATTTTGTGAGTTCACATTGGATTGTAAGTATGTATCTGTATGAATTGTATGGTCTAAGAGGACCTACTGTATCTATTGTTACAACATCAAATGATGTGGTCGGCGTATCTGTCACCATTAATTTTTCTTTTGTATATTGAGTTATTTTTACTTGGTTACACAATTTGCACTTGTTAATATATTCTCTAACCATTTTATTCATCCCTTTCCAAACGTATCTTTTTTTTTAACTTTGCTATGCATCTTCTTATACCACAATGACCTGCTGTTTTTGAGTCATGATATTTTTTTATTAAATCTTTCATTTCTTCTACATTTTCTATTCTTTTTGGAGCAGTATGTAATAATATGTCTAGACAATTCCTCTTTTTATCTTCTTGAATCTCATCAAATATTTTTTTAAATCTGTGCACAGATATCTCTTCAAATATTCTATCATCATCCGCTAGCGCTAGTTTATACAAATGTTCATGCTCTGTATAAGATAACAATTTTTTCAAAATCAATTTAAACTCTGATAATGTCTTATTGTATCTAACATGCAACATATTTCTGAATTCATATATTTCACAATTTTGGCCATTCATAATTTATTTCATATGTTCAAATTTTAACTTTTTTACTCCTCTAGTATCAGATATCGATATACACTCCCATATATGAAGATGATCAGTATCCAATGGCGACGTGTCCCGGGGTATTTCTATTGCTGTATCACTTATTTCTTTATTCTTCGTTGCTCTTGTTAGCACATTTACATTATTGATTGGTACCATTTCTTTTAATTTCTCAGAACTTAATTTTATTCTAGATAACGCATCAGCGTTCGTATTCATGCTACCTTGTTTGAATATGATATCAAAATCATAATCCATTATATCTATTATTATTCTAGTTAACCTTGATGATGGATCCTTATGCGTGAATAAACTTACTAAAGGTCTATGATCTGTATACACTTTAAATCTTCTACCATACAAATATGGTCTGAAATGTTTTATTCCCCAATGTATGGCTAACAGCTCTTTCTCTATTACCGTTTTATTTAACTCATGCTTGTTAAGGGACTTACTTGCAAATGCTATTGGTTTATCACTACCTATTTCTCCTTGAGAAAGAGGAGAATTGCTCCTAAAAGCAAAGTTTGATGCATCTGTGGTTAGTATGAAAGGTTTTGAAAAATCCGGATAACTTAATATAGGTGGTGACATGAGTTTTCGTTTTAAAAGTTCAAAAGATTGTCGGCAGATTTGCGACCAACTGAAAATTACGTGCTTCTTTAACAATTGATTTAATGGTTTTGCTATATCAGCAAAATTCTGAATAAAACGCCTGTAATAATTACAGAAAGCTACGAACCTACGTACTTCGTCCGCATCTTTTGGTGTCGGGTAGTTTTTTTATCACATCATATTTGCTTGGATCTGTAGTCACACCTTGATCAGTTATTAGATGTCCAAGATACACAACTTCTGGTCTCAGAAACTTGTATTTACCTGGATTTAACTTTAAATTATATCTACGTAGCCTTTTAAAGACTTCTGACAGATTCTTGTTATGTTCCTTTAAACTAGATCCAAAGATTATTATATCATCGACATATAAATTGGGCAGAGCACACTGAGATTCCAATCGTTCGGAATGCATTCTTCCGACCTTATTCTGCAAAGAAGCTCGTGAATGCATTTAAGTAGAGCTTCGCTTCCGTTCTTAAACAGCTCAGCAGGAAAGCCATCAGCTCACGCGGCTTTGTTATTTTTAAGCCGAGCTATAGCTGCCAGAATTTCATCATAGTCGGGCAGCGGAACCTCGACGCTTTCATCCAAAATTGGGGTTTCCGGAATATCATCTTGTTATCAGCGTCGCCATTTAGAAGCTTAGAGAAGTGTTCCCTCCATAACGTCAGTGTACTCTGAACATCTGTCACTAGATTCCCATTTTCATCCTTGCAGGAAGAGCCCCCCGTTTAAAAAACCATCGGCAAGGCGTCTTTTGTTCGAAAAATTTTCGAAACTCATTCCTGTCACCATACATCTCAAGGTCTCTGCCCACTTGCGGCAAGTAACAAAACGAAACTACAAAATATAACTAGCATGTGTTCTTATACTTGCTCACTAAGCGACGACGAAACGGCAACGACTGTTGACGCCGACGAAAAAGCCGGTGGTGATCGTTTCAAAGAATTCTGACCGGCTGTCATTCTCTTTGTTTACAAAAATTACAATGAACTCCAATAGTTTATTGCTCAAAGTAAAAAATTCGCCATCGATAGGTAATTTTAAAAGCATAGGATAAATCCAAATTCTACGATTTAATTGGTTTTCTCCGTCTTCTTTATCTAATAGAAAAGCTATTAAAGGTAATTGTGTATTAGAAAATTCTGCGCTTATTTTTATATTGTTTTTAGCCGTTTTACAGTCGTTTCGTTACGTGCCGTAAGTGGGCAGAGACCTTCAATCTTCTCCTACTCGCGCTTTTCTGCCTCTCTATTTTTCCGCCTGAAAATACATCTCTCTTCCTTCCTCTTTTCTTTGTATCGCTCCTTAGCAGTGCGCGTTACAACCTACTGTAGGGTGGCTTTGTAGGTGGCATCTTTCTCCGCAGTGGCGTCGCGACACTCCTGGTCGTATCACTGGTTTCGGCGAGGGCGGTGGTAGCCAATCACCTCTTCAGCAGCCACACGCATGGAGTTGGAAATGTGTGTCCACTGCGCGCATATATCATCGATTGGAGGAGTACTTTGAAGCAGGAGTGAGAGTCGAGTGGCGAAAGCATCGGCTGTCTGTTTCGATTGCAGCTTGTCGACGTCTAGCTTTCTCTGTGTAGGGTTGCGTGTATTCTTAGCTGCGCACAGACGTGTACGGATCTTGGCTGCAACAAGATATTGATCCGAGTCAATGTTTGCACCACGGATAGTGCGTACATCCAATACACTGGAAGAGTGCCTTCCGTCGATCGAAACGTGATCAATTTGATTTTTGGTTTTTTGATCAGGGGACATCCAGGTGGCTTTATGAATATTGGCACTTGAATCTAGTGGTACTTACGACCATGTTTCGTGCTGCGGTGAAGTCAATCAGCCTCATTCCGTTATCAGAGGTGTTGTCGTGGAGGCTGAACTTTCCGACTGTTGGACCAAATATGTTTTCCTTACCCACCTTAGCTTTGAAGTCACCAAGCAAGATTTTTACGGTGGCAGTGCTCGTAAGCATTTTCAAGGCGCTCGTAGAAAATTTCCTTGATCGCATCGTCCTTGTCTTCTGTCGGAGCGTGCGCACGTATTAGGTTTATATTAATAAATTTAACCTAGATGCGGATTATGGCAAGTCATTCGATCGCAGGACTTGGGGCCGTAGTCTTTTGGCAACTACAAATCCGCATCCAAACTCGTGCTTCTCCGCATGGCCGCTGTAGTAGATATCACAGGGTGCATGCCGAATGCAACCCTGTCCCTTCCATCGCATTTCTTGGATAGCAGTGATATCAGCTTTGTGTTTTTCCAAGACATCAGTCAGTTGAATAGAGGCAACTTCCCAATTAAGGGTATGGACATTCCAGGTGCATATCCGTAAATCATTACCAGTTTTTCGTTTGCGGTAGTCGTCATCAGATTTGGGGATCAGTTTTCTTCTATTCTTATTAGTTTTCATTGAAATGGTTTTTACGGGTGGGCTTCAAATCCGACGCTTAACCTATTTTAATCCTAGGGAGGCCCGCCGCTCAGATTAACCGCCAAACTAACGGTTGTCAGTTTTGACGTTGCCCAGGAAACACCACGTGGAGGTTTGAGTCGACTTGAGGCGATTTCACAGGGATTATGCTGGCCTCGACAGGTTGAGACAGTCAGACATGTTACCCTGTAAAGGATCGCCCTCCAGTTTCCCCAGTTTCAAAATATATTAACATTTAAAAATATTTTCATATAAAATCAAAAAAGCCGTAAGTTACAATAAATTCAAAGTCGACTTTTTGATTGATTATTGATGCACTTTATCAAAATACATGTTCCTACTAAATTGTACACTCCTACAAATAAAAACGACGTTTTAAATAAAAAATGTCTAAAATCCCTAAGTTTAACCGACATACAGTTACAATTTAGAAAGTTGACTCTCCCGTAAAAATTTTTAACTGTAGCTTACGGCTTTTTGATTTAATATGAAGATATTTTTAAAAAATGCACTGCCTAGCGGGGCAAGCGCGCCCTTCCTCCCCCTGTGGACGCCCATGCTGCGCTTCCATGGCGAGTTGAGTCTGAGTTGGGGTTTTCGTAAAGTTGATAAAATGGCGTTCCTAGCTCAGAAGTGTTTCCATACACAACATCGAGTCGAGTTGGACTTCGGTTATTCCGTTCACCATTTTTTCTTAGTACAAATGTGTGCGTTTAGCAGGTGCAAAATTTACTAAAAATGTTGAGTCTTTCATCAGCATCAGTTTCCGATACTTTGTGTGCCTGCTGAATAGTATGTTACATTTTATATCAGCGCAGTGGCAGAAATAAAATAATATAAACAGTAATCAATAAATTCAATAAAACCTTCTGAACGCATCCAATCTAACTCAGTTAAATCTAACAAGTTTCATGGAGTTTCATGGATTTAACGAAAATCAACTCAAGTCGCGTTTCCATGGGGAGTTAATCTCTTGGTCTTGCTTTACACTTGTCCAGAATTGACGATCAAGTCTTATGTCTGTGGTGCGGGAACCGTAACAAAAGGGAAAGAAAAATTTACCGTACCATCAATCCTTGGGCAGTTCGTTTCTATTCGTTTTGCGCATCAACGGCGTCGTTTCATATTAAGAATTGATCGTCAACTCTAGATTTGTATGGCCCAAAATACACTGTAGTGCTCAGTCTGCGTGAAACAGGTTTTCTTAGGCAAGGGAGGTGATGCAGGCGACTTGAGGTGAGTGAAATTTCACGCTCCAAAAAAGTTGTAGACGATAGACAGACACGCAGACACACGTGAAGTCGTTATATTTTATTTAGGGGTTTCCTACACCAATACAATCAAACATTGTTCATGTATACAAAAAAAAAACTGGTTTCACGCAGACTGACCAATACAGTGTTTTTTGAATAACGGGCTGCTCACGCAGACTGAGCACTGCAGTGTATTTTGGGCCTTTAAACGTGAACGTCAAGCTTAGAAGGAAATTTTGAAAAATTGATAGTCTTAAAAATATGGAACTATCGATATTATTGATAGTGCCATCGATAGTTTGACACCTCTATAGAAGATCTATTCATTTTGATTTCTGTGTATTCTGTGTAAAACCGTTGTATTACTTTTTTTATTGTTTTATTTTGACCATGACTGTAAGGCTATTCACAGTTTAAGCGTACTTTTTACAAATCGTATTTATAGCATTTCCCTGCAATAATTCTATCGGTTATTTAACTAAAAAAAACAGTTTTTCTAAACTGAAATTTCGGTCACCTCTTTCTACAAAGTTTCAGTTATGCTAGGAAGAGCCTCGGGGAGAAAGTAACCGAAATTCATGTATACGTGTGATCTGGCATCCCTTTCTCTTACGTTGTTTTTATCAATTTCCAATACCATCGAAGTATAGCCTTCTCGCTCTCTCTAGTAAGGCTTAACATAAATACAGGTTATAGGTAACAAAATTTCGCTAGATAGATATGACTGAAAACTCAGTTATATGTAACCGTTAGATATAATGTAAAAATCAGTTTTATCTTACGTACTCCTTAAAAAATGAAACTGCATGTAATTCGTTGGTGTCTTGAAACAAATGTTTTAAATTGTTAATTGTTGTAATTGTTGTAACTGCTACTGCTAGCCACTTCTGTGGCGATGACTTTGGGAATGAAATTAGATGTGGCGAATGTTGAAATGCTCCCTGCATTATTGATATTGTCAAGTGTGCTTATTAGCTCATCCTTCTTTGATGGGTGGCAGCGTTCCAACAGTAAGCAATTTAAAGATTTTTTTAATTTTTTTATCGCAGAACTTGTTTTTTATTGTTAGCGAAACCAGGAATGGTAAACTACAATGGCGGATATGCAAAAATTGGGCATGATTTTTTAATAATGACACCTTCTCTTTCTTTCACATGCAATTGCTAAAATTTTCATATTTTTCCTTGTTTCACAATTTTTGACACTGAAATGAGTATAATAATGTGGTTGTAAACAGAAAAAAGTATGTGATTGTGTTGGGGTTTTGGTTAGCTATTCTTGTAGTGTTGTTATTGTTGAAACTGTGAGCACTCCGCCATCATAGTAGAATAATTAGGTAGGGTAAAGAGATTCACCACACCGACAGCTAATGTTTAGGCCGCAACCCTAAAGTCTAATGTACTAGATTTTAAACTTACTGCGTTATCGACACGTTCCAGTGTCGAGGCTCAATGCACGAATGACCCGCTCGATCGGCCTCTCCGATGAGGTCTGTTGGCGGTCAAATCATTCACGTATTGAATGTCATCCTTATAAGTTTAAAATTCTGCCATATGTACAACCAATTTTGATTCACCTATTGAAGTTTAATAAGCAACGTAAGTTGGAATAAATACCGATTTCAATCGATGCAATATACTTACCTGTGTCTTTTTGTTATTTTTTGCTTTTTCTCCTTTTGCGTAAACTTCGAGCACAAATAGCCCGAAGTTTACCAGCAAATCATCCAGCTGACTGTCACTTCCTTGCAGACTAAAACCATCGCTCGTAGGTGAACCGATAATTCACCGGGACAAATAGCTACCAAATTTGTTTATGGTCCTTTCGGAGCCATTTTTAGGAAAATTTGGAGTCAGCCTAAAGAAGAAAAAAATCAAAGAAATCATCTTTAACAGCACAGCAGTAAATCGGAATATACTACATTACTTACCAGCGTCTAGCAGCAAAAAAGGTAAGTTTATTGATTCTATGTGGTCTCAAATATTTATGTGCAAGTGCTGAAAACAAATTAAAGGTTTAAAATAAAAGGTTTTGCAGAATGTGTGCGAAAATTGCGTACAGATTTTGGAAGAAGAGAAGCATCTTCAGCTCCGTATGTTCGTTATCTTGTGGAAAAAGGAAGAAGAAACTGGCATTCTCATCGATAAACCAAAGCGTGAAAAGCCAAAAGCAGTGCGTACACCCGAGAATATTGCTGCTGTGGCAGAAAGTGTGCGTGAAGCGCCATCAACATCAATTCACCGTCGTTCTCAACCATTGCGTACGGATTTTGGAAGAAGAGAAGCACCGTCAGCTCCGTATGTTCGGTATCTTGTGGAAAAAGGTAAAAGAAACTGGCATCCTCATCGATAAACCAAAGCGTGAAAAGCCAAAAGCAGTGCGTACACCCGAGAATATTGCTGCTGTGGCAGAAAGTGTGCGTGAAGGGCCATCAACATCAATTCACCGTCATTCTCAACAATTGAACATTTCGGAGACATCATTGAGACGAGTTTTGCATAAAGACCTTGGTATGACGCCATAAAAAGTCCAATTGTTTCAGGAGTTGAAGCCAACTGACCATCCAATGCGTTTTCGCTTCGCTAAGTGGGCCTGCGATCGACTTACAGAAGATGCCGATTTTGCCAAAAAAATCATCTTTTCAGATGAAGCTCATTTTGATCTTGGCGGGTATGCAAACAAGCAGAATTGTCGCATTTGGGGCACAGAAAAGCCGCTGCACCCAAAACGAGTCACTGTTTGGTGCAGATTTTGGTCCAGAGGCATAATTGGGCCATTTTTCTTCGAAAATGAGCAAGGAGTGGCCGTTACAGTCAATGGCGATCGTTATCGGGCCATGTTTGTTCACAAAAATTGAAGAGGAGGATATTGGCAACATTTGGTTTCAACACGACGGCGCTACGTGCCACACAGCCGAAGCTACACTCGATGTTTTGCGCCCTATTTTTGAAGATCGCATTATCAGCCGCAGAGCTGATGTCGTTTGGTCACCTCGGAGCTGCGATTTGACACCGTTGGATTATTGTTTGTGGGGTGCCCTCAAAGATAAGTGTTACGCCGACAAGCCAGAGACAATTGACGCTTTAAAGGACAATATTGGTGAAACCATTGGTGAAATACAGCTGCACACAATCGATAATGTGCTTAAAAATTGGACCGATCGTGTAGGCTACTGTATGGCCAGCCGAGGCAGCCATTTGAATTAAATTATTTTCCAATATTAACCGGAAGGATTGCACTTTCAAATAAAAAAGAAATTTGAGAAAATATTTCGTAGTTTTTTTTATAGAATTTTTTTAAAAAAAAAATGTTATTTGGCGGACCCTTTATTATTTCAACCAGTGCAATTATTAAAACTTTCATTGTCTTTTAACACCTTTGTGTTTAAAAATTTTGGTTGGATTTAAAATAAAGTAATATATAAATAAAAGTGGCAAAAACTTTATGGAAAAGTGTAGTTGTTTTTTTTTTAGTCATAATTCGTTTGGTTTGCTTCAGTTTAAATCAAGCAAGGAACACACTCACACACACACTCACTTAAGTGACAAATTCGTTTCGCGAATTTTTGGCATTTTTAAATAGTTTTTTGTTTTGGCAAAATATTGTGTCCGTCCGGCACTATTAATTTTTTGTAACCATATTAAGAAACTCGCGAAGTGCACGATTTTTATTGCTTTTATAAGTTTTATAATTTGAAGATTAAACCACTAATTTCTTAAGCACAAAGAGACACATACACACTCGCACACTAATTTATTTGGCCAGCTTTGTCTGCTTGCCGTTTTATTATTCGTTGCGTTTTATTGTTTGGATATTAATAAATCACTTTATTGTTATTTTAGATTATATTATGTGCATACTTTAAACAATAATGTTTCAGATTTTAGTTTAGACAAGTTAAAACTAACATAAACAAAATAAAGCGACTTGCTTATGACAATCGTGACGAAGGAACGAAGTAGAATCGAAACATTTTAGTAAGACGTACATATTACGATTTTAAATTTTGGTACTTTTTCCAGTTTTTAACTATCTTCAGTTAAAGGCACTACTTTTAACCCCAAGTCGTCTACGGAAAATATTTTCAAGGATTTTAATCCCTTTTTTTTTTTTGAGAATTTTGATTTATTTTTGGGAATAATTGTAAAATGTTTTTTTTTTACGTAATTTTTAGGCAATAGTGTATAAAGGTAACACATTGTCATAATAAAAAAAAGAGTTTCTACGTATTAGGAACTACGTATAAAATATATTTTAATAAATTGTTAACTCCCAATTTCATACAATTTTTTAAGTTTCTACTAATTAGAGACAAGTTAAAAATTTTTCACGCGGTTGGTTTTTGGGGATTTTTGAAAATTTTATTATTTTTTATACAAAAATTAAACTACTTATGTTTCTTTGTGAAGTTTCTACGTATTAGAAACGAGACAAAAACATTTTATCAATTTTTTATAAAAAAAAAATTCTTTGCTAGCGGAAATTTCTACTTATTAGAAACAAAAGAAAAATGTTTTAAGCATTTTTGAGCTTGAATTTTATTCACAAACGGAAGTTTCTACTTATTAGAAACAAATTAAAAATCGTTTGGAGCAGCTTCGGCTTGAATTTTCTTTTCTGGTTTTTTGATTTGTTGCGTTTTCAGCAAGTTATACATAAAAAAAAAATCAGTTTTGTATACATTTATTATACAAATTTATAAAAGTTTTTTTTCATTCGTTTTCGGGTTTTTCCAAGAAGTTTTTTCTCCAACAAATAAATCATGGCTAAAATGAACTCGTTCATGAGGCATACGGACACTATTTTCGTTTTAGAGAAAGATTTTAATGATATTCCTAAAGAGGACACACTCTTTTTGTTTTAAAAATTCAAGAGGATGAGTTAAAATCTCAATGGGCAACAGCAAAGGCGTCCTACGAATCCTGCCTTCAAAAATTAGCGTCAACGAGTAACGACGATGATGAAAATGTTTCCGTCGTGAAAGTTAGATATCGTTCATGTTATCAGGTATACGTGCGTTGTCTCGCTACAATGAACGGACTCACAGACAAGTTGTCCACAGCCAAGAAAAGTCACGAGGAACTGGATATTACGAGAGTGGAAATGCCGATGTCGGGCCACAACATAAACTTGCCGCCATGTGATACAGAGCTATTTCACGGGGATTATTTGACATGGCCATCCTTTAGGGACATGTTTTCGGCCATCTATATATCGAATAATCGGCTGACACCTGTGGAGAAATTGTTTCACCTCAATCAAAAGACCCCTGGAGAGGCAAAGGAGATTGTACAAAAATCTCCTCTGACACATGAAGGATTTGCAACAGCCTGGCAAAATTAACGGACCGATATGAAAATAAGCGAATTTTGGTGAACAGCCAGCTAAAGGTTTTATTTAATCTGCCGGCTGTAACCAACGAGTCTGGAAGTGCCATAAAAAAACTGCAAAGGGATATAAATAATTGTATATCAGCTCTTACGATGCATAAGGTGGATATAAGCAGATGGGATGCGATATTTACATACTTATGTTCAACGAGGTTGCTAGAAACTACGCTCTCTTTATGGGAGCAATCGATTGAAGACAAGGCGGAAATCCCCAAATGGGCCGACCTTGATAAGTTTCTAACTAGTCGTTTTCAGACATTAGAAACGGTGAGTGACTTTAGAGGCGCTGTGCCAAAAAGGCAAAAACCAAGCGCACCTTCACCGAATGTGAAGAGAGTCAGCACATATCAGGCAAATGTGACGAACAATAATTGCAAGCTGTGCAAAAATCAGCAACATGCGTTAAAGTTCTGTCCAAAGTTTCTGGCCATGAGCATTAATGACAGATCGTCAGCTGTGAGGCGTTTGCATTGCTGCCTCAATTGCCTGTCAACGGGCCACAATTTTAAGAATTGTAAAAGCGGGTACAACTGCTCTTCGTGTGGACAACGCCATCACTCGATGTTACACAGAGATTTCAGAGGTGCAAAGAGTTATAAAAATGCGGGAGGTCCAAGCACGAGTGCAATACAGTCCACTCACCCAGGTGCAGTGCAAGCTCAGGCAACTGCAAGCACTAGCAGCAGCGTTCAATCATGTTTTGCCTCAAGCAGCAAAGGTATTTTGCTGGGAACCACGATGATTAATATTTGCCATCGAGGATCTATCTTTTCAGCCAGAGCACTTATTGATTCTGGCTCCGAAGGCTCGTTCATTTCTGAGAGGCTGCAGTGACTTATTCAGTTGCCTACTCAACGAACTTGCGCCCAAGTCTCAGGACTTAATAACGTGGTATCTGCTAGAGTGCAAAAGGCATGCACGCTGGTAATAGGGTCACCTATTGATCCAACAGCTCAATTAACTACACGTGCGCTGATACTTCCCAAGATCATGGGCAATCTTCCTACTTGCTCAGTCGATCCGTTGTTGCAGCAAGCTTTTCCGGAGCTTGTTCTAGCCGATAGGCGTTTTTATTGCAGCAATCAAGTTGATGTGCTATTAGGTGGGGACTTATACCCACAAATTCTCCTTGATGGTACCCGTCGAAATGTTCATGGGGTCACTTATTGCTCAAGAGACCATCTTCGGCTGGATTATAACCGGCTCCATTCCGAAAACATCTCAAAAACCTCCTTCTTCTGCTGTCGTGTAGTATTTTAGTGAAATTTCACTTGACCGGCAGTTTGCGTCTTTTTGGGAGCTTGAAGAGGTACCGCAAAAGACTGCGTCCAATCTCACAGACAAATTTTGTGAGGCAAATTATGTCAAAACGACCAGGCGTATCTCCGATGGTCGATACGTCGTAACCTTGCCTTTCAAGGAAAATTTTCCAGAACATGTCCGCTTTGGTGATTCACGCTATATTGCGGTACGTCAATTCCTGCGCAATGAGGTGAGATTGGCCAAAAATATAGCCTCCAAGAACGAATAAGATGGTGTTCTAAAAGAGTACCTTTTGCTGGGCCAAATGAGAAAAATATCTTCTGGTCTCAATCAGTGACTATCTTCAGGATATTACCTGCCTCATCACGCCGTCTTGAAGCCTGACAGCACCAGTACAAAGGTTCGCGTTGTCTTTAACGCGTCTAGCTGTACATCAAATGGTGTTAGTCTTAACGATGTTCTACATGCAGGTCCAGTTCTGCAAAGTGATTTAACTTTGCTTATACTGAAGTGGAGGTTCTTTCAATTTGTATTTAATGGTGACATTGAGAAGATGTACCGCCAAATACTCGTGAGTGAGGACCATCAGCGATTTCAGCGAATAATCTTTCGCGATTCACCAGGGAATCAGCTGCAGAATTTTCAGCTTTTGTTGTTAACTGTGCTCCGTTTCTAGCCATTAGAACCCTTTTGCAGCTTGCCGATGATGTGGAAAGCAGCTTGCCACTAGCGTCAAAAATCTTGCATCACCATATGTACGTAGATGACGCACTGGTGGGAGGTCATGACCTGAAGTGAGCGGTGCAAGCTCGTGAAGAGTTAGAAAAAGCGGCACAATCAGCAGGTTTTTCATTACGAAAATGGACAGCCAATTCAGATGACGTACTACGAGGAATTCCGAAGAGTCATCGCCTGCGTGAAGATTTTCTGGAGCTGGAAGATACGATAAACGTTAAGACGCTAGGCATCAGGTGGAACGCCAGGTCTGACCATTTTTATTTCAATGCGCGTCCACTGGATCAAGAAGGAAGCTTTTCGAAAAGAGAAGTGCTGTCGGCCATAGCAAAACTCTTTTATCCCGCAAGATGGTTGGCCCCGGTGGTAGTCATCACCAAAATATTGATGCAGCAGGTCTGGTTGGATGGCATCGGATGGTATGATCAATTGACCCCTTCTACTTTGCTACGTTGGCAAGCTTTTCTCGAGAATTATCCGTATATCAGCGACGTGCGAATTCCACGTTGGGTAGATTTCTCGCCAGAAAACGAGGTGCAGTTCCATGGGTTTTGCGATGCTTCAGAGAAAGCATATGGTGCTGTTGCTTATATTCGTACTAAGCGCTTGGACAAGGTAAGCGTCCATCTCCTCGTAGCAAAAACGAGAGTGGCACCAGTCAAAACGGTTTCGTTGCCCAGGCTCGAGTTGTGCGGCGCACTTCTGTTGGCAGAAATGGTTGAAGTATTCCTAAAAACGTTAGAGACTTTTAACCATCAGCTGTTCTTGTGGACCAATTCAACCATTGTGCTAGCGTGGATGCGAAAACAACCCTGTACCTGGACTACTTTCGTCGCTAACCGAGTCACAAAAATCAGTGGGAAAGTGGGTACCAAGAATTGGAGTCATGTAGACTCAGCGGATAATCCCGCAGATCTGGCCAGCAGAGGACTAGAACCACAGCACCTAAGAGATAGTTCTTTGTGGTGGCATGGGCCCTTTTGGCTGCAGCAAGAGACCAGTTCGTGGCCAAAACAAAGTGACGAATGTGATACAGCTTTGGAATCAAAAACCATAAAAGCTCATGTGGCTTGTGCTTAGCATATAGGCGTTTTAGAGCGTTTTTCGTCATTGCCTCGAGCCTTGCGAGTTCTATCGTATGTATTACGATTCTTTTACCGAACTCACCCGGCACATAAAAGTAGTTTCTATTCTAAGTCCGCTGCGATATCACAGCAGAAATGCGAGAAACGACAAAAAGACTTGTGATTGCTAGTCAAAAATTGGGGTAACCATCTGAATATACTCAGTTATCGAAGAAAATGTTGATTGACTCAAAGAGTTTTATTTTAAATCTAAACCCTTCTCTAGATAACGAAAATATACTTAGAATCTGTGGCCGGTTAGCAGGGTCTGAGCACATAGCTTATAATGAGCGACATCCTGTTATTTTACCGTATGACTGCCAATTCTCTAAGTTACTTGTGAAATTCACCCATGAAATTTCAATTCATGGTGGGAACCAGCTTGTATTACGACTTATTCGGATGCAATATTAGATTCCCAGAGTAAAAAATATGATAAAATCTATCATCCATAATTGAAAAGTCTGCGTTATCGACCGCAAGCGGTTACAAACTCAACTGATTACCTCTTTCATTACCTCCAGAGCGAACCAAATTATCTCGCCCATTTGCAACTACTGGGGTCGATTTTACAGGTCCATACGAAATTAAGAATTACACTGGTCGCGCCTGTTTAATTACTAAAGGGTATATTTGTGTGTTTGTCTGTTTTTCTACGAAAGCTATTCATTTAGAGGCTACCAGTGATCTCAATACTGTCACATTTTTGGCAGCATTCTCAAGATTTGTTTCACGTCGAGGATGTCCAGAAAAAATTTATTCCGACAATGGAACGAACTTTGTGGGTGCCTCCCGTGCTTTTAAAGAGGATTTTAGAGCCTATTTAAGTGATTCAAGAGAGAAGGTGGTGTCAAAGTTTGCGTACCAACACTTAACGTGGCACTTTATTCCGGCAGGCGCTCCTCATATGGGAGGTTTGTGGGAGGCGGGTGTCAAAAGTTTTAAGTTGCACTTTCGCAAGGTAGCGTCGGATATGAAATACACGTTTGAGGAACTCTCCACCTTGCTATCGCGTATCGAAGCATGTTTGAATTCACGCCCTCTGAGCCCTATGTCATCAGATCCTAATGATCTAGCGCCATTAACTCCAGCGCATTTTCTCGTAGGGGATCCTTTGCTTGCTTCGATTGAACCGGACATTGCTGAAAGTCCAATATCGATTATCAATCGGTGGCAAAAACTCAAGTCATTGAACCAGAAGTTCGGCCAAGTGTGGAAAAACGACTATTAAAAAGAACTTCACAAGAGACATAAGTGGAAATTCCTCCGCGAAGACGTAAAAATTGACGACTTGGTGGTCATCAAAGAGGATAACCTTTCGGCCTGTGAGTGGCGCTTAGGTAGAGTCATGAAGACTTATGTAGGCTCCGACAATCGTGTCCGTGTCGCCGATCTGCAAATTGAACGCGGAATTATTACCCGACCGGTTGTAAAATTGATTCGTTATCGATCAATCATTGATAACGAATCAATGCCGCCCATCTCGTAGTTAGATGCAGTCGTCCGTGTTCGTAATTGTGTGCGTGTTTTCCTCCGTTCCGTTCCAAGGAAATTAACGTATTTAATTTCTTTTGTTTCTCTTAGCCACCGAAAAATGTCGAGCGTCGGAACGGTATCTGCTGGAATCGTATTGAAGTGTCGCGTCTGCCTAGCTCGTCATCCACTACGTTTTTGTAAGACGTTCGTAACTGGCAACGTCGCTGATTGGTTGCGGCTGGTGCTACTTTTTAAATATTGTTCGCGGTGTCTCTTCCCAAATCACTGCACCGACGAATGCGCCTGTGATGGGCGTTGCGGTAAATGCGATGGTTCGCATCACACCACGCTGCATCTGGGCCAGGCTAAGGACGACGCAAAGTTGGCACCGACCAAGCCGCACGACGTAGTCAGGTCTGATTTTCTACAGTCTCCTCGCCAATGCGGGACGAACGGGGGGAGTTTTGCTGCGCGGCCTAATCTGCTGCAAGTTGAATCGAGCGTTGAGGGGAACCGGAGGTCTGAAAAAGACGATGACGAAGCAAGAATGGCACGTTGTATCCGAAACGCAGAAGAATCGTGCGCGCTTCGACCGTCCTTGCGCAGCAATCCAAATGGAGCGTCTCGCAAGACGCGGCACGCAGGTAGAAGATTGCGCTCAAGAAGAGACGGGCATCACAATCGGGGTCAAGGAGGGACCCGGGCTATTCACCGCCGCTCCAATAGTGGTGCTCAGCGCCTGCCCTCACCATCACCGTTGCCATGTCTGCAACAGGTGACTTCGCTCCTCCCCACGGCGCTTGTCAAGGTGATTGATAAAGGTCGCATGCATCGGCTTCGTGCTTTGATTGACGCTTGTTCGGAGAGTTCAATAATTTCTCAGCGTCTCGTCCGCCAACGTGGGCTGCCATCGATGCTGGTTGGCTCACAAGAGGTTTGCTCCCTAACCCTCCGAGCGAACTATGAGTCGAACCAGTCGGTGACCGCCCAAGCGAAGGTGTTGCGTAATTTTTCACGAACCACGCCGCGACAAAATTTGGACACGGATGCTGATGCTTGCTGACCCCGACTTTTTCGTTGCGTCACCGGTCGACATGGTGTTAGGGGTAGATGTTTACCCGAAAATCATACAACCAGGAATTTTCCCGAGTGTTTTGGGGGAGGGTCATAACCCAGAATTCAATTTTTGGTTTTGTGATATCGGGCACGTTGGCCCACTAATCTAATTTCTGGTTTTTTCATTTAAACCTTTTCATATTGTAAATATTTAATTTCATTTGGCACATAATTAATAAATGTTATAACGAAACTAGCATTGAATTAATCAACTCTTTTTTGTTATACATTTAAGATATTTTTAAGTAGTTATCATATCTTACAGTAATACTGCAACTTCTGCCTAAACATGCCGCCCCCCTAAAGTCTAATGTACTAGATTTTAAACTTACTGCGTTATCGACACGTTCCAGTGTCGAGGCTCGATGCACGAACGACCCGCTCGATCGGCCTCTCCGATGAGGTCTGTTGGCGGTTAAATCATTCACGTATTGAATGTCATCCTTATAAGTTTAAAATTCTGCCATCCGTACAACCAATTTTGATTCACCTATTGAAGATTAATAAGCAACGTAAGTTGGAATAAATACCGATTTCAATCGATGCAATATACTTACCTGTGTCTTTTTGTTATTTTTTGCTTTTTCTCCTTTTGCGTAAACTTCGAGCACAAATTGCCCGAAGTTTACCAGCAAATCATCCAGCTGACTGTCACTTCCTTGCAGACTAAAACCATCGCTCGTAGGTGAACCGATAATTCACCGGAACAAATAGCTACCAAATTCGTTTAGCTAATGTTAAAATTAATTTAAATGATGCCACTGTTCATTATTGTTGATTAATGTGTGACAAATGCTTTGAGCGAAAATTATTTTTTTATTATTATTATAATTTATTATATTAGTTCACAAAGAACTTAGTTCTTTTAAAGTACAAAGCTTAATGACAAATAGTTTTGAATATAAGGATTAATTTATAATTTAACTTAAACAAAGATAAGGAACGAAATAGTTATATAAATAACATTATATAAATACATAAAGCAAGAAAATGATTGGAAAAGAAAGATAAAGAAAAAGATGGAGATAGAGCACAAGAGAGAGAAAAGACTTT
Source organism: Dichetophora obliterata (assembly GCA_963920525.1). NCBI lineage: Eukaryota > Metazoa > Arthropoda > Insecta > Diptera > Sciomyzidae > Dichetophora > Dichetophora obliterata. The sequence continues at coordinate 126,528,022 of OY986439.1, forward strand.
TTGCTAAGAAATAGGCACGGTATCTGAAATTTAGACTGTATCAATTTTAATTGACTTTGTAATGAATTCCATAATCGAACGGTGTAAATCTTTCGAGTTTATTGGGGGAGAAAAATAAACACTTTTTATAGATATTAAAAATGTGGGGGTAATTTAAAAAAAAAACACGGGTGATTTCGAAACGAATCGTACAAAGGTAGATTTTATTCTAAATCTCTTAAAACTAAACAAAGTTTAAAGACAAGGCAGCGAGAAGCGCTGCCCAAAAAGAAAACAAAGAAGAAACATCAAGAGCGCGGAACACAGGGTGTTCGTTGGGGGAGTCAACATGCCGTCCGCCTTGCAGGAAAGCAACATCTTTACCAGGCACTCTGCCCAGATAAAACCCGGCCAAATATAGTGTTCTGGGTCAGTGGCATGCCAAAGCCCATCTGTAGCCATCCCGGCAGCATGACGCTGGAGTAAAAGTTGACTCCCAGCAGTAGTCGCACCGATGACTTAGCGTAAAACTGAGGATCAGCCAAATTCATATTTGGTTAGCTTTGGCTGATGCTCTCGTCGATGTCCTTGGTTGGCGTCATGGCTTCTAACCACCGCTCGACCCTCGCGGTTGTCTTAACGTGGACACTCTACCCGTAGCTACCGCGCAACACCAGAGTGCAGAGCCCCCATTCATCAACAACACAAGTTGGGAGCCTCGTGATTCGGGACTGCGGAAGTCAGGTAGTGGGCGTTCGGGGGAGACCGCTTCGGGAAATGGTCCCTAGACGTAGATGCACGATCATAAGGCTGCGGCCTCTTCCCGAAAAGGGATCGCTTCGGTAAGAAGTCCCTAGCCGACGCCGCAAGTGGGCCTATCGACTGCGGTCCCTTCCAGGAGGAACTCTTTGGTTCACCACCCCAGAACCTCTTCTGCTCTTCAGTCTTCCTTAACCTTCCTGCTCTTTTTCGCCCGAGAACGCCTAGGGCGTTGCCTCTTGGAGGGCACTCGACCTGCTCGGTCACGTGAGCGGGAGTGCAGCAGCGTGTGATGATCGTCACCGCAGTGACGGCATCTCACGTCGTTCCGGCAGTCCCTTCGCACATGGACAGCTGACACGCAGTTGGAGTAGTAAAAATGGAATAATACTGCTCTCAACCGCTCCTCCAAGCCCATGACTAGAAACTGTCGACTCGACGCAAGATTATGCTCATTGGAGCGCAAACGACACTCGGGGACAGTTTCGTTGCGCATCACTACGGCAACCGTGCTTGACAGTACGCTTCGATGCGGACTTGCACGTCTGAGGCTGACTTCGAGTGCTGGGGTGCACTCCTGCACCACATCCACGTCGCTCAAAGCCATATCCGATTCAGTTTGGAGAATCATTTCCTCCAAGAGGTCCCGCACGATGTTGATAGTTGCCATCTGAAACGAGATGAAAAGAAAAGAGAGAAAAGAAAATAATGGGTTAAATGAGAAAAAAGTATGATGATTCTGCTAGTTCGCGGGAAGAGCGACCAGCTTTACGATAGGCCACGTGACTCAACCACTTTCGGTTCGAACGTCAGCTACGTGGAATCTATTGTCGCTACCGACATACGTTTTCAAAACTCGACCTAATCGCCAGTCATTCGCGGGTAAATTGTCGGCTTTGATAACCACTAAGTCATTTACTTGTAGGTCCAATTGAGGAGTTTTCCACTTTGCATGCCGATGTATCTCTTTCAAGTACTCATTTTTCCATCGGTGGCAAAAGTGCTAATGCATCGCCTTGAATTTTTGCCAACGGTTGATGATATTCAAAAGTGGATCAGTTATTTCTGGCTCCACTGGCGAGTGCAGTGGGCCGCCAACCAAGAAATGACCTGGAGTCAGAAATTGAAAATCAAACGGATTTTCGGACATGGCTGAAAGTGGCCTCGAATTTAGATACGATTCGATTCGATTCAGTAGCGTTGTGAATTCGTCGACAATATACTTCATACTTCCTGCCATTTTTTTAAAATGGGCCTTAGAGCTTTTTACTCCAGCTTCCCATAAACCTCAAATATGGGGAGCACCAGCGGAGATGAAATGCCAGTAGATTTCGTGATGTGTATACTGGGCTAAAAGAGCATCATGTGACGCACTCAGAAAGCTTTTTAAGTCCTTTTTAAGAACATTTGGCAGCCACGCCGAGTAGCAAAACGAGAAAATGCAGCGAGAAACGTAGCGGTCGATAAGTCGCTAGTGGGTTCCAAATTAATTGCTTTTGTCGAAAAGCACACAAGCAAACAGACGTAGCCCTTACTTTTTTATGTCGAACGGGCCAGCGAAGTCAATGCCAGTGGATGCAAATGGTCTTGATATGACAGTTCGTACAGCTGGCAGAGACGCCATTACTTGTGTTCTTTGGTGCTTCATGTGTACCACACAAGTGGTTTCAATTGTGTAGCGTCGACTTTATGAGAGTTTTAGCACGTGGAATTCAGAATTGCATTCGAATAAGTCGAAGCACTAACTGATTTCCCCCATGTAACGAGATCTCGTGGACAAAACGTACTAACAGACGAGAAAATTGGCAGTTATATGGCAATATTTGGGTGTCTTTCGTCGGATGACAAAATTGGGGAAGAGGCCAACCGTACAAACACGTTGATGTTTTCGAAAAGGTTGCACGATACTGTGAATGGGTGCTATGCAGAAAACGAAACACGTAAGCTAACACTCTTAACCCCCGTGGCAGTTAAGAGAAACGCTCTATCTTTATATTTTGAAAAATGCATTTTTGTGCACTTTCACAGCTTTGCGTTCAAGCGATGTTGCTGAAGCTGGAGACTGAACTTTCATGTGCCACGACGATCGTTCAAGTGCGAGCCAAGACGCCCGGTCCATGCCACCAAAGAGCGTTAGCTCTTTTGGTGTCACTCCACGCGTCGCTAAATCTGCGGGGTTTCTACATGAAACCAGTTGTGAATTCTAACCTTTTCTGCCACTTAAGAGACTCTATTGGGTACGAAGGTGGTCCACGAACATGGGGGCTTACAAAGTCGCAAGCACTATTGTTGAGTACGTCCAACAATACAAACGCTGCTTTTCAATTTCTACGTGGGATAGCAAGGAGTCTACCATATCCGCGAGAAGGACTGCACCACATAATTCAAGACGAGGTAGTGAGATAGTCTTGACGGGAGCCACTTTACTTTTTGCTTAGAGTAAATAACTGACAATACAAAAATTTTCCTTAACACAGATGTATATCGATGCAGCGTATGTCTTTTCAGAAGTATCGCAAAAGGCGTGAAACTCTATGTCGGAATCAGGCGAAAACCCAACAAAATGCGGTATGCGAATATCATTAATATTATCATAATCTAGCAAAAAGGTTTGCCAAGATTAAAAAATGTAAGATGGGAGGTGTTCATCCCAATCTATTTCATCCAACCAGATGCGCTGCATTAGCATTTTCGCGGTCACCACTATAGGTGCCAGCCAACCAGCAGGATCGAATAGTTGGGCTATCATTGATAGCCCTTCACGTTTTGTATAAGATGATTTAATCTCAAGACGTTTAGCAGTAAAATATGCATTCCAACGGATGAATAAAGCTTTATCGCAGCTTGCATCTTCTAACTTTAAGAAGTTCTCATGCAAGAGATGCTCTGTAGGTAGGCCGGCTAAAATGCTTGCCTCATTTGCAGTCAACTTTCGCATAGTAAAACCTGCAGAGCCTAAAGCAGAGATAAGCTCAGTTCTAGCTGTTATTGCACTTTCAACGTCATGAGCGCCAGCAAGAGCGTCATCGACATAAGTGAAATCTCTCAAAACTTTTGCATCAAGCGGATACTGCTGCTGAACATCATGTGCCAATGTGAAGCATGGTTCGAATGGCTAGATATTAGAGCACCCGTGAAATATATGGAATGTGCAAAAGTGTTATTTTCTTCGCTCCCCGCGCATTTTCGTAGAGAACTAGACTAAAAAATAAGATAAAAAAAACCGGGTGCGACTTGTGGTAAAATGCCAGTCACATTTGACTTAAAGCCTCAAAAACACACTTTAAAAAAGTTCAAAATTTTTTGATCTGTAACTCTGTAAAAGTAGGTGATTGGGACTTTAAATTTAAGAATAACCTAGCCAATAACAACGGTGTATAAACTTTTGACCAACTTGTATTATTTGTGGTAAAATCAACTTTTAAAGACAAGATTTTTGAAATTTTTTTGATCCTTTTTTTTGCAAAAAAAGATAAAATTATGTGCTTTATTTCATAATAGTATATCTATTAAGCAAAGTTTAAATGAAAATTTTTTTATAAAAAATATTTATTTTTAGCGCCGATAACAGTTTGAATAAGCTGGTTTGCTATTTGTACGCCAATTTATGAAAGCGTATTTTGCTTTGTTTTGCATACAAACGCAAATATGCAGGCACGCGTAAATAAAATTAGCCTTTGGGCGTGTTTTTTTTTACCTCGTATTTTTATGCTCTGTCTACAGCCGCATCACAGGGTTGCATCATTTTTCAATACGACAGTCACATGGCGAGGTGCTCAAAGTTTGAACAATAACCAATGTTATATATACGATTTGTTGAAAGTACGCTTAAACTGTTATTTGTACGATTTGTTATTTGTACGCCAATTTACGAAAGCGTATTTTGCTTTCTTGTTGTTTCGCATGCAAACGCAGATACGCAAACACGCGTAAATTTAAGTAGCCCTTAGACGTGTTCTTTGTAGTCACATTGCGGTGTACTAACAGTTGCAACAATAACAAACCCAGTTGGACAGCTAAAACGAGCTTACAAACACTGTGAAACACAATTTGGTTTTCACAAATATATTCATATGTTCCGATATTTTGTTAAGCAAGGTAGGTTGTATATCTTTCTCTTTTACGGTCAAAAATATATAATGAACGAGCAAAAATAAACAAACCAAAAAAGTGAGCCGTGCAATCAAAAGGAAGTTTACAAATTATATTAATTAAATTTGAAATTAAAATTGCTTTTCTTTTCAGGAGACTAAATAGATTCCTGGGAAGCTCTGGATTACCAAGAATATCAAATAAAAACATTTTCATATATGTACAAATTGCTGCTGCCTTTGCTGGTGTTGATGAAAAAAAAGTGTATTTATAATATTGTGTGTGGTTTTGTTTTAATTTTTATTGCCGCAATTTATATGTCGTCGTCATTAAAGAAATTAATTCAAAAATTGTGTTCTAATTGAAAAAAATTGAGGCTAGCGTTCTAGGGGTTTGGCATGATACAACTGATTGGAGGGGAGGGGGGGAGAAGTGAGTAAAGCGGAAATTTTTAATGGTGTGAGCAGTTCAGGTATACGTTTTTCTTATTGATAAAACATGGGTGGCAGACAGAGATGCCAGATCACACGGATTATATCAGAGATGCAAACCTTGTTATACTTTTACCTACCGCTAGAAGAAATGTAACAAGTTTTGTATGGATTTTTTTAGTGATGTGCGGCGCAGACAACTTGATGTCAACAAAACTATTGTCGACAGTGTCGTGTAGACAATTGCTTTTAACGACATGTAGATAATTAATGTAATAGGCTGCATGTTTATTGTGATATTTATATAAATGAGTCCAAGTTCGGAGTATTCCTTATTTTTACGCCTTCTGGGCATGAATTTTGTTTGTTTAATTGTAAAATTTGTTAGTTTGTGTTAATTTAACGGCTTTTCAAAAGAATTTTAGAATCAGCATAATTTAAATAGAACTTGCATTTTCGCAGTGTTGCATTTTGTTGACATTGTTTACACAATTCTCGACATTGTCTACATTGTCGACACTTTCTACATTATCGGCACCAAAATGTCGACAGTTAAAGACGACGCGTCGAGGAACATCACTGGATTTTTTAAGGGGAAATAACACGAAACGTGTTAGCGCTCGTGTTAAATAACACGTTATCTAACAGTTACGTATCTAGCTGGGAATGCTATAAATACGATTTAAGGTCTCTGCCCACTTGCGGCACGTAACGAAACGACACGAAACTACAAAATATAACTACCATGTGTTCTTATGTATACATGCTCACCTAGCGACGATGAAACGGCAACGACTGTTGACGCCGACGAAAAAGCCGGTGGTGATCGTTTCAAAGAATTCTGACCGGCTTGTCGTTCTCTTTGTTTACAAAAATTACAATGAATTCCAACAGCTGATTGTGCAAAGTAAAAATTTGAAAAATTTGATGTCGGACGAAAATCAAAAATTTTTGATTTTTCTGCCGGTCGGACTGACATGTACGATTTTATGAACGCAAGTCGGTCCGACTCGCTGCATTTTTTCATTTCATTAAAAGCGTCAGCGGGTGAACAGCAACGAAGCGGAAAAAATATTAGAGCAAATTAATATGAAAAACGTTTGAAACATTTTATAATTGTTTATAATTAATTAAAATTGATAAACAATTCTCTAAATATGAAAAATTACTGCTAAATCATAAGGTCATCAAAAAATTGTTCAGCCATTACGCCGATGTGCTCTATTTGAGAGCCAGCAATGAAATGAAGTCGTCGCACATGTACGATTGTTTGAAAGCTCAACAAAATAGTCCCGTTAGTTTGTCGTCGTACAAGTACGTTCGTCTGAAACCCCCTATTGACGACGACAAACGACGAGCGCCAAATGTTGCTTTTAATTTACATGTATTTCTTATGGGAAGAATTCTTGGAGACTTTTGCGATGACATTGTCGCGCGGCATCGAATGTCGTTGTCGTCGGCTTCAATTTAATTCTAATTTGTCACGCAACCAAGACAAATTTCTTCCATTGTTCACTTTTGTCATTTCATGCTATAAATGTTGCAAAATAAATTTAAAGAACAACGAACATACAGTCATGTGAAAATAAATAGGGACACCTATATTTTTATATTTGAAGCTGCATGAATTATATACAAGGTGCCCCAGATATAGCATTAATTCTCTCGGCTGGTGATTCTTCTTGATAAGGCGAAACACTTTATGGAGTTTCCTCCCACATTCCTCCCAAAACTTTCAAGATACAGGGTGTTTTACGGTTTTAGTACATGTTTAGTATTATTGATCTAGAATCTAAGCTACACACCATAAAATAAAAAATAATATTTTGTATTTTAGAAAAAATATCAACTTTTCTATCAATATTTCAACCACTTTCGTGTCATGTGCTGCAGCGGACCTAAAATTTTGAGATTATTCAACAAAATATCAACAAATTTTGTATCTTTTATTTTAACGGAGCTACAATCGTCCAAATTTAAAATGTCTTTTTTCATGTAAAAATACACTTAATCAACAGTATTTTTTAAATTCTAACTTTGGATAATAACAGCTCCGCTAAAACAAAAGATAGAAAATTTGTTGATATTTCGTTGGATAATCTCAAAATTTTTGCTCCGCTACAGCACATGACACGACAGTGATTGATATACTTGTATAAAAAATATAAAATTGTATATTTTTTCTAAAATACAAAATATTATTTTTTATTTTATGGTGAGTAGTTTAGATTCTAGATAAATAATACTAAACACGTACCAAAACCGTAAAACACCCTGTATCTTAAAAATTTTACAATGTGGGAGGAAACTCCATAAAGTTTTACACTCGCCTTATCAGGAGAAACCACCACCCGAGGGATTTAATGCCATATCTGTTGCACCTTGTATGTAATCCATGCAGCTTTAAATATAAAAATACAGGTGCCCCTATTCATTTTCACATGACTGTACATCAAATGAGCACAAATCCACAAAAATAATTGATTGTAAATATCTTAAAATTTTACCTTTAGCAACAATGGCTTTTCAAAATTTGTATTTGGAGCTAAGAAAACTAATAGTGAAAAAATTAAGGGCCGCTCTCAAGTCGTTTAGAAATTATAGGGGTCCAAAGTTAGAAAAAAATGCCTTAAAAACATGTGTTTTTCAATTTTTTAACAAAACTTATATTTATAGGTATCAAAAGAAAGTTAATGCCAGTATCTATTCAACAAGGTATAAAACTTGAAAACCAATGCATATCTCTTGAAGATATAATTTTTTTTTTACTTAGGTAAGATTTGAAGATGTTTTTGTGACATGAAATTGTTGTCCTTGAAATGGTCCCAAATTTATTTAAAACCAAATTTTTTACAATAAATAAGGTTAGTGTATAGCATTGTCATTTAGAAAATAAGAACTGTTTTTAAAAATTTCTCAATTTTTTCTAAAAAATTTTCAAAGTTATTGTAGTCATACGTAATGTCGAGATTAATGAAATAAGCACCGTAATTATACTCTTGCGCAATGTTGAGATCAATGAAATAAGTGTCGCAAAAATCCCGTGATTTTTTATAAATTAATGAAGTTTTATGGTTAATAGCTTATACAATAGGTAATAGCATAACCTTTCCTTTAATACCCATTTTGTTTATTTTTGTTTATATATAGCAAATATATAGCAAGTTTTCCGAGCCCATTTTTCAACCTTGGACTAAGCCAGATGATAGTTGCCATTATTTTTTTCAGATTTGGAATTAAATGCCCTTAATACATACATTCCACAAAAATAAAGTGAACAAAATTCATTGTTGCTAATAGTAAAATATCCCTAAATATCAATGATTGTGTGAAGTTTGCTGCTGTCGCGCTTATTAAAATCAAGTCGCTCAATATATCTCTACAACGACAGAATGGAGATAAGTCGTTCGTCGTTTGTTGTCGATAATTGGGCCTATTCTACACAATCTTATCTTTCAACCTTAAGGCCTTTTCCACACTTGGTCAACGCAATTCCAACACAACTTCAACGCAACAGCGAAAAAGTTGAAAAGCAATGCAACTATAAACCGAACGCATTCAGACTTGCTTTAAAAGTCATGCAACATAAAATAATTGTTATTATATAATAACTCATGTTTTTCGACTTCTTGCACTCATTTATTATTTAACACTGCTCATTCATCTTGCAAACTATTTCTTCTTCTTTTAGATTCTATTAGGAACTAATTAATTAGCTTATTCACCTTGATTAATATAAAGCCTACTGCACTACAAATACTTGAATTCAAACAAAAAAACTGATGCAACACGTCGCCGATGAAAATTGCGGAAAGCCGCGTTGCGTTGAACAGGTTGAGAATGTGTCGAGAACTTGTTGCGTGCAGGTTGCTTAATCTGAAGGTTCCGGTATAAATACACAGGCTAGCAACTTGAGTTGGAGTTGCGTTGACCAAGTGTGGAAAAGGCCTAATAGCACATTGCACAATCTGTTATGAAAAAATTCTGTTATTCTGTGATGATTTCCCGTACACATTTTTTGACAGCTCAAAAATTTGTATATAACAGAATAACAGAATTTTTGAAGTGAAAACTTCTTTAGGCGCGTTGAACGATTTTGGTAGAGGGTAAATCATTGGTTTGCATCATCGTATTTTTCCAAGGAAATCGGCCGCAAGCTCACAAAGAAATCACTTGGAAACTCCTGAAATTAATACATATAATCTGTTTGTTAGTATAAAAATACTTAAGTTAGGTTGCAATAAGATGTTTGCAACCAAAACTTATTATTAGTTCGGTTTATATTGGTATATATATGCCTTTAAAGTTTGGCAATTTCTTCAGTTGTTGTATTTGTCAACATTTTTGAAAAATTTGCTTTAACTCAAACAGCTGCTATTCATGGTGAGATTTAAAAATGGATCGATCTTCTTCTCTTTCTGCTTTTTTCTGCTGGAACTTGGTTTGCAAACAAGAAAAATAAAGTATGGATTAAGTGTTTTAACATTTTAATCTTTAAGTTGTGATAAAGGAATATGTTGAACATTCAAATAATTACATGTATGCTCTTATTTTATAACATATCGTCAAACAAAGTTTGACAATTTTCATACTTGTTGTATTTGTCAGTGACTTTTTATTTTCACCACTGCGGCATTTTATATTCAAAATTGTCAACTATGGCTGTGTGTCAATCGGAAAGTTTTCAGTCGTGGTAGGATAGAAAATATCAAGTTGAATAAAATTTGTGTGTGTTGTAATAAATTTGTCTTTTTTGCTGTGTCCAATGGACGATGAAATTTTGACAATTACAAATTTTGACGTTTCACATTTTGGTCGTGTTTTAGCGCAAATATTTTATTTTATTTGCATTTTATCAATTTACGACATATTTAATTCGAGAGCTTGTACTTGCAACATATTTCGAAAACTTGTAATATTGTAAACTTAAAAACTTAAAAAATAACAAATTAATGAAAAAAATAAACGAAAGTGCTTGAGTTTGTGTCTGCCTGTTTGTGGGCCAACGGTCTCCAACATCAGCAAGTGCAGCAAAGTTAAATTGGCTTTCTTTGCTGGCGAGCGTCCTCCAAGTGCCACCACCAGCAAGTGCAGTGCAAAATTTGTTGCTAGCCAACATCCTCTAAGTGCCATCACCAGTAGCACAAGCAAGTGCTAAGTGCTTGCAAGTAGGCAAACAGAAAATATAGCATGCAAAGTGCTGTATATTTTTCAATTCGGTTTATCCCCTCTAACGCTGCGCAACCGCTGGGATCTTGTAATTCTCTTTGCGTTGTTGTTGTAAATTTGCTAAGTAGTTATTGTTGTACAGTAAGCTTTAATTTTTTGTGGATGCTTATTTGTAGCTAAAGTCAGCATATGACATCGAACTAATTTAGAAAACAGTTTATACATATGAATTCAAGAATATATATAATATTGGTAAATCTATTTGTTTTTAGTAAAAGTGTTACCGTATCGGAAATACATATATATATATATAAATATATATATATATATACAATATATATATATATATATATGTGGTGACTCAATAACTTTAAGTTGCATCACCACATTAGTTGAATTCCTAACTTCCATTTTACTTATCTTCTGTTACATTGATTTTCAGCTTACATTTTACTTACCTTCTCGTTGATTCTTAACTTACATTGTACTTACCTATTGTTGATTATTAATTTACACCTTACTTACCTCAACTTAACATTTATATTATTCTTATGTTAATTTATTTACACTTTGTTATAAATACTTGTTATTATAAAAACATTTGTATAAATATTCATATTTGTATCAATCAGAAATTTTCATTTGAAAATTTCAGTTGAATAAAATATTTTCAAATAAACAGTTTCAAAAAAATATATATTAAAAAATAAAAATTATAAATCAAAATTTAAAAGTTTGTTGTGCACCAAATATATATATATATATACATTAGGGCGGGCCAAATTTTTTGTCGATTAAAGCCACCCCCTGGGATGATTCTATAGACAATTCTAAGCAACTTTGGTGAAGAAACCATAGGTCTATCTCGATTTTCGAGTCTCCCACTTTTCAAAAAATGATTTTTCCCCCTATAACATCATTGATTCAAAATTCGATTTTTAATTCATCGTTATATTATCTTTTTTATGTGTATATGGGGGGTTTTTGGGGTCGAGAAATTCATTTCTGATCTTTATTTTTACCTATGACCACCGCCAGAGGGCGTTTCATGCATATTTTAACTATTTTTCGTCTATTTTCTGAGAAAAATTTAAATTTTTTTCGGTAATATTGATCTTTATTTTATTTTTTGTCAACAGAAATTCAACCTAAAAACTAAGAACATGTGCAAAAAAAACAAAAAAATTAATTTAGTGGAAGAAAAGTGAAATAAGTTATTTTTGAAAGTCTTTCTTGCTTTCCAGTCTAGGGTATTTTGCACGGCTTTCTGATGTAACTGCCATAACACTGTGTCGATTTTTTTGTAAAACACGTTTAGAAACGCTAGCCAGCAACTGAACATGTCTTTCCGTTGCTTGTATGTGTACCGGAATTCTTGGATCAGGCAATGGTGGATCATCGTATTCTATATATTGTTCCAAATGATCATACGGAATGGTATGCGTAAACGGTGGTTCGAATAAGACATCATCTTTATTAAAATCAATCATATTCGTATAATCTGTACAATTGAAGTTTATCAAAGGTTTTTGATAAACTCTAAGATGTGCCGGGTCGTACAGATTTCTTCGGTAGTGTAAAATTTTCTTGATTGCGATGTTTCGTGTCTCTTTTTTATCATCAAATAACATCGCTAACAGAATATTTTCGGAATGTGCGTAATATGAATTGTCTTTAATGACATTATTCACAACTTGGCGTAGATTTGTATCCAAATATTGTGTCCAACGAATGAATTTGTGAAATAATACACTACCGAAGACCACCGAATTATAGTACTTGATGTTGAAGTGCATCGGCACATACACTTTCATTATGTATGTTGCCAGAATTTTCAAATTCCTTGATGGATTTTCAGTTGACACATACAACTGTAACGAACCCTTTTACTCGTTACTGATTTTTGCTGAGGTAGGCTCAGTGAGTAAACCAGGGGTTCTTACAAAATAATTTATTTATCAATGATCCCGTTGTTTTAAATAAGAAAGCCAGCGTTTTAGTTTTAAACTGTAGTGTAATTCTTTATTATTTTCATTTGTTTTATTTATTGCTTAATGAGTACGTTACTTGGTTATTATTAATTATTAAGCATTATATAAATTAAAGTGATTTACAGCGTGGGCCCTAATAACTGTCGCACCTTTTTCAAGCGCCCCTGTGCCAAACAAAGTATACATAGACTTTTTACCGTTAGTAATTTAATTTTATACATTAATTGTGAATTCAAATGATCTGTTTGTCTGTTGAAATAGTTCTTATTAAAAGTTTGTGAGCGATGGAAGCAAAAAGAGAGCTTGTTCAGAAATTGCATATGCAAGGCAAGAAAACTTGTGAAATTGTTAACATCCTACGTTATTTAGAAGTTAACCGCAGATTCGTTCAACGCACTATTGCTAGATATAAGGCAACTGGGAGCGTCGAAATTTCTAAAAAACCTGGTCGGAAGTGCACCGTTAGAACTTCAGGACTGGTGAAGGTTGTACGAGAGCGAATTAGAAGAAATTGCGCAGTTTCAGGGAGACAATTGGCCAAGGACCTAAATGTGAGCCGCAAAACCATCAGGAATGTCATAAAAAAAAATTTAAAGATGAAAGCTTACAAAAAAAAAAGGATTCATGGTCTTACAGAACGGCAAAAGAAAATGCGGAGGGAAAGTGCTTTGCTCCTTCAGAGGCACGCAAATTGCAAAATTGTGTTTTCTGACGAGAAGTTATTCATTCTGCAAAAAAGTCACAATCCACAGAACGACCGCGTATACGCACCGCGGATGTGTGACATTTCAGCAGAAAAAAAAGCTATTGAACGGTACCAAAACACCACATCAGTTATGGTTTGGGGAGCTATATCCACAAAAGGCAAGCTCCCGCTCCTTTTCATTGACAAAGGCGTAAAAATCAATGCCCAATACTATTTGGACGAAGTGCTTGTCAAGCATCTTCACCCTCATGCATCTGAGCTTTTTGGCAATGAGCCATATTGCTTCCAGTAAGACTCTGCTCCGGCTCACAAGGCCAAAACTGTTCAGCGTTGGTGCAAAGACAATATTTCCTGTTTCATTCCAGTGGATGAATGGCCTCCATCTTCTCCGGATTTAAATCCTTTGGATTTTTGTGTATGGGGATACATGTTAGATAAACTAAAAAATCTTAAAAACATGAAATTGGAACAATTTAAACGCCGCTTACAAAAAATTTGGGACGAAATACCCGATGAAGTCGTTCGTGCCGCCTGTAATAGCTTCGAAAAGCGTTTGAAGCTCGTAAAAAAAGTTAAGGGTGAAAGATTTGAACTAAATCAATAAAAATGTAAGTCAACAATTTAAAAAATAAAATAAAAATGTTTTTAGCCCAAAATGCTTTGTATATTTTTTTTGTGTTGAAGAAATTAGTGCGACAGTTATTAGGGCCCACGCTGTAATTAATCCTTGCTTATTCATATTTATTCCGTTATTTGCTATGATCCCTCTCGCTGTGAGTGACTATGATAGAACTCAGATTAAAACTATGTTCGAAGGGTGAGTACTCCTTCGCTTACGATAACTACGACTGAGCTTAGATTAAAACTATGTTCGAAAGGTGAGTACACCTTCGCTTACGATAACTACGACTGAGCTTAGATTAAAACTATGTTCGAAGGGTGAGTACACCTTCGCTTAAAATAACTACGTTTTGAGCTTATAGTAAACAAAGTTCGAAGGGTGAGTACACCTTCGCTTACGATAACTACGCCTGAGCTTAGAGTAAAACTATGTTCGAAGGGTGAGTACACCTTCGCTTACGACAACTACGCCTGACTTAGAGTAAACAACGTTCGAAGAGTGAGGACACCTTCGCTTAAGATAACTACGTTTTGAACTTAGAGTAAGCAACGTTCGAAGGGTGAGTACACCTTCGCTTAAGATAACTACGTTTTGAACTTAGAGTAAGCAACGTTCGAAGGGTGAGTACACCTTCGCTTAAGATAACTACGTTTTGAACTTAGAGTAAGCAACGTTCGAAGGGTGAGTACACCTTCGCTTACGATAACTACGTTTTGAACTTAGAGTAAGCAACGTTCGAAGGGTGAGTACACCTTCGCTTAAGATAACTACGCCTGACTTAGAGTAAACACTATGTTCGAAGGGTGAGTACACCTTCGCTTAAGATAACTACGTTTTGAACTTAGAGTAAGCAACGTTCGAAGGGTGAGTACACCTTCGCTTAAGATAACTACGCCTGACTTAAAGTAAACAACGTTCGAAGGGTGAGGACACCTTCGCTTAAGATAACTACGATTGAACTAACTACTCAGTCTCAAAGCATGTGCATGCTACTGCGCCTGCGACAAGACTGCCTGTCCTAAGCAAACGCAACTGCTTTATATTCTCCCGTTGCCTTTCTGTTCCGTGTTCACTTGTTTTGTTTTCCCTGCCTGTGTATATGTGACTGTGTGCATGGCTCTGCATGTTTGTATGTGTGCATTTATTATTTGTTTACTTATTTGTTATTTCATACATTATTTTTCCTCGATAGAATATTTATAACTTAATATTATATATTTTACCTAATAAGATATAATATAATATAATAATTTACATACATTTTATTCATAATATATAATAAATCTTTAAATTTAATTAAGATAGTTTAATTTACATTTCATGTTTTGGTTGTTTACATTTTCCATATTTTAAATTAAGTTAACAATTCATTTATATAATTTGTGAGGCCCAAATTATTATTATTATTATTATTTATTTATTATTATTATTATTATTTATTTATTCCTTCGAATTACCGGCACAACAAGATTAAAAATCTTATGAACAGTACCGGCATTTAAAATGTACATAACACAAATTATATATTTAACTAAATACAGAATTAGCTTAATAATATGGACAATGTAATATTTAAATGATTATTTTATGATTGTGGTATTAAAACATAACTTAATAATAAAATATAAGTATTAAAATTAAAATATTAAAATTTGATTTTGATATGCAACTTAAAATGAAACAAAATTTAAAATGAAACAAAATTTAAAATAACGTTTAAGCAAATATTTCTTGAAAATCTTTTACACAGAAGAAAAGTATAATGATAAGTGTTTTTTAAACAGCACGGCGTTACTTAAGGATATTAAACTATTAGGGATGTCGTTCCAAAGACGGATAGATTGTACATAAAATTGTCTTTCAGACGTGAGACAAGTATGACGTGGATTATTAATTTTGTTTGTGCGACTAGAGCGAGAAAAAGTTAATCTTGAATACAGATAATTGGGTTCAGCAGTATAGATTATCTTATGCAAAAATATAAGTGTGCGGTAGTTTAATAAATTATCAAAGGTCATATTGTAGATTTTTTTGGCATAGATTGAAACATGGTCTCTTCTTTTTAGTCCATAAACATATCGAGCAATATTATTGAATAAAACATTTAGTTTATGCTTATCGAAACTGTCGCAGTGTGCAAAAATTTCACAACCGTAAAGCAATGTTGGAACAAGATAGCTTTTCGCAAGTAGAAGCCTGATATGGAGTGGCGTGAAGTACTGGGTTGTCCAGAGTGCGCGGAGCATACTGTATACCTTACCGACAGCAATATTAATATGATTATGCCAGGTTAGAGTTCTATCAAAAGTTACACCTAAATTTTTCGACGTCTCAACATAGTCAATATTGCATCCATTTAGTGTAAGCTGAGGGACTGCAGAAATATCAATGTGTTTTTTTGAAATCACTAGGCATTTGGACTTCTTAGGATTAAGGCTCAAACTGTTATTTCGTGCCCACGCTCCTACACTCTCAAGTGCGTTATTAAGATGGATAGTAAAGTTGCTTATGCTGTCTTTTTTACAAGATGCATACAACTGTACATCGTCAGCGTAAATATGAATTTTAAGATTGTCTAAGACACTGGGAAGGTCATTGATATATATACAGAATAATAGAGGACCCAATACTGACCCTTGGGGGACACCCTTCCTGACAGGGAGAAATGGCGACGAAACATTATTGACAAAGACAGCTTGCGATCTATTAGTAAGGTACGACGAGATAAGGTTAGCAGCGGTTACAGAAAAATTAAACATTCGATTAAGTTTGGTCAGTAAAATACCATGATCGACAGTGTCAAAGGCTTTAGAGTGGTCCAAGAGAACTAAAAAGCTCACTTCATTGTCGTCCAAGCTAACTCGTAAGTTCTCAGTCACATCAACAAGAGCAGTTGCACAGCTATGCTTGGCTCTAAATCCAGATTGTCTATCAGTCAGAAGGCTGTACTTGTCAAGATAAGCATTAATTTGGTGGCACATTATCTGCTCCAGCGGTTTCGAAATAAATGGAAGGATAGCAATTGGACGGTACTCATCTTGAGTTTTCGGTATGGGTATTATTTTAGCCCTCTTCCAGCTCTCCGGGAAAGCAGACTTAGTAAGCACAGTATTAAAAATATGTGTAAGAAACGGCAGAATGCGAGGGAGAAGAATTCTCAAAAAAGTTGGATTGATTTCATCACAGCCAACAGCATTTGACTTGATTGACAGAATACTTTTAAGTACGTCAGTTTGACTTACACATTCAAAATTGAAATTATGGTTAGCATTATATGAGCTCGTTAGTCGCTGATATATATTTTCACATACATATGGCAGTGATGTCCCAATGAACTTTTCATTTAAATTGTCAACATTAACATTATCACAGTCTCCATCGCTTTTCCTGCCAATACCAATACTACGTATTTCTCTCCATTTCTGTTTACTGTCTACAGCAGAACTAAACTTTCTACCATAATATTTATGTTTTGCAGTTTTAACTTCCTTCACAACTAACGCACGCAAACTTTTAAACTCTTCATATAAAAATGGTGTTTTAAAGCGTTTCCATCTATTGTAAGCATTGTTGCGCTGTAGTATTCGATTTTCAATTAGTTTATTAAACCAGGGCCGTTGCTTATGCTTGATCTGAGCATGTTTAATAGGAACAAATTCACTAAAAAGTTTATTTATATTGCTTTGGATGTATCCAACCTGATCGTCAGCCGAGGTCATATCATATATTGAAGTCCAGTTTACATTGGTCACAGCAACTTCAAGACGATCATAGTCGATGTTTTTAAAGTCACGATAGCTAAAATAACGTATGGCATCTGTCATTTGGAAATCATAAACAAGAAATATCAGGTCATGCTTAGAAAAGTTTGGAACAGATAGTTGGTCATATAAAATAATTTTTGTTTTTACGCTCACTAAGAATAAGTCAAGTAGAGTGTTGTTTGTCTTTGTGTAGTGAGTTGGCATAATTGTATTTACTGGAAAAAGATCTAAAACTTCCATGCTTTGCATTAATATGCTTTCAGTGAGTAAGTTACTATTAAAATCACCGGATATAACAATTTCTGTGAAGGGTAAGGCAATATTCACAAGCATGCTTAAAAAGGGAGTAAAATCAATAGAGCGATTCGGTCGGTAGACACAGCCGAGAAGCAGGTTACTATCACCGTTTGTAATTACCACAAACACATATTCAATATTACTGTCCGATGACGATTTAAGTAGTATCTTACACGAAACATTATCTCTAACATAAATTGCTACCCCACCAGCATGTCCTACCCTGTCCGCACGAAATATTTTATAACCATTTAAATTAAAAAGAGAATCTGGTGTATCCGTCTTAAACCATGTTTCACTCACACATATAGCATCAACTCCAGAACCTTCAAAAACATATCTCAGCTCATCAATTTTGTTAACTAGGCTTTGCGCATTAAGATGGCATACCTTGAAACCACTTCTTTGTCTAGCAAGAATTCGAATCATGGTGAAATTGCTGTCTTTAGAACGAACATTGACATTGCTATGAAAATTTGACATGGTTGTAAACTAATATAAGAATTAGAATTCTATATAACGCGTGCATAATATAACTTAAGATTTCCTTCAAAATTGTAAAATACAGAGGAGTAACATAAAAATACATAGTAAAAAGATTTAAAATTTTAGTTGCATATACTACATGCTTTGTGCGGATAAAAACAAACAAAGTAATATTATATGAGAGGCTCACGAAAAAAAATATCGGTGATTTCGACATCGTTCTCACTGTTAGCAACATGAGGAGAGAGAGGATTGCTGTTTGAGGCATTTTGTCGATCAATGCTGGGAGCGTGCTGAACATTGCTGTTACGATGGTCTGTATTAGGAGGAAGTCCAGCAACTTCATTAAGTTTTTGCAGTGTGTCGACATTTATAGCGCTATCGTTGGCAGTGCGCTTGACGTGCACAGTACCGCGACGAGTGAATGCTGCAGTAAGCAGATGCTGCCGTTTGAAACGCAACGCATGCTGTAAAATTACCGAGTTCGCTTTGGTAAGGCCTTCGTTTACATAGATGGGTTTTGTTGAGTTGAATCCCGCATGTTGTAATCGCAAGAGATCATTACATGAGCGTCGAAATTTAGCAACAGAGTTGAGAACAAAGTTCCTGTCATAAGGGGTCTCGAATTTTGCGATGATGGTAGTGTCTTTGTTGTTATTCATTGATTTGTGATTTAGACGAAAAATGTTTTTTATATTGGGAGGTTTGATGTTTGTAGAGGTGCAAATTTGGGAGAGTATACCCCGTAGATTCTCTCCTTCAGAAAAGGGAATTCCATTTATGCGAAGATCGCAAGCAACAGCAACATTATCATGTCTGGCCAGCTGTGCTTTCAAGTCTTCTACCTCTTTTCTAAGAGCAAAAACATCACCGGCATTAACATCGGCTGCTTTGAGTGTGTTGAGCTCAGCTCTAAGAGACACAATATTAGCAGCATTTTCTTCGAGCTGAGTAACCCTTTTGGTGACATCGCAGAGTTCCGTCTTTATTTCCGTAATATTGCGGCGAAGCTCATCTAATATTCTCTTTTCACTTGCATAGATTGCAGTAGTGAGTTTATCATTTAAGAGCTCAATATGTTTACTAAAACGAGAGTCCAACATTTGGTTCAGCTGGAGCATCAACGAATTAGCGCCGTACTCATTCTTTGGTGTCGATGACTCACGCTTATGAGGAGTGTTAATATTCACCGCTGGATGGTTCGCGGGTGCTTGTGGGGGTGCGGGTGGAGTTAACACTGCATTTGCGTTTGCTTGTGCTAATACAAGAGAAGGATTAGAAATAGGTGGAGAAGAGTGGAGAGATAGGCGTCGAGCCGCAAGACACTCTTTGCATTTATATGGAAGATCAGATCACTTTTTTTTAGTTTGACGCAGTGACTGTGGAAAAATACATTGCAGCTCACGCATTTAATTTTCATATCGTCGTGACGTTCAACTTTAGATGAGCAAACACACGGCATGTTTAATATTGTTTGTTCTTAATTTTATCTTTGTTAAACTTGCGAATAGTTTTTAATGGTGATAAAAGAAGTGTTTACAAAATAAAATTTTGTTCGATTTGAGTGCTTATTTATTTTTTTAATTTGTTGATTAGTTCTATATATGTAGTTAGAGCGAGATGGCACGAGTTATACAGCTGTGGTTTTTTTTTTATTGTTTATTTTGAGTTATTTTGTTTTCTTTTGTTCGCTTATTTGTGGTTCAGCTTTTGTTACTAAATTAAAACTTTAAAACATAGTTGCACAACATATCTTAATAATTATTCGTTCAAGATATGATAATATGAATCACCGTGGCTTTGTTTATCAAATTGTCACTTAAGTGAAAATTATTATGTGCTTTAAGTAGATAGTTTTCGGTTTAAATTAGGACCGTCACAGAAACGCGTCCGTTTTATGCAAACTCTTCACGATCATCACGATTGTGCAACAATTTGAGTCCTCACACAACCGCAACAATCTATTCGCCTTGGTGAGCCAACGTGAATGTGCTATTGGTCCTGGTTTAATGTGAGACAAATCCGCAGGAACAACACCATTCGAAATTGCATTGGCCATTTTGTATAGGTACTTTGAATCGGTGGATAATTCAAATGGATCTAAATCAGGTGGCATGTTCTCTAGCACGATTATCTCGAATTCATCTATAAGCTGAAAAAAAAGAAATTAGATGAATTAAATGCAATTTTACCATTTAATAATGGAAAAAATCGATGTGAAAAATGATACATACCGGAAGATTTTCACACGTTTCAATTTGTTTGCCCAACGTTCCGGTTGTTGTTCGTGGTCCAGTGGTCGATGATTTGTCCAAAGTGTTAAACAAATGACGAAATGGCAGCTCGTTGAAGTGCAGAAGGCATACAAACCAGTGCATCGGTCTATTTAAATGCAATTCAAATCGACGCAAAATCCCATTTCTTACGCCAGTATTTGTTGGCTCACCATCACAGCATATGCCGATTAATGCATCGAGAGCCATTTCTTTTTCGACGAAGAATCCATTCAATGTCATCAATTTGTGTTCAGCATCTTCATTTTCGACTTTTGTGTAGCCTATCAATCGAGAATTTGGTTCCTTCAAAACAACTAGATGTGGTTCTTTCACCATCCTTGGATGCAACTTCTCATCGATTTTTTCCATTGTTAAAGCATCATTTTTTCAGCCGTCGAATGAAAATGCTATCAAATTGGATGCATCATACTGCTTACGAAGCAATTCTTCTCTGCATTTGGCTTTTTCTCGACGCACTTTATTTTTATCCATGATGATCGGATTGCCATGTGCATCTTTTACGTCAATGTCTTGCATAAGGGATGTTGCGAGTGCTGCTGCTATTCTATCTGACACACCAAATCGATCACACATCGCAGCGAAGTTCGAAGCATCGTATCTGGGAGTATACGGTCCTCGTATCAGTGGCGGAACATCTTGTGGATTTGAACTTGGCTCATCTGCATCAGTACTTGGTTCATATGCTAAATGGGTCTCTTCAACGCTTGTTGGTATTATTGTTGACGTTGGTGCTGGCTCTTCAACTTCTGGCACGAATTCCGGTATCGTCAATCTTCTGACATTATTTTGATCTCGCATAAACTCTTTCAAATGATCTGGAATCAATCCACATGAGCATAATGCTGCCTTCAAGTCACATTGACATTTGCCGATGTAAAATAACTCTTTTGTAGATTGCACGAACGTTCTGAATGTGGCGATTTTTGGATGTTTAGTTTCGATTTGATACTTGTCAATCAATGTACCCAATTTTCTACCAACACTTTTTTTTGTTATAATTTCAACATTAAGTTGACTCCAAATTTCAATCAATTTGTCTGTTACGTGCGGTACGAATGTTTTATACGAAAACATTTTGTTTTCGAGTTTAGCACGTTCGGCCAAGAAAAAAAACATCTTAAAATATCCTGTTTCGTTGGCAGATTGAGTCCACTCAAATCACAAGATGCACCAAAAACAGCAACATCGTGCGAAGGCAAATGCTTCAAATGAGTTTCGTTACTTGTTGATGTTGTTGCGGTTTGCGATGTAGACGGCAATGCATTTAGATCCATTGCATACATAAGACTTAAAAAATAACTGAAATTAGTATATTTTAAAACATTTGGTTCGAATATATTATTTCCACCTGCAAATTGGTAAAAACGCAATGGTAAAAATTATGAGAATTTTATTTATATTAGTTACGTTTCTTGTTAGAACGTATTAGTTTTTACTCACTATGTGAGTGTTACTGGTGTTGCCTGGTTTCTCCTGGGTGCGTTGGTAGTCGGTGGGGATGATGTTGCTGCTGGTGGCGGAGCCTTGTGTCGTTAATTGCTGCGGCTGTCTGGTGATGTGCCGTCTGGTGGTGCTGTTGGTATGCCGGGTAATGCACTCTGGAGTATGCGAAAAAACTGACGCGTTTAAACAATTATAAATACGATTACAATTTCTGTACTTAATTTACTTTAATTTTATTTATTTAAAACCAACTAAATTCCATACGCAAAAAAACGAACCAACGCGGTTAAAGGAATGCGAGAGAAAAGCCAAAACGGGAGAAAAATCACTAAACATATGACAGCAAGGTTCAAAAGGCCGCACTGAACATCAACAACACAAACCCATCGCCGACCGTCAATACACATCAATGCAGTTTGCGGTGGGCGACGAGTTTGTTCAGTGCGGATATAAACAATTGACTTACTTAAAATTAAGAACAATAAATGTCAGAGATAAAAAGTCCGCAAAGCAGCAGAAATAATTTTGGTTAAAATAGGCATGAAACGCCCTCTGGCGGTGGTCATAGGTAAAAATAAAGATCAGAATTGAATTTCTCGACCCCAAAAACCCCCCAAATACACATAAAAAAGATAATATAACGATGAATAAAAAATCGAATTTTGAATCAATGATGTTATAGGGGGAAAATCATTTTTTGAAAAGTGGGAGACTCGAAAATCGAGATAGACCTATGGTTCCTTCACCAAAGTTGCTTAGAATTGACCATAGAATCATCCCAGGGGGTGGCTTTAATCGAATTTTTCGGCTCCAAACAAATTGGCCCGGCCTAATATACATAAATATTGTTCATATATATGAACAGTTTAGCTCATTGAGGAAATTTAAAGAATATTTATGTATATTTATATAATAACAATTACGTATTAAACCTGCGAAATAATTAATATTTTCAGTAGTAATTGAATAACTAAAGTCTGCTTATCCTAAGCATTCTATTTTTTAAAACTGTTTAGCTTTAATTTCTTATATGAATTATATATAATTTATAAGCTATAGATATTTCTTAATTTTAGAATATTCTATTTTTAATACACAACGCAATATAGATATGGTGAACATGTATATTGTGTTAGTGTTATGATATAAATAGATATAAATAAGCTTTAATTTTTTATATTAATTCAATAATGAAATAATTTAAATAAATTACTTTAATTATATGTATTGATATGGTAACACTTTTCCTTAAAATAAATAGTTTCAGTAATATATAAACAATTTAATAAATTGTTATAAGCTCTTAACAAAAATAATTCTAATTTCATATGCCGACTGTAGCTACACGATTAGAATTCACAACGTCTACAAAAAATTTCCGGCTTACTGCGCCAACAACAATTTCCAAGGAAATCTACAAATAAGGACGCACAGAGAAGAACAAGATCAGAGCGGAACTTTTAAAACTTTTAGATTTCATCCTACATGTAGGACGGGCTGCAGTGTGAGCTTTCGCACATCCTACATGTCCGTAAGACCTGTCAAATCCATCCTACATGTAGGATAGTCCGAAACCCCCTATTAGCATGAACATTTTTATATACCAGTAAGGCGGTCCGTGGCAGGACAACGTCTTCCAGGGAATACTAATATTTTATATATAGGTTTTCGCTTCGGTCGGCAGTCCTCTCACTGCTATACTTTTTTTTATAACGGATTGTGCAATGTGCTATTAAGGTTGAAAGATTGTGTTTTTATCAATAGGGGTATTCACGATTCAGTGCACTTGCCTGTGCAGTTGAGGATTTGAGGACTTGTACACTTTACAAAAACAAAATACACGTACGTCAAAAATATGCACAAGTGCTATTCTACTATTGCCTTAAACTTGAGGACTTGAGCAGTTGAGCACTTTTATACATTAAAAATTTTTGACAGCTTTGAAATAGTGATGGTAGTGTATTCACGCAAACCTAACTGCACAAGTCCTCCACTGCACTGGCAAGTGCACTAACCGTGAATACCACAGATACACACAAAGCCCATAAAACAAAAATTCAAGTAACATTTACTACGCCCACGCATGGTGTAATAAATAGAGGTGTTAGTGAGTTTGACACTTCTCTCTCAAAATGATAAAATTATGTTTCCCCGCCCAAAAACAGCTGATAGTGAATTGCAATGAAAACAAATTTTGTTAAATTCGTGTATTTCTGCAAGTTTATAGGATTTTTACTGAGATTACAGTGAGAAAAAAGTGATATGGAAAACATTAATAAATATATGAGACGCTGTGCGTTATGCAAAAAAAAAACCCGATGTGAGTGCAAGACAATTTGCATGCTAGCCAAAGCTTCATGCCGGCGGCACCTTCCAGCGCACGTTTCTGATAAAATAGCCAAAACATTCAATTACAAGCTTGGCAAATCCGCGAAGACAACTGCACTAACTTTTTGTCAACACAACACGTCACAATTAATTGCATTAAATATCTATTTATACTTCATACGCACAATAAAAACTATAGCACAGTCCAGCAACTCAAACAAACAACACAATTTGACAACTACAAACAGTTCAGCTCTTTCGCTCACAATTTTTTGACAGAAGCAAGGAAGTTCATGGTGTTGCCAAAAACTCACTAACACCTAGTTTTCTTACATCATGCGCCCACGTTGCGTCGCGTTACGTAGTCTAATTTTTCATCATGCCTATGTGCTAATAGAACTAAAAATGTGGCAGCTCCACGTCTCTCTAAACGCTTCCCTGCAACATATGTTTTAATAATATCAAATA
Organism: Dichetophora obliterata; assembly: GCA_963920525.1. Taxonomy (NCBI): domain Eukaryota; kingdom Metazoa; phylum Arthropoda; class Insecta; order Diptera; family Sciomyzidae; genus Dichetophora; species Dichetophora obliterata. The sequence continues at coordinate 126,552,854 of OY986439.1, forward strand.
GTAAAGCAACATAAAAAAGAATATTTGTAAATATTTATAAGTCGAAATGGACGGTAATACTAATGGATTCAATACCACTGAAGAGCACTTGGATTGGATTCAAATGCGTCAAGGTTTCGAAGCCAACTTACCCGAAACTACAAAAGAAAAAATGAAGCGCAAGATTAAGGAAAATCCACTTGTACCTATCGGTAGAAAAAAAACTTATATAAGACGATTGTTTCCTAATGACGTCTCTTCATTTAGGATGTGCAGTAACAGCAAGTGCACTCATATACGGACTGTATAGTTTCCGGTATGGGAATCGCAAGATGTCACAACTAATGATGCGCACACGCATAGCGGCCCAGGGTTTTACAGTGCTGGCGCTGGTAGGTGGAGTTATTGCGACATATGGCAATAAGAAATGATAACTTCAGATAACTTTATGTGTTACTCTCTTTAATGCTTCTGATAGTACTTTAAAGCATTTGATTTTTCTGAATTGTAATTTTTATGGCAATATTTAAAAATAAGAAGTTAAAATTATGAATATTAACACATCCGTCGAATGTAAAATTTAAACCCTAGAATATGAATGATATGTTGGAGTAATTGCAGTTTAATTTTTCTTATTTTTATTAAACGTATATGGGTCTCCTTAGTCCAAAAGTATAAAAATAAAATGCCGGTCTCGAGTGGTTAAGGAGATAAAATTCACGAAATCTTTTAAAACTGCAATTTAAGACTTGCTTTAAACACTCCGTACAAGGGCAAATAATTTTATCTGTTAAATTCCAAAGTTAATGAAAAAAACTAAATGTATTTAGTTTCCACTTTTTAATAGGCGGCCTTCAGTCGCTACTAAGGGATTACAACCCTCAGTAAATCCGACAACGGCTTCGCTGTCAACCGTACTTTTGGAATAAATTATCTTTTTTATCTATTAGGATTTCATATAATTTTTCTTTAATATGTGCTATATTTCATTCTTTATTTTGGGCTTTATTCCACACACTTCATTTTTGTACTGAATTTTGAAACTCGTGAATTTTATCTCCTAAGCCATTCGAGACCGACATTTTATTTTTGCACTTTTGGACTAAGAAGGCTAATACGTTTAATATTAATGAAAAAAAAATTATTTACGCGTGGGCCGTAAACTGGACTTATGACCGAACTTCAGTTTTTTTCCAATCTCAAAATGTATTTTTTAAACTTCAAATGGCAACAACTATTATCAGAATGATAGTGGAATAGTCAAAAAAGAAGGGGTTCTGAAATTGTTTGTGCCCAAAAGCCTATAAATAGTCTAAGACCTCGCATAACTTAAAAACCTTAAAAAAATTAGGGCATGTTTGGCGGTTTTGGCAGATAAAAAAGCAATACAAATTTGGTTTATTTGACTGCCTAGAAACGAGGCAGTGTCCTATTTATCATAATATCCAAATTAAAAATGCCTGAAATAAAATTGAAGCTTATTTAATTGAATACAAATTGATTGTTCTTTGACAATTGTTAATTTAAAAAATGTAGAAACACTTTTTCATGACTTCAAAATAATTTTGTAATTTTTATTTGACGAAATTTTGTTACTTTTTTATTGTCCGCAATATCTCTTAAGTTTAAAATTCTCTGACATAAATTTGGCTTTTGTATTAAATGGAATGATGAATTGTATGTGCTACAATAGTCAAGCGCATAAAAATCAAGTTTCTTCGTTGGCTAGGTCATGCTAAGCGCATAAAAGACCATGCTTCATAGAAGCAAAAATTTCGATTTGCTACTTAATGGCAGTCTCCGCATCTCCGTTGGAAAGACCAAGTAGAAGACAACTTAACCAAACTTGGAATTTTTTAGACCAGCAAGCGCCAGCAATAGGACAGAAGTGGCTGGGACACGCTTAGATGACGCCAAAATCGACCTAGCAAGTAAGTAAGCAGTAAAGGGGACATAGCAACTACAAATTTTTAAAAAATTATAGAATTTGTGTTTTGACATAGAGTGACGTCTTACAGCGCGGTTTGTATGGGTGTAATTTTTACATATTATTTTAAGTACATTTAAGAATTTTAGTTCACTTTTGGGTATGGCTTGGTTGGTTGGTTGGTTTAGATGGTGATTCTACATGCAAGTAGGATCCAAGTAGCTCTAGTGAGCCGTTTTGATACCATAACCTCGTGTTTCTGTTGGTTGACTGGGCAGCGCACTGCTAGGTTATAACCATCCGGTGCGATTGATGAACGTTAGGAGATTGTTGATTTTTGTTGTTGAGAGTTCCTCTAGGTTGCTGAGGAGGGGCCTGCCAAGCGTTGTTAGTCTGGACCTGGCCAGGGCCGGGCAGGTGCACAGAAAGTGTGTTAGTGTTTCTTTTTCATTTGGGTCATCGCAGCTGCGACAGTGGGTGTTGAAAGGTAGTCTGATTCTCTCGGCATGAACTCCGATGCACCAGTGACCCGTAATAATAGCCGTTAATCTGGCTATGTCGCTCCGGGGCTTTGAGAGCATCTGTTGAGTTCTGCCTATATTGTAAAGGGGCCATATTTTTCTTGATGTGCTGCAGGTTGGTGTTCTCTCCATCTACGACCGGCTAAGGTTAAGTAGTAAGAACGAATTCCTCCCTTGACTGTGTTCAGTGGAACTTCGACTGGTTCCGCTCTGGAAACGTCAAGGGAAGAACCCCGCCTGGCCAATTCATCCGCCTTTTCATTACCATAAATGTTCCTATGGCCGGGAACCCAGATTATGGTAATGCTAAGTTGGTGACTTAGCCGGGCCAGTTCATCCTTACACTGCCTTACCAGTTTGGAGTTGGTACTGATCGCAGCTAAAGATTTAACGGCAGCTTGGCTATCCGTCAGAATAGCTGCGTTAAGGTGGTTGGTGTTAGCTCTCCTTAAGGTGCGACAAGCTTCTCTTATCGCAAAAAGCTCGGCCTGAAACACGCTGGCTGAGTTTGGTAGACGAAACGAGTCCGCCAAGCCCAGTTTCTCAGAGTATATGCCCGCTCCCTCTGCGCACTCCATCTTGGAGCCATCCGTGTAAAAGGACACATCGAAGGCTAGATCGATTCCCCCATTGCGCCATTCCACCCTGGTGGGAAACTTGGTTGTAAAGGATTTCGTGAAGTCGAGTTTGGGAGTGTCGTAGTCCGTTTTTCCAGGAAGCAGTTCCCGAGGTAGCGGATTAAGAATGTTGCTGTGTCCATATGGTCTATTTCGCCAGTTGTACGACTCTCTGAGTCTGACTGCACTGTTTGTTGCAGTAAGCTTAATGTGTAAATCTATGGGGAGTAAATGCCTCAGGACATTAAGTGCATCAGTGGGGCATGAGCGGATACCCTCCGTGATACCTATGCATGCGGATCGCTGGATCCGAGCTAGTTTTGTTGTGTTGTATGCTTTATTCAGTGCAGGCCACCATACTAGTGCACCATACGCCAAGATGGGTCGCACTACTGCTGTGTATAGCCATAAGAGCATTTTTGGTTGAAGACCCCATTTTCTACCAAAGGTTTTTTTGCAGGCGTAGAAGGCTATACAGGCCTTCTTGACCCTTTGTTCGATGTTAGTTTTCCAGCTTAGCTTAGGATCCAGAATGACACCTAGGTATTTTGCGCTACTGGATAGTGTAAGAGGTTGGTTGTTGAGCTTTGGAAGGCCAAATTGTGGCGCTTTGGTTTTTGTGGTGAATAACATCAGTTCCGTCTTGCTAGGGTTAACTCCTAGGCCGCACCTGCAGCCCAGACACTGAGTTTTCTCAAAGCAACCTCCATTAGCTCACTGAGCGTAGAGGGGAACAGTCCTGACACCATAACAACCACGTCATACGCATAAGCCACCACTTTGACCCCATTGTAATTTAGTGTATTAAGAAATTCATTCATGGCGATGAGCCAGAGTAGGGGGGAGATTACTCCTCCTTGCGGAGTACCCCTACTGACAAATGTCGTGAGTTGGCAGCCACCCAGGTCTGCCTGGATTATTCTGTTTCTGAGCATTGAGACTATCCAGTTTCTCACCGGTGCTTGTACGCCAAGGTTGGTAAGAGAATCAAAAATGGCCCTAGTATGAATATTGTTAAAAGCCCCTTCTATGTCTAAGAAGGCCGCAAGAGTGTATTGTTTAAAGTATATTGATCTTTCAATAGTGGTAATAACCTCGTGTAGGGCGGTATCTGTGGATCTGCCCTTGAGGTATGCGTGTTGGGCGTTGGATATGTTAGCTCCCTTTAGAACGTCCCTGAGATGAATATCCAGTACACGCTCTAGGGTTTTCAGTGCGAATGATGTGAGGCTTATTGGTCTAAAATCCTTGGCTGATTCGTGACCTCTCCTCCCAGCTTTGGGTATAAATATTACCTTAACTCTTCTCCAGCTCCTTGGAGTGTAGTTAAGGCAAAGACACTTAGTGAAGATAGAGAGTAGGATAGGTGCAACTACATCTTGTAGTTTCTGCAACATTATTGGAAGTATGCCGTCGGGACCTGGGGATTTGTATGGAGAGAAGCTGCTTAAGGCCCAGATAACCCTTTCCATTGAGATAAAGGAGCCAGTCGGAACCGCCGCAGTTGCCTCAGGTGATTCTATACCTAAGTTCTCATTGCAGTTGCTCCTGCAGCCGGGAAAGTGTGTGTTGAGTAAGTGTTCCAGGGATTCATTGGTAGATTCTGTCCACGTACCATCGTCTTTCCGAATGAAAGATGGACTGGTGCTTTCTTTGGGCAGGATTTTGCTTAGTCTTGCCGATTCTTTTATATTGTCGATCGATTGGGTGTATTCCTGCCAAGAATGCTTTTTCGCGTCTCGAATTGCTTTCTTGTAGGTTTTGAGGATGTCTCTGTATGGTTGCCAAAGACACTGTCTGTGACACGAGTTGAAAGTTTTCCTCACCCTTTTCCTAAGATCGGATAAATCTTTGCTCCACCACGGAGGAAGAGATTTCTTCTTGCCCCTGCTAATGGGACATGAGACTCTAAAGGCAACCTGCATGGTTTGCTCTAGGGCCTCCACGGAAGAGTCTAACTCCTCCGCAGTTGAGATTTGCTTGTAGGCTAAAGAACGGATTTTTGGACGAGCCACTTTGGCAAATTTGGCCCAGTCAGTACGTTTAGGGTTACGAAATGGAAGAGGGGCCCCTGTTTCAAGATTCAAATCAAAGAGGATCAAGCTGTGATCCGAGAAGGAACTTTTGCTCGAAACTCTCCAATTGACTACTTTTAGAGACTCGTTTTCGGATAGAAGGGTAATATCCAAGACCTCACTCCAACCTGTGAAGTTGTCAGTACTTGGAAAGGTGAAAGTAGGTGTATTTCCTTTATTGCATATGTTTAAGTTAGAGTTAATTATAAAGTCGAATAAAAACTCACCTCTAGTGTTTATCTCAGAGCTGCCCCATAGTGTGTGTCTCGCATTGGCATCGCAGCCCAAAATTGTGGTGGTGTTGTCCAGCATTGCCGTAGCCACTAACCGCTTCACCTCGTCTGGAGGAGCTTCCCTGTCGTGGCCCATATAGGCTGAGGCTATGAATAGATTGTTGGCGCCCTCCAGTTTGACAACTGTCAGGTCTGAAGAGCTAAGGTTAGGGAGTAGAAATAAGTGTATGTGCTTTTTGGCTACAATGCAAGTTCTTGGTTTACCTGCTGTTCTCTTGTAGTAGATGCTGTAGTGGTTGTTCTGGAACCCTTTTACTGCTGAGTCTCTGACCCAGGGCTCCTGTATAATGGCCACGTCGATACCATCCTCCATCATGAGGATGGCCAGATTATCAGCAGCACATCTGGCGTGCTGCAGGTTAACCTGTATTACCGATAGTGGCATTACGTGGCTGGTGGTTGTTGTGACTGCTGCGTGGAAGGCACCGTCGGATCCTCGATTGTAAGGGAATCGAGGATATCATCGACGCTGACGCCTTCTTCCGCGGACGGGTCCTTAAAGATCTTTAGTTTGGCACGACGGATGCCAAACCTAAGGGTGTTGCCCGCTTTCTCCAGAGCACCCAGGCACTCGTCTGAGATAAGCAGTAGGAAGGTCATACTGTTACGCTGGGGGTCCTCAGTCTTGATGACAGCCCAGTCGTTCATGGGAATGTCTGGGTTGTGCAGTTGGAGGATTTCGATGAGCTTGCTTTTCTCAAGCTTCATCTTAGGCAACCAAATGCGAGCACGAGGTCTCCTCGGAATATCCTTAGCCGGGATTAGCTTAAGGCTTAAGCCGTCCCATGCGTCCCTGATCTTAGAGACGCACTCGCTTAGGAATTCTTTGGAGAACTGATCCTCGCATTTGATAACCCGGAATCCTCGCACTACATCCGCAGATTCGAAAGATAGAAGCGCACCACCCTTGTTGCCGAGAAGATGCTCAATGACCATCTCGGACAACTTGGCTTCGATGTTGCCCCACTCTTCCGAAATCCGCTTGTGGCTGTTTGAGTTCGCGTCAATCAGCACCACCTGTAGGTGATCCCTGGCCACCTCACTAAAGGCGCGCTGGCTGGTAGTCGGTTGCTCAGCCACGGCTGACTTGCCGCTGACCTTTGCCCTCTTCGCAACGTTGTCGATCGCATCTTGCGATCGATTTCGCTTTGAATTGGCTGCGTCAGCAGGCTGAGTAGCCTGGTACTTCAGGTACTCATCAATCGTAGCCTCGCATTTTTGTTTGTCTTCCACGTCGCGCTCCTGAACCGTACCCTGCTCCGCATTCTTGTCTATCTTGGCAAGAATGAACAGAGCCTTGGTATATTTCGCTTTCAGTAGCGCGCCGTGGGATTTCCTGCTCTTCGGACCACCAAGCGCGTCGGAAGCGAATTTCATCTGGGGGGGCAGTACAAATGGTGGTGCAAAAAAAGTTCACCAAAATTTCTTCACATGAAACATGAAGAAGAGAGAAAGAAGAGGAAAATATATAATACAAAAATATTATCGTTGTAAAAAAAACTGATATTTTGAATAACTTTTCCTTTTAAATTGTTTATCTAGCTAAAAAAGTGCGGGGGCAACTGCCCCCTTTCCCCCCCGCTTCCGACGCCAATGCGGACCACTATGGCTGGTGGTCACATTGGAGCAGGATGTGGATGGTTTTGTCGAGCCACTGTGGCTGGTGGTCTCGGGTGTGGTAATTACCCTACAAGAAATAGCTAACCAAAACTCTAACACAATCACATACATTTTTCTGTTTACAACCACATTCGCATACTCATTTCAGTGTCAAAAATTGTGAAACAGGGAAAAATATGAACATTTTAGCAAGTGCATGTGAAAGAAAGAGAAGGTATCATTATTAAAAATCATGTCCAATTTTTGCATATCCGCCATTGTAGTTTACCATTCCTGGTTTCGCTAACAAAAACCAAGTTCTGCAATAAAAAAATTAAATATCTTTAAATTGCTTACTGTTGGAACGCTGCTACCCATCAAAGAAGGATGAGCCAATAAGCACGCTTGCCAATATCAAGAATGCAGTGAGCATTTCAACATTCGCCACATCTAATTCCACTCCCAAAGTCGTCGGCACAGAAGTGGCTCGCAGTAGCAGCAACAACAGTAAGAACAACAACAACAATAAAAAATGTTATAATAAATTAAAACCATTTGTTTCAAGACACCAACGAATTGCATGCATTTTTATTTTTTAAGAGGTACGTTAGATAAAACTGATTTTTACGTTATATCTAACGGTTACATATAACTGAGTTTTCGGTTAGATTTATCTGGTGAGATTTGGTTACCTATAACCTGTATTTATGTTAACCCTAACTAGAGAGAGAGCGAGACGGCTATATTTCAATGGTATTGGAAATTGATACGTGTATAAAAGGGATGCCAGATCACACGTATACACGAGTTTCGGTTAATTTCTTCCCGAGGCTCTTCCTAGCATAACCGAAACTTGGTATGAAGAGGTAACCGATATTTCAGTTTAGAAAAACCGTTTTTGCTTAGTTAAATAACCGATAGTCTTCTTGTAGGGACAGGTCTAACCTTCCAGGTCCGTGTCAATTTTTTTATGTAGGTGCGTTATCTCAATTTGTATGTTCTATTTTTGCTCAAAAAATTCCCAAAAATCATAGAAAAATCTGTGAGGTGGTAGCGTTACATTATCACAAAGGAAATTTAACTAGGTCTAAGCAACGAGTTTCTAAAATTTCCTAAAATAATATACTAACTCATGGTTAGAATTTATTAATTTTTTATTTGTTTATTTTATTACTAAACCTTAACAGGTTTTATAGCAAATTTAAAATTATAAATAAGATATTTAATATAATTCAAAAATATAAAGTACGATTTTGATTGAAATCATGTATTATTAACAAACTAAAAAGTTTTAATAAATAGCTTAAAGTATATAATTTTATTAAAGTATAAAAATAAAAAAAAGTCAAGTCAAATCAATAATATCAGACAGCATAGCAGGGTTGCGTTTTCAAGACAAACAAGGTCAAGTTAGCAACAATTTTTGTATAAGGACATTGGCGGAGTCGTGTGACAAACAAGGTCTCATACCCAATAAAACACCACTCCAATAAGTGTATATATAATATATATCGTTCTGTCTTCCTGAAGCCGGAGGGATCCTGGCTTGACAGGGTGGTTACTCGACAAACTAGGTCAACTTCACCAAACCAATTTTCATAAAACAAAGACAACCAGTTGCGAACGCAGGCATCAAGACAAACTAGGTCTTATAGGCCACTCATATTAATATATTACAAATCGATCTAACGTAGTGTTTTAGAAGGCAAAAACCAAGACACCACGGTACCGTCGACCAATGTAGTCACATTCATCATGAAAATATAAGGCAATTGAAGATCCCAGGTTAAGGTCCATTCAGATTATTTAGATGTTCATACACCAAAATTATCCATTTTAGGCTTAGGACCATTTGTCCATTTAGATTGTTATATTAATATGCTTACAAATATCACCAGATGAAGTTTGAGAGAACTTAATCATAATCAATGACGGTACTACAGGTAATCTATAATTTTATGTTTGATTGAGACCATGGATTCACTTAAGGATATAACATCAGATACAAAATTAAAATCACCGCAAGCGCTTCTAAGAGGTTCATTTTGTAAATAATTAGTTCTACAAAAGTTCATGTGGAGTAACTCAAAAGATCTTCTAGGACGAAGAGGAATATTAAAATATATTTAACTCAATAAATATGGACTGTTGACATATCCATGTAAAAGTTTTATAATCCAACAAGCATTTATCATAATTTTCCGATTTTTTAAAGAAGGAAGATTTAAGAGTTGTAATCGATATTCATATGGTGGTAAGTGAAAATCAGTATAACAATAAAGATAGCTTAAGCAAAACAAAAGAAATTGTTTCTGCACTGATTCAATGTCGTTTACGTAATAACCGTATCGTGGGCACCAAACAACAAGCGTATTCTAAGAAAGGCCGCACTAGGGAAGTGAATAAGGTTTTCGTTATGAATGGATCATTAAACTCTTTTGCCCAACGTTTAATAAATCCTAAAGTACTATTTCCTCTATTTATTATTTTATTTACATGAATATTAAAGCGTTGTTTAAGGATCCATTGTAACTCCAAGATCATTGAAAATATCTAAGGACTCCAATGGATAACCACAAGTTTTGAAGGTACAATTAATTGGTGGTTTGCGCGAGAAAGACATATGCTTGCATTTCTTCATGTTGAGGTTCATACGGTTCGTTTTGACCCAGTTATGAAGATGATCAATGTCGGCTTGCAAAAATACAGCGTCATTATCATTTTTAAAAGAAAGGAAGAGTTTGACGTCGTCAGCAAACATTAAGATGCTAGAATGCATTATGACAGATGGCAAATCGTAACAGGAAACTCATGTAATTTCTTGAGCTTAAAAAGAACAGATTGTGTTCTATTACTTAAGTAAGATTCAATCCACTTTACCAACGGTATAGGAAATCCAACAAGATGTAATTTTAAGTTCAATAGTTTGTGATTTACAACGTCAAAAGCTTCGCTAAAATCCGTGTAAATAACATCAGTCTGCATGCCTTTTCCAAAATTTTCTACAGTTTTTGATGTACATTCCAGAAGGTTAGTAACAGTGGATTTTCCAGAAAGGAATCCATGTTGGAAAGGAGACATTAAAGATTTAACGCTATGTGATAGTCGTGATGTAACATTAGCCTCTAAAAGTTTAGGCAAAGCGCTTAACTTTGCGATGCCACGGTAGTTATCAATTAAAGACCTATTTCCGGTTTTATGCAGCGGAATAATAAATGAATGCTTCTAGGCTGCAGGAAAATACAATAGCTGAATTTTAATGATGAAGTAAATAGTAAAGAGATTGGAGTTACTAATTCTTCACAGCAGTATTTTAATATACATGAAGGTATGTTATCAGGACCACTTTTATATGATGTTTAATATTTTTTAAATGTGATAAAACTGTGTTTGTATCAATTATTGGGAAATAAATATCCCCAGAATGAATATTGAAAGGATAACTTAAATAGGACGATGATGAATAAGTCGTCTTGAAAAAGTCAGCAAAAAGATTGCAAATACTATTATCATTATTTGACTCAACAGAATTATACGAGTGGAGAAACAACAACGGTGCACTCAAGCGCGAGGTCAAATGCATTTAGACAAATAAATATTCTATTGAAATTGAGGAAAATAATGAGTCAAACTATTTCGTATTTTCCGTTATTTTTTTAATTGTTCTTCTGACCGCTTAGCAACTTTTGTTATACACTTGTTGATAGTAATTGTTTTATTATGGCTTCGCACGGTGATCGATGTTTTAATCCTTTCCACTTGGCGCCTCATTACAAGCGTACAAATCTAAGAAAAATTTCTAAAAATGTTGCTAAAAAGTGGATATGTTCGTCAAGTGTTTACGTGTGTGCATTCTGTAGAAAACGACTTTTATGTGAAACACCTCCAGTCCGTAATGAAGATATACTGCTTTGAGACATCTAGTGAATATTCGGCAGACACTCAAGATGAAGCGTTCATGTCCGAAGATAAACCAAATTCGTCAAAACCTAACACAACAGAAAATGAAGAAATTTCAATAGAATATTAATTTGTCTAAATGCATTTGACCTCGCGCAAAATTTATCTTAAGATTTTGCATCGTCACAATCTATCATAGATCATTTGGGCCTATTCTGCACAATCTGTTATGAAAAAATTCTGTTATTCTGTTATGATTTCCCTTACAAATTTTTGAGCTGTCAAAAAATCTGTATAGGAAATCATAACATAATAACAGATTTTGCAGAATAGGCCCAATTGTTGTAGCTTAAGTATAGTATAAGTATAATATATACCTAAAAACAGCCAAACACACTGTCGAATAGAGTGCGCAAACACTTGTTTGCGCAGACAATCTGTGTAGTCTATTTGGCACTTTATGCAAACGTATTGGAGCGTGTTGTAGCGCTACACAAAATTGCTGTATGACCAATGCGTATAAGTAGTTAACGAAATCGTAACAAAACGTGACAAAACTAAGATTTTTACCAAAATATTAAGATATTAGGACTCAGGCTTAGAACTTTTTATTTTTTAAAATTTTTTATGACTATATAACATACACACATTAAAAATAAATATTTATAAAATTTTTCCCGTCTTGCCCCCCCCTGCACCCCCCTGTGGACGCCTATGGCTGCAAGCATATGTCTTTCTCGCGCAAACCACCAATTAATTGTACCTTCAAAACTTGTGGTTATCCATTGGAGTCCTTAGATATTTTCAATGATCTTGGAGTTACAATGGATCCTTAAACAACGCTTTAATATTCATGTAAATAAAATAATAAATAGAGGAAATAGTACTTTAGGATTTATTAAACGTTGGGCAAAAGAGTTTAATGATCCATTCATAACGAAAACCTTTTTCACTTCCCTAGTGCGGCCTTTCTTAGAATACGCTTGTTGTTTGGTGCCCACGATACGGTTATTACGTAAACGACATTGAATCAGTGCAGAAACAATTTCTTTTGTTTTGCTTAAGCTATCTTTATTGTTATACTGATTTTCACTTACCACCATATGAATATCGATTACAACTCTTAAATCTTCCTTCTTTAAAAAATCGGAAAATTATGATAAATGCTTGTTGGATTATAAAACTTTTACATGGATATGTCAACAGTCCATATTTATTGAGTTAAATATATTTTAATATTCCTCTTCGTCCTAGAAGATCTTTTGAGTTACTCCACATGAACTTTTGTAGAACTAATTATTTACAAAATGAACCTCTTAGAAGCGCTTGCGGTGATTTTAATTTTGTATCTGATGTTATATCCTTAAGTGAATCCATGGTCTCAATCAAACATAAAATTATAGATTACCTGTAGTACCGTCATTGATTATGATTAAGTTCTCTCAAACTTCATCTGGTGATATTTGTAAGCATATTAATATAACAATCTAAATGGACAAATGGTCCTAAGCCTAAAATGGATAATTTTGGTGTATGAACATCTAAATAATCTGAATGGACCTTAACCTGGGATCTTCAATTGCCTTATATTTTCATGATGAATGTGACTACATTGGTCGACGGTACCGTGGTGTCTTGGTTTTTGCCTCCTAAAACACTACGTTAGATCGATTTGTAATATATTAATATGAGTGGCCTATAAGACCTAGTTTGTCTTGATGCCTGCGTTCGCAACTGGTTGTCTTTGTTTTATGAAAATTGGTTTGGTGAAGTTGACCTAGTTTGTCGAGTAACCACCCTGTCAAGCCAGGATCCCTCCGGCTTCAGGAAGACAGAACGATATATATTATATATACACTTATTGGAGTGGTGTTTTATTGGGTATGAGACCTTGTTTGTCACACGACTCCGCCAATGTCCTTATACAAAAATTGTTGCTAACTTGACCTTGTTTGTCTTGAAAACGCAACCCTGCTATGCTGTCTGATATTATTGATTTGACTTGACTTTTTTTTATTTTTATACTTTAATAAAATTATATACTTTAAGCTATTTATTAAAACTTTTTAGTTTGTTAATAATACATGATTTCAATCAAAATCGTACTTTATATTTTTGAATTATATTAAATATCTTATTTATAATTTTAAATTTGCTATAAAACCTGTTAAGGTTTAGTAATAAAATAAACAAATAAAAAATTAATAAATTCTAACCATGAGTTAGTATATTATTTTAGGAAATTTTAGAAACTCGTTGCTTAGACCTAGTTAAATTTCCTTTGTGATAATGTAACGCTACCACCTCACAGATTTTTCTATGATTTTTGGGAATTTTTTGAGCAAAAATAGAACATACAAATTGAGATAACGCACCTACATAAAAAAATTGACACGGACCTGGAAGGTTAGACCTGTCCCTACAAGAAGACTATCGGTTATTTAACTAAGCAAAAACGGTTTTTCTAAACTGAAATATCGGTTACCTCTTCATACCAAGTTTCGGTTATGCTAGGAAGAGCCTCGGGAAGAAATTAACCGAAACTCGTGTATACGTGTGATCTGGCATCCCTTTTTCACACGTATCAATTTCCAATACCATTGAAATATAGCCGTCTCGCTCTCTCTCTAGTTAGGGTTAACATAAATACAGGTTATAGGTAACCAAATCTCACCAGATAAATCTAACCGAAAACTCAGTTATATGTAACCGTTAGATATAACGTAAAAATCAGTTTTATCTAACGTACCTCTTAAAAAATAAAAATGCATGCAATTCGTTGGTGTCTTGAAACAAATGGTTTTAATTTATTATAACATTTTTTATTGTTGTTGTTGTTGTTGTTGTTCTTACTGTTGTTGCTGCTACTGCGAGCCACTTCTGTGCCGACGACTTTGGGAGTGGAATTAGATGTGGCGAATGTTGAAATGCTCACTGCATTCTTGATAGTGTGCTTATTGGCTCATCCTTCTTTGATGGGTAGCAGCGTTCCAACAGTAAGCAATTTAAAGATATTTAATTTTTTTATTGCAGAACTTGGTTTTTGTTAGCGAAACCAGGAATGGTAAACTACAATGGCGGATATGCAAAAATTGGACATGATTTTTAATAATGATACCTTCTCTTTCTTTCACATGCACTTGCTAAAATGTTCATATTTTTCCCTGTTTCACAATTTTTGACACTGAAATGAGTATGCGAATGTGGTTGTAAACAGAAAAATGTATGTGATTGTGTTAGAGTTTTGGTTAGCTATTTCTTGTAGGGGTGTAATTGTCCATCGAAAAAAAAATTAAAAACTTTAGCTATTTTTTAAAAAAGTTATAGGTCAGAAATTGTTTAAGCTATTTTCAAGCAGCTTTTGATGCTTTAAATCAGAGGTGTCGTGGCAGTGAGCTAAATTACAAATTAAAAAAAAATAAGAGCTTCGATGGCGTCGAAAAAAAATAAGAACAAGAACAACAACGTGAGCTCACTTAACTAATGTCTCTTTAAATAAAAATTGCAAAAATAGGTTTTCAGCATCTGACGAGGCCCAAATGTTACACGCAGTCAGTAAATCAAAAAATAAAATTATTCCAGACAAGTGATATTGAAAATGCTACAAGAAATAACTCTGCTTTAAATGAAAACCGGTGGCTATTTTCTACTAACGATACCATTCCTTTGATGCAGATCTTCTATGTTAGCCCCATTCTATTAGAAAATGCTGGTATAGCGAAAAAAACACCTTTGCATTTTTCATATATATTGTGGGTGCTCTAATATATAAAAATAAAATAAAAATAAACTGCCCATTTCAGCCCTTGCAAGGACTTTGACCTAGCTTCTATTGATCAATTATTATGTTGTGCGTGTTATTAAATGTTTGCTCACAAATGACCGAGAACTGGACCTACGTGTTTTATGCCGACTCCGAACGGCTTATGTTCTCAAGAAGCTTTACATGGCAATTTTTATTCTCTGAGGTTTGCCATTGTCTGCAGAGAGGTGACGACCGAACAGAAAAATTAATTCAATTGAAAAAACTTTCTGTCTGAGCTGAAATTGAATACGGGATACCGCGGTTCTTACGCTTAGGGGCCACGCACTCTACCCACTAGGCTACAGCCGCTCTAATATATATGTATATTTTAAAAGTAATTTTAAACTCAAATTTTAGTTAACAAAATATATTTTTAATATGGAAAAAATATAGTATAAATAATTAAATTTATTATAGTATTTCAAAAAGAAATATGTAGCTAGGGACTTGGTAAGACAGCAAAATGGTTTTCGATAAAGAAAAAAATAATCACCCCTATTGTGTATGTCAACGCCGACGCCGACATCAATTCTATCTCGACATCACTTCGACGCCGACATCAACACAATACAGGTATTTACTAACATTCTGTATTGATGTCGACGTGTTATCGATAATTCAAAAGTATTGATACCATCTGTCTTTAATAAAGAGGAAATAAATAAACAAAGAATAAAGAAAAGTGAAACAGTTTATACTTTTTAATTGTTTTGACTTTAATTGTTTAATTTAATTTTTTGAGTGTTAAAAACTGCATTGTGCGTGTTGAAGAGATCATCCTGCCACCATTTGTGTCGCCTTGGCCACGACCATTTCTTTGGCTGAAAATTGTGCGTATTGAAGAGATCGTCCTTGCAGCACTTGTGTCACCTTGTCATTTGTTTCACTTTTATTGTGATTCAAAATTTCTAAATACATTTTTATTTCAAACTTTACTTAGAGAACAAATACACCAACTTAAATTTTCATAATTTGGACCGCCTTTTTATTTAAGAGTTTAATCAGGGTTGTTAGAACGAAATATGTTTTTTGTAACGGATTCCAGCGAAAGTTCAAGCGATGACGATTGTAATCGAATTCTTAGGCTTCAGAGAAATGTCATAAGGCAAAGATCGGATATTTTTAATTTGCCGGATATCAAGTACGTACAAGATTTTTAGTTCTTGATTAATTACATTAACATCGCAAACTGCCCTGAATTTGTAATTTCACCATTTCCTAAATGTTTTTTCACAAATTTAGTAAATTCACAGCATATTTAAGGAAAACAATTAATTTTACTTACACATTTTTTAACAGCAGCTGCTTTTGCGTTTAAAAAGAATGTGTCGTTGTGCCTGTCACCTACAAAAACTGTGTCGACAGAATTAGTGCTGTTTCACGTCGACGCCGACATCAATGTTGCTTAGCCAATACCAAAAATGTGACAAAAGTTATCGATAAACATCAATATTGACAACGCCAATACCAATTTGCAATGTGTCGTCGTCGACGTGAAACAGCACTAATTCTGTCGACATATATTATACCAAAAGATTATTTGATTTTTTACTTTTTATTTAAAGAAGTTCTGGATAAACGACATTTAACGTTGTATTTTTATTTTTTATGATCTAATACAATTTTAATATTCGCACAGGATATGTAATTGACCATGAGCAAAACAGTCATCTTTAAGGTAAAGTCCAACTTTCGATAACGTTTTCCCTTATTTATGGTGATTGCGAAAGCAACGATAAGTGGATATTGCCTACGTCTTAATTTGAAGGGAAATGTTGTATCGCTTGGCTCTAAATTTAAACGTGGCAGAAGTATTCGTTTGCTGAAAGATTCACCAGTTAAAACTTCTAAATCGAGACAGTTTTATTTTTTTTTTACTATTAGTCGTGTTCCATTTACTAAACCATCAGATATATTTAAGTTTCTGACAACTGTCCCAATTTTAAGTTTAAGTTCATGACGCGAAGTCCCACTGAAGTTGAGCGTGTGCAAAAACTCTACCGTTTATAATAGTTCATTTATAATTGTGCAATGCTCGTTTTTCAGACATGTATGGTGTGTAACTTTATTATGTTTTGGTTAATAATGCCAGAATATGGCTCAAAACCCCAATTTACTAAGCTTTCATTTTGGTATTTTGATCCTTGAATTCAATGCTTCTTCGCCGTTTCCGATCAGCAAAATAAAATTTTAAAATTCCATTTCATTCTCATTTGTGCTCATATTAGTAGCAAAGATATCAAATAAAACCCGATAAAGAAATGGCTAAAATATTCGCATTGGAAATACCACTTTCTCATTCACATTAAAGCTAATGCGTGTCTTAAGTTTTTTTGTAATTTTTTCCAACTTTAAATACTTATATCTTCCAAAAGGTATCACTCATCAAAAATATAATCATTTTTGGCTAATCTACAGCTCAAGGCCTTTTCACTGATGTATCCAATGTTTAATATAATATGTGTTGGAGTAAGGGGACGCTGACAGGAATAAATATATAGAAGATAAGGAAATGGCTTAAAACATAGATTTATGTATGTAACTTTAGAATGGATTGAAATATTTGAAATTTTTTTCACAGAAACTATTTTTTAATCTATAGAACTTTGTAAAAAATATAAAAACAACATTTTGGAAAAATTAATTTTCATTAAAAAGTGACAGGGTTTTTAATGACAGAAACTGCTAATTGAATTATGTGCAAAAATGAAACAATTTTTTGCAGAGAAATGATATGTCATATGAAAGAGTGGGGAAAATGGAAATTTTCGAGAAAAACATATTTACAACAAAAAAACCTTTTGGCTAATTTTTTGAGCAAGAAGTGTAAATTTTTGAGGTTTCTTGAAAAATATGTAAAGCATTGAATTGGTGAGGTAACGGTAAGTATTTCTAATTTCTCTAAAGTAATTTAATTTAACTTTCAGGCAACAAAAGTTTGCTTGCAAAGTCAAGACTTGAAATTTGAATCGTGTTTTTTCTTTTTCTGTGGTGATGACCTCGCCTTAAGAAAATACGTTGTACTGAGAAAATCTATTGTTTTCAAGATATCGCAAAAATGTTGATGTCATAGTAACGGGATTTTTTTTTACTTCTACTATCCCTGCAACACATTTTCGAAAAATTTTTACTAAACAAAATTTTTACTAAGAAAATCTTTTTTTTCAAGATATCGCAACAACTGTGAAGTCATCATAAAGGAATTTTTTCAAAATTTTTATATGGAAAAAATTTCACCATCACAGTATATATCGCTACCTTAATGTAGAAAGGCCCTAATTTCTTTTTTTCAAAATAAATTTTTTTACAGATTTTTGCAAAAAAAAAGTTGCTATAGAAAAAACAATTTCTGCAAAAATAGAAATTTGCAAAAAATCCAGAAATTTCCTTTAAACGCTCATATTTCAGGCAAAGGTCATCAAAAGAAAAAGAAACCAAATTGTGTACGCCTCCCCACCCAGCTCTTTCATTCGATACTTCATTCACCATTCTACATCCCACCAATCCTGACATCTGAGAAATTCTTACTAAAATAAATATATAGAGTTTTAAAATACTTATTCAAAGTCTATTGTTAAACTTCTTTACTATTTCTGAAGAACTGTTACTGAAGAAATATATCGGCTCTCGGCTTATATTCAATATGGCCTATCTACAAAAAAAAAACTTTTTTCAGGAGAGCAAAAAACCCCTTTTAATTTTTCAGGGTACAAATATTCACCAAGCAAAGTACCAGAATATTGTATTAAAAGAATGACAAGCTTCCATAAACAAAGAAAAATTTGTGAATTCTCGTAGTTTTCGATAAAGTGTAGATAGATTGTTTTGTATTTAAAATATTTTTTTTTTCTTAAATGAAATCAGTAGTTAAGTCTTTTTATTCAATAGGAAAAGTAAATTCTTTGTGAATTCATTGACGATTTTATTCAGATTTTAAGAAAAGTTTGTTGACAACAATATTAATAACAAAAGAAAAATATTAAAATAGCAGTAAAGAATGATATTGGTCTATTAATTTAATCACTTACATTTTTCCAGTATTATGATAAAAATATTGATTTTATAATAAAATAACAGACTTCAATTCTCGGAAATGGTTGCTTGATAGGCAGCAGAGCAGTATTCAAATTAGAGTCATGATTTTGCGGATAAGGCCAATTGCCGCGTCATCGTCTGAATCTGCATTAAATTTTTTTAATATTCTAAGAGAATTTCATTCGATTATAAAAGCACCTGTTATTAGTCCAATATTTTCCTACGCTGATGATGCATAATCTAATTTTATACTTTTCAATGCATTTCCATCTCTTTTTTGCCTGCCATTGTAGTCTAACGCAAATTTGTTACAATTTTCTTGAATATTTCCGAAAAATTGTGTAGAGGTGTTCTTTTGTATTCACAAACAAAAAATACTGTATTGCAGATAAGTCAAACATTTTAGGGGGAAACTTTGCTAAACTCTCCTATGTCAACGATTTCTTTGCCATAAAAAACTCAATTTCGTGGAAAATGTAGATAGGTCATATTGAATATAAGCTCCAGATATAAAAAAAAGGATAGCAGTGAGGGGACTGCCGACCGAAGCGAAAACCTATATATAAAACATTAGTATTCCCTGGAAGACTTTGTCCTGCCACGGACCGCTTTACTGCTTTATACAAATTTTCGTGCTAATAGAAAAAACTTTTTATATTTTCACTCCCTCAGACTTTGATTATATCTTTCAAAATATTTTTTATTCCGATAGCATTTTTATTTTATAATTACACCAAACTATATTATTACATTTAAATTGAATATTGCTGATATAAAAATAAAATACAGGGAGCACTATTGAACGAAAAATTATCCTCATAAAATAAAATAAATTTTCTATTTTTTATATATGATATTTTGTTTGATTCGTCTTGAAGTCTCTTTTAATGCCTGCATTTGAGATCTTGCTACAAGGAAAACAGAAAACATAGCAAGCAAAGTGCAGTTTATTTTCTGCCCCCGATTCGGTTCATCACTAATGCACATTATTTTCGTCTTTTGCCATTTCATTATATTTTAAATTATGGGTATTAATATAAAAAACAGAGTAACACATAAACAAAAATATAAATTAAAATTATTTAAATAATTAATATACACATAAAATACGTATGCATAGAATTTGTATTTACATAAATTTCATTGAATTTCATTTACATTATTTTCACTGTTTGCGTTAATAATTGAATTATATTCTTAAAAAGAAACTATATGCGAATGGTAGCTGAAATAAGAAACAAAAAATTGTTGGACGATGCAGTCCCAGTCATGATAAAATTATTATAAGGTTGCCTTGACAACTACTTATTTTCTCACGAGCTGCGACCATCGAATTTCACACAAAAGAAAACAATATAAAGTGCGTGTGTCACACACATTGGCAGCTTTCAGCGGAGTCAATAGTTGGCAACTGTTTTTTTTTTTTAAATTTGAGTGAGAAACCTTTGCAATTAAATGATCCATTCACAACAGGTGACTCCTCTGTATGCGGCCAATGTGTGTGACACGTTCTCTATTTTGTTTTCTTTTTTTTGACATTCGATGATTGAAACACGAAATGTCACTCCTACCTATTACTTATTATACCATGGTCCCAGTCAAAGAATATGCTGGCGACAGTTTTAAAACTACAAATGTTTTTATGTTGGTCATGAAACTCAAACACACGCTCTTGGATATAGGCAGTGATGTTCCTCGACGCGTCGTCTTTAATTTTCGACATTTTGGTGTCGACAATGCAGAATGTGTCGACAATGTAGACAATGCCGAGAATTGTGTAAACAATGTCAACAAAATGCAACACTGCGAAAATGCAAGTTCCATTTAGATTATGCTGATTCTTAAAACCTTTTGAAAAGTCGTTTAATTAACACAAAGTAACAAATTTTACAATTAAACAAACAAAAGCCATGCCCAGAAGGCGTAAAAATAAGGAATACTTCAAACTTGGACTCAATTTAATTAAATATTACAATTAACATGCAGCCTTTTACATTAATTATTTACATGTCGTTAAAAGCAATTGTCTACACGACATTGTCGACACCGTCGACAATAGTATTGTCGACATCATGTTCTCTACGCCGCACATCACTGGATATAGGGTACCAGGCGCTCAGCTTTTTTCGTTTGACATGATTTTGACAGAATTGTAGGTATTGTCGAAAAGGAATCAAAACAAACACAGAATATAAGGGGTACTTTTTAAAGTCTCTCCGTATCGAGCCTACCTGGGGCCGAATTACAGCATCCGTGATCGAGCAAAATACCGAAGAGCACGACGAGACAAGTGCCTATCAATCTTGTGCAATTTTGTTCGATCACGGATGCTGTAATTCGTCCCCTGGTTAATATGCTTTGCTGAGCGCCTGCTCGTTAATATCCAAAAGCGTCATTTAAAAACCTACTCGCTGTCATGGCAGAATAACCAGGTAGCATACATGGGCACACTGCAGTAAATATTTACTGCATTACTAGAAGCAGTAATCAGTAAACTTTTACTGATAATGAAATTCAATTTGCATTACCAGTAAATTTTTACTGATTACTGGAAAAATTGCAGTAAAAATAAATTTTTACTGATTACTGGGAAAAAATTGCAGTACAAATAAATTTTTACTGATAATGAAATTCAATTTGCATTACCAGTAAATTTTTACTGATTACTGGAAAAAATTGCAGTAAAAATAAATTTTTACTGATAATGAAATTTAATTTGCATTACCAGTAAATTTTTACTGATTACTGAAAAAATTTGCAGTAAAAATAAATTTTTACTGATTACTGAAAAAAATTGCAGTAAAAATAAATTTTTACTGATTACTGAAAAAAATTGCAGTAAAAATAAATTTTTACTGATTACTGAAAAAAATTGCAGTAAAAATAAATTTTTACTGCTTACTGAATAAAATTGCAAAAATAAATTTTTACTGCAATATTTTCAGTAATCAGTAAAAATTTATTTTTACTGCAATTTTTTCCAGTAATCAGTAAAAATTTACTGGTAATGCAAATTGAATTTCATTATCAGTAAAAATTTATTTGTACTGCAATTTTTTCCCAGTAATCAGTGAAAATTTATTTTTACTGCAATTTTTTTCAGTAATCAGTAAAATTTTACTGGTAATGCAAATTGAATTTCATTATCAGTAAAAATTTATTTTTACTGCAATTTTACTGGTACTGCAAAGTGCCCATCTATGCCAGGTAGGGCCGGCTCGCTTAGTGCCTTCACGCGTTAAGGGCCAAATAGTTTACACAGACTATTTGCGCAAACAATACTTTTTTCTCGACATAGCGATGACCATACACTACACAGACTTTGTTTGCGCAGACTTGATTTTTTCTGCATCCATTTTTATATATTTTCCTTCACGCACGTCTTCACTCTATAAAACTTTCGGGATAATGGCAACTCGGTGTGATTTTCACTACACACTATACAGACAGATTGCGCAAACACAACCAAAAATTAAAATATTTTAATTTTTGCGCAGACATCTGCACAAACCTTAAACAGCCAAATACACTGTCGAACAGTCTGCGCAAACACGTGTTTATAAAACTATAAAATGCCGAGGAAGTGTTCAATTTGCAAAAAAGCAAGTTTAACCAAAAATCAACTGCAAAACATGAACATAAAGAAACTCGAGATGAACAGCTCGCTTTTCTCTGCTTTCTACTTCATTTCTTTCCGAGTCGGCCCAACCTGGTTATTTTGCCATGCTCGCTGTCTGTATTGATGACGAGAGTTACTCGGAAAATCACGATGATGCAAACCAAAGATTTACCCTCTACAAAAATCGTTCAACGCGCCTAAAGAAGTTTTCGCTTCAAAAATAAACCGGCTAAATTAATAAAATTTTAATTTTTAATCTTAACTTCCGGTCTTCTAAGAGAAAAAAAATTTAAGTTTCAAATTTGATTTCATAATAAAAAAGAACCGTTAAATTTCAATATAAATCACTATGTTTAATATTTTTTTAATTATTTTTTTTTTCGAAAAAGTGCTTCTGTGCAATTCTGTTAAAGCCCATAACTTAACAACCAGGCCTCATAAAAAAAAATTTTGTGTGATTACAATCACACGTTCCAGAAGTACACTTAGGCGGAATGTGAACGAATTTCAGAATACAATTTTTTTTTGTCCGCTTCACATGAAATGCCCTATATACTCGTTGAACCAAAATTGGCAAACAAGGGCAAGTGACGCCACAAATTATTCAATAATTTCTTCACAATCATTTTACAATTTGATGAACGATTTTTTGCCTTTTATCTAGCATTTCAGAATTTATGTTAATAACATTTGATTATTTTATTTGTTCTAGTGTAAACATAAAGATTAATAATTTTTAAAAACAATTCAGTACAAAAGTTCCCAGTGGTAAATGGACACATGACGGAGCCAATTATTTCTTATATACAATGTGAGGCCTCCATAGCCTGTATACAATTCTGAATTAGATTTGTTCGGAAATGGCGGCTAAAACACTGATGATATCTACCTCACACAGTAAGTGACTATGGAAGTAGGTATGCACAAGATAGGACCCAGTGGTAAATGGACACATGACGTAACCAATTATTTATTTAATACATAGCCCAATTGGAAAAGTGAGTTTTAATTTTTAAGACAGCAGAAAAAGATATCACCTTATTTTTTTAAACTCATGAATATTGAGGATTGATGAACAAATTGGCATTAAAAATCTCCAAAATATCTTTGAACTTTATCATAAAAATTAAAACTCTCTTTTCCGACTCCCCGGGAAAAATCATTCAGAATTGGGCTGACAATGTAGCTGCGAGGCCTCCAACGCCTGTTTAAAATTCTGAATTACATTAGTTCGACCATGGCCACAAAAACACTGATGACATTTACCTTACACAGTAACTCAGTAGAATAATTGTCAAGCCCTCTTATCAGAAGCACTGATATAACTGCTTCAAAGCAACCACTCCACAAGACTTATAATCACTCCATTTGCATTGATTCTGAAACTCCTTCAAAATTGATAAAAAGAAGTGAGCAGAGAATGGGTCGAACACATTTCTTGCTTATCTAAAAGCAAATGGCAAAGAAAGAGCGCAACAAAAGAAAGATTTTTAAAAACATGGCTACTGTATAACGGTAAACAACTGAACACGTGTTCATTGAAAAAGTTTCATATTGGAAAATTGCTGTATGCGCTTTATTGTCGAACATATTTTGAAGACAGCAGTTGTAAATTTCATTGTGCGTGAAAGTTAAATAAAAAATTTAAATTAAATATGAGTAGAAGAGGAATAAGTAAAAGTGCTATTAATAAAAAAATATTAAAGGAAAAAGAGAACTACAGAAGAAATTAAAAGAATGTGTTAAAAATAAAATTGATATTATAAGTGAAAGTGTTGTGTCTGAAAACCCAGTAAATTCATGCGGTGAAATTTTAAATGACGTATTGGAAGCAAATAACTTAAATGCAATGAATTCTTTTGAATTGGACGAATTGAACGAATTGGATTTAAAAAACAAATCAAAAAAATGGTATCATGAATATAATCCACCAAGGGCAACTGTTCAAGCGTTGCTAAAGGTACTGCAATCAGAAGGGTTGATTGTACCAAGAAGTCTCAATGGTCTTCTTAAAAAGAAAAGCATAAAGGCAGTTATAAGAACGGTATCGCCTGGTACTTATTTACATGTTGGATTAGAGAAGCAGTTAAAAAAGATACCATTAAGTGTGTTGCATGAGCACAACAAAATAATTCTGGATATTGGCATCGATGGATTGCCCCTTTTTAAAAGTAGTTTAGAAAGTCTGTGGCCAATAATTGGAAGAGTTGTCAATATTTCAAATATAAATGTTTTTTTGATTGGAACATACCTTGGAAAAAAAACCAATAAACATAGATACATACTTGCATGATTTACTAAACGAACTGAAAACACTTAGAGAAAATGGAATTATAATCCATAACCGTGACTTTCAAATAGAATTGAGAGCTTTTATATGTGACACCCCGGCACGATCATTCGTTTGTGGTATTGTCGTTCACAATGCCTTGGTGGGCTGCAGCAAATGCTACCAGGAAGGTAAAAAAGTAAATCATGTGACAACATTTAAAACTGCATCTTCGCAACTCCGATCGAACAAAGACTTTACAGATCGGAAGCAAGTGTCATTTCACCAAAACATGTTTAAAAACACTCCAACTTCACTAGAACTGATTGGTACAAACATGATAACACCGTTTCCAATGGAGCCAATGCACTTGGTGGACTTGGGTGTTACAAAGAAAATGTTGTGCATGCTTTTAGCTGGAAAGTGCACCTCAAAAATCAACAAAAATCAAAAAGAATTACTATCAACAAAATTAGTTTCACTTTCTGGAAATATTCCTAGAGAATTTCAGAGGAAACCTCGATCTCTCGATGAAGTTCTTAGATGGAAAGCTACGAAGTTTCGTCAGTTCGTTCTTTACACTGGGCCAGTAGTATTAAAAAACATCGTAGATGATGACTTCTACTATGAATTTTTGTTGCTACATTCAGCATATCGATTGCTATCAACTCCTCTTATGCCCGAATCAAAAATTCAAATAGCTAACGAAATGCTGGAATTGTTTGTTCAAAATTTTCCGGTTTTATTCGGCGAAAGTAGTGTCACTTTTAATGTGCACGGCCTGCTTCACTTAAGTAAAAGTGTGGAAGATATGGGTGTAGCAACAAACTTTTCAGCATACGATTTTGAAAATTTTATGCAATATTTGAAAAGGAAAATTCGAAAACCTTCACTTATATTACAACAAGTTTATAACAAATATTCTGATCAAGACATTGAATTAAAAGGCGAAGATAAGGGCTTTAAAAAAACAAAAAAGGAAAAATTATAAGCTTCCAAACTACTTCTTGAGCACAACCATTCCGGATAATTTCTGCTGCATAAGGCCTTTTGTTCCAATGAAAGTAACTGGGTTTTCGGATAAAAATAATGGACTCGTCAAAGGTTTTAGAGTGCAAAATTTAAAAAACTTCTTTGAGGCACCTTTAAAGTCGATGGAAGACCTACAAATTTGTAAAGGAGAGCTATTAGAATTCGAAGAAGAAATTTTTGATGTTAATAAAATTTGCTCTAAAATTATGTGTTTACCACACGAAAACACTCTTATACTCATTCCTCTTCTACACAGCTGTTAGTTTTATTTTAATTCCTTCATTTCTAAAACATTTTTCTTAAGTCTAAACATGTCGGAGAATCGAGGCGTTTTACAGAGAGTAAACATTTCAAAAGGAGGTTTAAAATCATATGACCAAAAAAGTAGTCGGTTAAAAAGTAAATTTTATAATAATTTAACTTAAAACAATGTTTTATTTGGTTTGATTTAAGATATTGAGTTTGAAATCAATCAGATGAAAGCAGTTATAGCAAAGCAAAATACCAGCATTGTAGAGCTGAAAGAAACAGTTGAAAAACAAAATGAGTTTATTATAGGCGAATTAGCTTCAATGAAAGTCCTAATGCGCGATCTAGCACAACAAAATAAACAACACTCACAAATATCCCAAATATTTCCTCTTAAAAACAATGAAGAATTGCAGCGTTTGGAAGCTGAAATATTAAATTACAATGAGCAGGATTTATATATTTTTAACAAATCTTCTATTTAATTTTTAATACAAAATCTTTTTTGCTTTAGTTGACCGTAGTACAAAAAATATGCAAAAGAGGCGGTATAGCCAAAAACATCCACAAGTTGATTGGACCAGACATTTTTTTAAATTATAATTATGACGGCATTCAAAAAAAGGAGGCCTTTAAATTATTCAATGCGATCAATAATATCTTTTATAGTAAGTTTCTACCAATAGCATTAATATCAC
Organism: Dichetophora obliterata; assembly: GCA_963920525.1. Lineage (NCBI taxonomy): Eukaryota > Metazoa > Arthropoda > Insecta > Diptera > Sciomyzidae > Dichetophora > Dichetophora obliterata. Next base: position 126,579,472 of record OY986439.1, read on the forward strand.
ATTTTTCTAATTCCTACTTTAACTTACAGAAGCTTCTCAGGACATCTACATAACAAAAGAAAACTATATAACTGAATCAAAAAAAGGATTTAAAATTGCAAAAAATAAGGTCCACAAATCTACTTGCTTAGCCAAGAAAATAAATGAACTTTCTACTTAACATTCCTAATCCTTCATTGTTAACCATTATCCATATACATATTTGAAAACTTTACTTTTGAAAACATTAAAAAATTACATTAATTACAATAATTTTATTATAAAATCAAACATTTACTTTACAACAGTGTGTTTTAGTGCGATGAAAGCAGGTGTTTTTGAATAGATTCCATATAACCTCTTCTGTGTAACTTGTTATAGAAGTGCTTGAATATAACCACTTCTGAGTGCTGTTCTTTAAACCGCTTTATGGAAATTGTTCTCGCAAAGACATTTCTGAAGCCCTTGCACATAACAACTTATATAAGCTCTTTTTGGAAAAGGGAGAGTGCAATGCCTTGCATGTTGGCTCGTTTCATATAAAAAATAATTAAGAAAAGAAACCAGTTGGTAAGGCCCTCTACCTGCCCAAGAAGTGCTTCTGCGATGCATAAGATAGGAGAGAACAAAAAACTGACGCACAAAATTGGAGAACAAAAATAAATTGAACGAAAATTCTCTCTACACCAAAAACAACGAAAATGAAACAGAACAAACCGAAAAGAAGAAAACAAAAGACATATGACGCCACAAATTATTTTCACAACGAATTTTATGAACGAATTTTATACCTTTTATCAAGCATTTCAGAATTAATGTTTGATTACACTTTATTAATAAAAGTATTTATATATAAAACTTTATTCTGGTTTAAACATTAATAATTTTCACAAGCACACACTATAAAACTTCCTGTTAGAAAATACGACATTGCTACACAGACGAATAAAGTCAAACTATTATTTTAACAATGAAAACAAAATAATACGAACAAGAAGTGAGCACAAAGATTTTGTTTCTGCTTACAATTCTTCATTAAAATGTCATCAACGACAAATTTTTACAAGCGGGGAGAGAACAAGAAACTGAAGCACAAAATAAAGCGAATAAAAATAAATTGAACGAAAAGTCACTCTACGCCAAAAACACCACAAAAACGAAAGAGAACACACAGTAAAAAGCAAACAAAAGACATGACCACAAATTATTTTCACAATAATTTTTACAATTTAATGAACAAATTTTATACCTTTTATCGAGCATATCCAAATAAATTCTTAATAACACTTTATTAATAAATGTTATTTTATACATAAAACTTTGTTCCGGCTTAAACATAATGATAAATAATTTTCACAAACACTTAACTGCAAAACTTCCTGTTAGAAAACACGATATTGCTACACAGACGAATAAAGCCAAACTGTTGTTTGAACAAAGAAGAGAAACTAAAGCGAGCACGAACACGAAGTGAGTATAAACAAGATTTTGTTTCTACTTACAGTTCTGCATTACAATATAATCACTTACAAAATTTACAAGCGGGTACCTGCTGGAAAATACGATGTTTCTCCACTGACGAGTAAAGTCAAACTGTTGTTTGAACAATGAAAAAAAAATTTGAGCGTAAACAAGATTTTGTCACACACCGCTTACAGTTTTGCATTACAATGTCATCACCGACAAATTTTTACAAGCGGATACTTGTTGTATCTTGTTGTATAAGTAGAATGGATGGTTCGCTGCAGACCTTTAGTTAAAACTTCTTCAACAATAAACAAATAAAACAACATCCGAATTTGGTTTCTCAGAATTCTTCCTTTAGCAATTTTTTATTTTCAATTAATTCATATCGGCATATATTTTCATTTTACAGTTATGGGTCTTTATTTGATGATTTCCTTTTCAATTTTTCTTAATTCTTTATGTATATTTGTGATGTGCACAATGAGAATTATTATAACTTAAGTAATAAACTATTTTTTATGTTGTTTTCTTATTTATTTTGATTGATTGAAAGAAAAACCTGAGAAACAAAAAATATTCAATACTTGCAGTTAATAATGAATTAGAGGACAGTACAAATTTGGCAAAATAAAACATAAAAAAAATTAAAAATACTTCAGATCGTTAAATCATTACCAAGTGCAAGTGATCACTATCATTATGCAGAATTCGCAAATTTTATTAAACTTGCTTACATTTTTGAGCAATAATTTTTTTAACTGCATTTGAAATGTTTCATACATTATTATTATTTATATATTTTTGTGTGCTCAAATGTTATGAATTTATGCCAATTTAGTTAACATGTCAATATTTGAAATAGAATTTGTTTATTGAATTGCATGTGTGTTAAATATTAATCATGCATGAAAAGCTTTCAGTAATTTCTACCATTTATTAAAAATGTAAAAAACTCAGAAGCAACACCATTTACAAATCAGAAACAAGGCATTGATAGGAAGATTTCCTCTCGCAAAACTTGTTATGAATTTAAAACTTTTGAGCACTTAACTTCGTGTTTTTTATTTTTTTTTTTGTTTTTATATATATGCTTTTTTATATTATACACTATTAATTTTTTTTTTCAACCAACTGAAAGAGAATTTTCACAATAGTATTTTAATATTTCATCGAAAAAGGCACAAACTACCTTCTCTTTCTTTAGTTTTATTTATTTTTTTTAAACAGAATTTTAAATATTTTTCTTTTATTAATTTTCAAAGATAAATTTTAATATTTAGCAAAAAAATTTTGTGAATTGGCAAATTTTTGCTTTCAGAGAAATTTCCAAAAAAATCGTTATTTTTTAAATTTTAGTGTTTACCAATCATGTTTTGTAAATTAGTTTTTTGTTCACTAAAAATTATTTTTATTTTAGATTATTCAAATAGGTATCTACAATTGATTTGATAACTTTTTTTAATTTAAAATAAAAAAAAAATGATTTGTAACAAATAAAAATATTGACCATCTTCCAATAAATGACAACATAAAAAGGAAAAGGTAACGATTAGAAAATGCTCAAGACAGAAAGTTGAAATAAATTGGATTGCGAAACTATTATTACTATTTTTTCTAAGTTAAATATTTTAACCAACGAGCTCGTTCTAAAAATTTTAATCAATTATTTTCTTTTTTAAGGGATCATCGACAACTGCGCAGCTTATACATTTTTCAAAATATTCATTCAAAATGGAAATGAAAGGAACGTTCTATATTTACCATTGCTAATATAAATATATGTTGTGTCGCTTGAGCCCGTTAATCATTAAAATAATATTATAAACTTTAATAATAAATCTTTGTTTTTTTGCTTGACTTAAAAGCTATACATAATTTATCTTTTTTCGCTGAACTTAACACACGCATTTTGTAACTATACTGTCACACTGTTTATAGTTCAAGCAGAAAAAATTCTTATTGATGTATTAAAATTTTCAAAATAAAGACTTTATAAATATTGAAACATAATAATTAAATTATATACGCTTCAAATTAAAATACTTTGTGTGCTGCATATTATTGAATTTCCATGCCGTGTGCTAGGTCCAACTTGTTCATCTCTGGCATCGTATGCACAGGATATTCTTTAAACAAATTTCCATATCCTGCGTCTTATGTACATGCGAAGTTATGCAAAATTTTGTTTTAATTTTAATACATTCCTATTTTTTATGAAATCTTGAAACTTTTTTATTTTAAAACCATGTCATAGCGTGCCACATGCTCTATGAAATAGTTTTTATTTTATAATAAATAAATTAACCCCTTCATTTATAAGGTTAAGTTAAGCTATTTAAAAAATCTTGGATATTTAATTAATTAAAGCATTATTGAAATGCCACGATTTCGATCTATTATTCATTCTATTGTTTTCTTGACAAGTTTTTGAAAAGTTTTTAATTTATTTTTATTTCTTTAAGTTATTATTTATAACATGTGTTTTTTGAGAGGAATACATATTCAGCCCAATCATGAAACATTTTCTCCCGGGAGTTGTAAAAGGGAGTTGCCGTTTTTAAGATAAAGTTTAAAAACTTTTTGGAAATTTTTAATGCAATTTTGTTTATCAACCGCCAATACTCATCGGTGTAAAATAAAAAAATGAGATGTCTTTATCTGCTATCTTAAAACCGGAAACTCCCTTTTACAACTCCCGGGAGAAAATGTTTCATGATTGGGCTGAATATATATAAAATAGATACATTTATAAATATATGTTTATGTATATATTTTATATATATACAGTGACTCACAGCTAAGTAATGCAGCGTAATCATTTATGGCAATATTAAGCTAAAGACCTTATAAACATGTAACTGTTTTGAAATTTTTTGCTAGATTTATTTATGTATGCAAAACCAAAATGAATATATAAATTAATATAACTTAGTAATAAACTAAACAGTCTGACCTGACCCAAAAAGTCGTACTGTCAGATTAAAGTCTGCAAGAGATCATATAACTAAGGGTGAGAACTTCTGGAACACCGTAATTTTGCTGATGAAAGCAAGTTTAACCATTTCCATTAGACGGCAAATGCCGAGCTACCACAGAATCTTCACAGCTCTGCCAAACATGGTAAAGGGCACGCAATGGTTTGGGTGTGCATGCCATCTCCAGAAACCGGAAATTTACCTTTTATTGTGAAATATAGATGGAAAAAATCCGCTAAAATTATCGCTTCTATCAAAATAAAGACTTTAAACATAAATCAGTATATGTTCAGAGTTGACTCAATTTAAATTGAACACATTTAATTTAATCTCCAGATTTGAATGTTATTGAGATGTTAGAGAGATTTGAAAACATGAAATTCGAAACCAATCTTCTGTCAAAAGGGCCTTATGAGAGAAGTTTTAAGAAATTTCTCCTGAATATACTAAGAAGTTGGTAAAAACGATTCCAATGAGGCTACAAGCTGTTTGACAATTAGGGATATACCAAAAAAAAAAAAAATTAAAATTTACTATTACCTAAAACTTTGTCTTACAGTGATAGTTCAAGTATGTTTTTTAATTCAAAATGACTGCATCGTTTTGGCCGTGAGATGCCTTTTGAGTTTGTATTCTGTTTTTGTAGCGTATTTTTTTCATGAATATTAAAACTGATTTGTTTCATTTTACAGGCGAATCTGGATATAGTTAACAAATTTTTCACATTTTTTAACATAGATTTTTTCCCCTGAAACTTGCTTTTATTTTTTTCGCACTTTTTTGCTCTTAAGCTGCAAGTTCATTGACTGCATTTGCATATTCGTCTACTCGCTGTATGACAATAAATCCTATGGCTCGTGGTGTGCATGGGTCCACCACAAACTAACTCGCTGGCGCAATTTAAGCAAGAAAATTATGGCAGAGTACAATAATGCGTTTTACGTTCAGATAAGCAGGGCTACAAAATTATTCAATATTTTCTATGTTGTTAAAATGTAATTATATGTATTAACGCTGAAAAATACCAGATTGTTTGATTTATAGTAACAAAAACTTTTAAAAATGAGCATAAAAAGTGATTTTAGTCAAATTCAAATATCAACTAAAAAACTCATCAAAATCTTCACTCATTAAAATTTAATTTTATTTTATCGCCATCCCTTACAGTTACGAGTTACTTTTCTTTCTTCTCGCTGTTTTCTATTTGTAATGTGCTGTCAAAAAATGCAATTAAAAAATATTTCAACTTTCCTTGCGCAAGTTGCGTTTTTCCAACGTTACACACATCTCTATTGCATTTAATTCAGCGAATTGACGGACGCATATGAAGATGCAGTGAATGAACCTCTAGCTTTATTTTTTGAAATGTCAGTTACAATTTTGTTCACTACCGGTTGTTCATTATTTATGGCGCGTGTAAAAAAATGTTATTTTCTAAAAAAATTTTTTGTTTTGTTTCCGTTAATTTAATTTTTTTTTATAAATTAACTGCACCCCTTTGGCTGTGAGATACTGTAAATGCTACCTTATATTGTTCAAATATATATTCATCTTATATTATTCCAAGTATACTTTTTACTTTAACTTAAATTAAAAGATTACACAAAATTTTTTATGTGTATATAAATTTAAATATTTTTTTATTTATTTTGTTAATGCTGCTAGGGTGAGGGTTTTGGCTAAAAGTGAGTTGTTACCTATTACTTTGATTTGGTACGAAATTACATTATCGCTAGTTGTATTTTATTTTACTTTTATGCTCTTAAAATTCCTACAAAATATATTTTACAATGGAATCATGACATAGGTGTATATATATATATTACACTTATTCGCACTCACTTCGCAGAAAACAATAGGAGAAAAAAAAATTTAAAACTACATTTCTCAAAAGTATGTTCCTATGCAACCCCCACGAGGGCTCAAATAACCAATAGAGAGGATTCTTTTCCTATAAAAAAACAAAAAACTTTTAAGCAAAACAAACTCCCTATTTAGCAACGTCAATAAAAAATTTCAAACTTAAATCGATTGCGGGTACTTTTTTTTTGAGTAAAACATTACAGTAGTTACTTGGAAAAATACATTTACTACTATAACTTTGCTTAAAGTCTTCAGTACACAAATGGCATTCATAACAAAATTTATCAAAGAATTGAACAAATACATATATATATTTATGATCCATTATGGGTCTATTCGGAAATGCATCACGATTTTGTAGTATGCACACAACTGGCATTTTTCAAGCGTTCAAATTGCAGCGTGAATTTCTTTGATGAGTGACGCTTGATAGAAAAAGTACATTTTCAAATGTTTGACATTTGCAGTGCTGCAAAATAGACATTCTGATCGTGCTGCAAAAGCATTTTGCGTTTGCAGTTTGATGCATTTACAAAGAGGCCCAATATTGACTGTTAATGACGACAAAACAGAAGAAACAAATACAAATTTCAAGACTTTTTGTACATTTATATACATTTTAACTTTCTGTAACCCGGGTATTATACTTCAATGGTATTTATGAACTTTTATAAATTTAATAAACTCAAACAAGTTTTGTTTCCAGAGTATGCCGATAGTATTAACATCAGAAATTATAAATATATAAAACAAAATATTATTAACGAACGGTTTAAAAAAAAATTTTTAGATTAGTACCTAACGTTGAATTATTTATATTTAACGATTGCACACGAATTATTTTAGTTTTTATTACAAAATAAATACATAATAACTTAAATTTATCAACATCTGTTACTGCAATGAGCCTAAAAACTCTATATCAACTGCACTATATTGTGGTTTAAGGGGATCAGTTAGCAAAACAACTTGCTAATGGGCGTGTAAAGTTTTCTGTTTCGAAAGCTATAAATTATAGCAAACATGACTAGTAGCATACAAAATGTTTTTTATTTACACACCTCCGCAATATTTTTATTTTTGCTTTTTTCTCAACATTCACATAACGAATGTCATATCTCGAACGCATGCACCATATTGACTGTTCAAAGTACGAGCGTGCGTCATACTACGCGACGATATGTATGCACCGATGTTTCAGTTTTCCCGCAAGGGCCCATATAAAAAAGATTTAAACCACAACTTCAAGTCATATTAAAAGTAAATTTTAATAAAAATATGTGTCTGCTTCAAAATATACATTGTAAAAACGAACAAAAGCAATTAAGATTTGTAGTTATTATTTTTTAAGGTTGTTTTTGAGAGTATTCATATAAATTTCCTCAGCAATTTGTGGTAAAAACGAAAATTATATTTCTTATATTAGTTTTGTACACTCCGTCAAATCTGTCAAAATTTGATTGTTTAAAAAAAAAGTGAAAATGTAGGAAACCAAAAAATTATTGAGGTTCAAATGTCCTTTACTCAAAAGTCAAAAATAATTTTAAAGACTGCCTCAATGCTACAAAAAATAATTACTTAAAATTTTGTTTTAAAAAATGATAAATTACGAAATAACAAATTAAGGTATTCCCTCCTCGTTACTCTTTATTATTAGATAACTAACAAAATATAGGTTCATTATAGAGAAAAGAGGCGCTAATTTGAAGCAACAGAATGAAATTATTAATATGTTAAGTTATTTCAAAATACAAGCACGCGTTTACTGTAGTTTCTTTTTTTCTTGCCATTATGAGCTCTACTGCAGTTGTGTACTATCGCAATGAATATTTAAATTTTATTTATTTTTGAAATTGCACACAATTTATACAGTGAGTTGCTTTAATCATGTAGTAACACATAGATAGGAAAAAAAACACAAGAGTAACAAAAAGTTCTGCAAAACATTGAGAGTTAATGAAAAATAGCTAAATAAACTAAAATGCTATTTGAACAACGGCATAAGTTAGAAATAGAATTAAACAAAAACATTAAATTGATAAATAATATCCAAATTATAGAAATTTGCTCAAACTACTTCGTCGATTTGTTTTTTTTTTGACATGTTGGAAATTTTCAAGAAAACAATTGATTTTTAATAAATGAGTTAACCGAATGTAAATAAATTGTTTTAAAATAAAAATTACACCTGCTTGAACCCTAATCCTTGCTGGACATTAGTGCCGCCCGTTCAACGCGTTAACGGACGAGTAACCATTGTAACATGTTTCAAAATCGACGCATTCTTATTTATGAGACAAGAGAATGCCGTTCCTTTCGTATTTGTGGTGGTGCTAGGCGATGGAATTGGATCTATTGTGGTCCAATACTTACAGGTAATGATTGTTTGCTTTGGTTGCTTAGTGTTTGCCGCTTCTTCGGTATTTATATATAAATCATCCTCGTAGTCCTGTTCAGCTTCCAGGGAAGCAAGCATTTTTTCCATTTCTTTTTTATTGCAACCGTTATTTGATTTTAAGTCAAACTGATTTAAATCGGAAATTTGAATATTATTGTTGGTTGAGGTGTTAAAGAAATTTTGAGAAGCAGAGTGACGTCGTTTACGGTTAGTCGTTTTAAACTTGGAGGTGGTGGTCGAGATATTGGCATCAAAAAACTCTTGTACTCGTTGGTATGCGGCTCGTACAGGTGTGCCAGTTGCAGAGAAGCTGTACATGTCAGCAGGCGATAAGGAAACATCTAACATATTCTTAAAATTACGCTTTGCGATTTCTGACTTTTCGATTTTGTAGTCATATTCATTTGAATGCTGCTGCGTTGTAGCAATGATGTTAGCATTGGTTGGAGCTGGTGTTCTCTTTTCCCATATTTCTGCCAAGTTATCGTGATCCCAGCTAAGCTGAGCGAGAAATGGGTCGTCTTCCGTGCGAAAGTTAGCAGCTTTTTGTTGGCCATCGTTTAGACGTTTTAACAGATCGATGGGTTTGAAATCCACATTAGCTTGCTGCCAGATATTATTTTTATTATTGCAACTCCACAAGCTACCGAAAAATTGCACTTGCTTGGGGACAGGGGGGTTTGATGTGGGCTCGCCATTTTCGCGGCACAATAAATCCGCTATTAATTGATTCACTTTGCTGAAAACATCTTGCGGCGCATGCTTTGCCTGCGACAAGTTTTTGCCTTTCATTATGCAGTCACCGTCACCTTCTTCGGCGGCAACAAAGTTTGAGTACTCACCATCAGTAAACGTCATTAAATCTCCACGATAAAGCATATTCTCCGTCTCCGTGTCTGCATCTGTTTCGCCTATATCCCAATCACTATCACTGTCTGCAACAGCACCCTCGCCAATATAGAGATCTTGCATGTACTTCAAGTCGCTCATGATTTCATCCGCCTCCAGCTGAAGTTCGTCTTTCAATAACCGATTAGCTGGAACTGATTGAAACTCATTGTTGCAAGCTGCACACATACCCCACAACGTGTGCGGATCTGTATTGTTTTCATTGTTTAATTCGCACTTCTTTCCAATTGCACGCATTGACCATTGTTCCAAGGCATTATATGATTTATAAGTTTGAAAATCAACTTCATCGCAAACATTTAGACCAATTCGTTCTTTTCTATTTGTTGGCCAAGCAGCAATGGGGCCAAAATTTGAAGCTGGTGGTGGTAGCCAACGACTATCGTCAATAGGGTCGCGCGTGGCTGCTGCGGCCTTCGCAGCAGCGGCAACAGCCTTGTTTAACGCTTCAATTGCATCGTTACAAGCTAAACCAGTAGTTTGTAATGGGATACCTTGAAATGAGTTAGAAAAAATCAAACACAGTGGATGCTGTTCGACTTCGGCGTGCGCATTTTTTTCAGAGGAAGTTTCAGTCTCTGTTTGACAAATTGCATCACAATTTCTTAACCGAAACTTCATAACGAAATGACATTGACGTTCATCCGACGCTTTGAGTGAATTCGCTGCACAGTTGGAGGATGCATATAAGGGTAAACCATGATTCGTTGATTCATCTTCTGCAAGGAAGGAATCTTTTCGAGTGTATTCTAAATACTTTTCCGATTCCCAGTACAAATATCCGCTCTGGGAACGTTCATACTCAATAACATCCAAAGCGCTACAAATGTAAAACGAATGCCCATCTTCATAGGGTTTAATGGGGCGAAAGTGTGTAAGATCGGAATTAAGCAAATCCTCATCAGCGGCATAACGTTCTTTAGGTCGTGTTGCAACATTCTGTTGTTGTATATGTTGAAAACAAGTTGAAGAAGACTTTGAATTGTCCTCTCTTAAAACTTTAACGCCTGCTAACTTAATGCGTGCGTACTCTATAAAACCACTCGTACTGGCGGAATGGTTTGGAAGAGTTACTTCCTCATTGACAGAGTTTGTGGCAATATATTTACCTAGAACACGCTTACCATCATTTGTGCTACTGTTACCACTACCATACATTTCTGTCAAAGACATTGGATTCGAAGTTGACCAAGAGTGCATGTCGGGCTGGAGACTTTGACCAAGTAAAGGGGTCTGCCAGTTAAAGTTGACAGAGTGTGAATATGATGAGCATGAAGTTGTTGAAGCAGAAGTTGGAGCGGAATCGGTTAAATCAACTACATATTGGTCTATTTTCAATGATTTTCCAGAGTTTACGTCACTCAATTGCTTAGCTTTATCTATTGAGCTAGTCGAGACGGTAGATACAGACGTGGATGCGTCAGTGAGTTGTACATTTAAAAACTGTTGTGCTGGCTGCAGTGAATGAGTATTGGCGATGTTGTTGAGGTTGGGCCCAGCATTTATTCCTTCTGACCATTTTGATTTTCCGTAATGTGATGGCAATTGAAAAGCATTTTCCTGTGGGTAAGAACCAGTAGTGTTCATCTAATGGTTTTGAAAGAATATACAGCGATTAATAGAGTTAACATAATCTCAAAGCTTACCTTTGTGTTTAAATCATCCGGGATAGTTTTCTTTGTAGAGTTCCAAACATGATTATAAAACTGTTCATCAGTGTCTGCTGCGCCCAATACGTGTGAACCATCTGACCAAATAGAGTTTTGCAAAAATATATTGACTGGTGTCTCGCGACCTTTATGTGCCGATTTGTTGAAATCTTCCAAATTGCATGGCATCGAGCAATAGTCGCTGGTATTGGGATTGTTGCTAAATGTACTACAGCATAAACTAGCAGAATTACTATCATTGGCTTCCGATTCTTGTGGTATCTTTGTTAAGTCAAAACGATGATTGTAGTAGTTCGACCAAAAATTTTGCAAATTGGTCTTAAATGGTGCAAATGATGGTGCTGGTTGCACACTAGATGCAGACGATGTTAAATGAATGCCAGCACCGTTTTTTCTGTTTTCATTTTTGTTGCCAGCAGCATTTGACGTATTTTTCCACAAAGCTTCCAAGCTGCTATCGAATTTTGCTTTAAACTGTGCAAAGTCTAGATGATCGTCCGTAACCACGTTTGCTAAGAATTCATTTGAGCTACCACTGAGATCTCGCTTATATAAACGGCGTGTCGAGTGCAATGCTACATCTGTTATTTCTGGAACGGAAGCAAGTGTATCGTCATCGTCGTCGTTGCAACAAAACGAAATATCAACTGAAGGCAAAAGAGGAGAGATGTTTGGGTCCGCATATTCAGCTGGTTTCTCAGAGTGTTGTTTGTCTTGGATCATATCTTGATCTTCGATGTGTTCCTGTGCACGTTCAAGTTGGCTTATATTTGCATAAGCTGCACTTTCGGATGTGCTCCGGTTACGATTTTGTTTAAGAATGAATTCTTTGATCAAATCTCGGCCCATTTCCCAACAACCTTCGAAATCCGTATCCCAAAATGGTGATGAGCTCCGATAAGATTTGTTGTTGCTGCTGCTGACACAAATACCACCACTCCCACAAGAATTTTTCCGAATATTTTTACCCTTGGACAAGGCTGGAAGAAATGTTAAGAGTAATGTAATTATTGGGTCAAAACGTAAAATAAAAGCGTATGCAATCAGTAATTCTTTTTAGTGGGGAAGGAGTTCATCTTTACAATTCAAACAAGGCATAAACACACTTGTTTGCCGGGTACATTTGATTTGCAACCACAATTATTTCGAAAAAGAAAAATACATGTGGTTGCAAAATTAATAGAGTAAGCAAAATTTATATTATAAAATAATTGAATATGATGATTTTTTTAACTTTTCAACTTCATGAAAAGAAGGTAGCTTTGTATAGTACTACTTTGAAAATACATTTACATCTGTCAACCACTAGAAAAAAGCAGTAAGATTCTTCTTTCTTCAGGAGAGATTGTTCATCCTTAGACACCAGTCATAGGAGAGGAGGGAGAGTATTAATTGCAGTTAAATCAACTATATTAAGTAGAATAATATCTCTTGAATACACTAATGCTGATCAAGTTTGTGCTGAGGTTATTTTACCAGCTTAGTTAGAAATAAGCTTAGTTGTCATTTATTTTTTGTTTTATACATACCGCTTAATAGTGATGTTAATATATATGCAATGTATATGAGGAATATTAAAAATATTGTGGATCTCATGGATTCAAAGTCATATATTGTAGTTTTAGGAGATTTCAATCTGGGAAATATTAAATGGATTTATTCCGAATGTGAAAAATGTTTGGTGCCATATAATGTAGTTAGTGAAAGGGAATATACGACTATTGACTTACTACAATCTGCGAATCTTATCCAACTAAACAACAGTGAAAACTCTATAGGTGGTGTGTTTGTTGACTGTAATCTGCATACTAGGTTGAGAGAACTCACAGTACCAATCCGCAGCAATCGCATGTATCACAAGGCCATTGAAATCGATATATGTTGTTTGAACTTTAATTAATTAAATTTCAATCAGCAAATTCTTAATTCAGAGCGTGATTTTCCTAAAGCCGATTAATTCGTTTCGTAAAAAGATTTGGAAGGAAACCAGTGTGGTTTAATAAGCGCCTTTGTAATTTGAAAAATAAACAGAATAAACTGCTCAAAAAGCGAATGCTTTCTCCTTTTCTAAACGAATCGTTAAATACATTCGTTGCAGAAGAGTATGATATTTCTAAATAAAAATCGCAGTTCTAAAGGTATTCTGTCAAGAATGCCATCTAAAATTTGAAATAAAGTGACGAAATTGACATTTGTATTATGTTTGCGCCATATTTTCAATAAAATTTTGTGGAAAGAGTATTAACAACACTGTCTTTGATGTTGATAGCAATTTAATAGACCTATGCCTATGAGGAATAACTGAGCAAAATTGACATTATATCTAAGCTATTATCATTGGATACAACAAAGAAAGAGTCCCCAGATAACATCCCTCAACTGTTTTTTAAAAAAATGTTGATATAGTCTATCGTTTCCTTTAGCCAAGCTTTTCAATATTTCTCTTCCCTCTGGTGACTTTCTAGATAAATGGAAAATCTCACATATAACTCCAATTCATAAATCGGATTCAAATAAGAGGTAATCAATACAGACTCATTTCAAAACTGAAGTTGATACCGAAAGTATTTGAGACAATTGTGAAGAGCAAAATTTATGATCAAATCAGAAATAAAATTTCTGAAGCACAACATGGCTTCGTTAAAGGTAGATCAACAGTTTAAAATCGTTTCAATTTTCTATTTTCAAACTTCTGTATGAAGGGCATCGAACGCGGTAATCAAGTTGATGCTATTTCTACTTGAAATCATTGGTTTTCATGGATGCTTGTTGCGTTGGTTAAGAAATTATTTGACGAATCGGAAACAGTTTGTTAAACTAGGTACGACAGTATAGAGAGTGTTTAATAATCATCTGGGTTTACATCAAGGATTAGATTTCCAAAATGTTTGCTATATGCGGACGATCTGAAAATAATGAAGTCTATTAGTTCTGAAAATGAGTGCCATTACTTACAAATGGACATTGATTCTGTGTCTAAGTGGTGCAAGGATAAAAGTCTTCATTTAAATATCGCTAAATATAAAAGTGGCGACCGTAGCCTAGTGGGTAGAGTGCGTGGCTCCTAAGCGTAAGAACCGCGGTAGCCCGGGTTCAATTCCAGCTCAGACAGAAAGTTTTTCAATTGAATTAATTTTTCTGTTCGGTCGTCACCTCTCTGCAGACAATGGCAAACCTCAGAGAGTAAAAATTGCCATGTAAAGCTTCTTGAAAACATAAGTTCGGAGTCGGCATAAAACACGTAGGTCCAGTTCTCGATCATTTGTGATCAAACATTTAATAATAACACGCACAACACAATTGATCAATAGAAGCTAGGTCAAAGTCCTTCCAAGGACTAAAATGGGCAATTTATTATTTTTTATTTTTTAAATATAAAAGTGTACTTTACTTTAGATCACATTATCCGACTGATCATATTAATGGGGAGAATCTTGAATGTGTTAATAGCATACAGGATAAGCTTGACAGTAAGCTAACTTTTAATATGCACTATGACTTCATCATCGCTAAAGCAAATAAATTATTTGGTTTCCTTATAAGAACTAGTAAGTAGTTCTCTGATCATATATACAATGACTCAAACAACTGACCACGTATTTGCTGACTCTGTATTCAAATGCTTATAACAACAAAACTACTATTCCGATCTTTTTTATTAAGCACTTGTTTCTTTGTGAGAGAAATCTAAAAAACAGTTATTTTTTATTCTTAAATAAGTACAAAAGGTGTATGTGGTAAATTTTTTTGTATTTACTTATTTTATGTCAGTGAATTCAGTTAAAAGCAAACAAAGGGGGAATTGTTAAAAAATGTTTGGTATTGTGATGTGAATAACTTTTTCTTTCTCTTCAAGACACAAACATCGATATATGCATCATCCTTTAAGATCGAACTCTTAATACCGAAGCTATGACGAAAAATTTTAAAAGGTTGCTGCCTTTTTGTGAGAGAAATCTAAAAAACAGTTATTTTTTATTCTTAAATAAGTACAAAAGGTGTATGTGGTAAATTTTTTTGTATTTACTTATTTTATGTCAGTGAATTCAGTTAAAAGCAAACAAAGGGGGAATTGTTAAAAAATGTTTGGTATTGTGATGTGAATAACTTTTTCTTTCTCTTCAAGACACAAACATCGATATATGCATCATCCTTTAAGATCGAACTCTTAATACCGAAGCTATGACGAAAAATTTTAAAAGGTTGCTGCGTTCGGCAAAATAAATTAAAAATATTTTTTAAATAGTTCGGATATAGTAAGGAAAAGGTTTACATTAGGATGAAAAAAACTGAGATTTAATGGATAAGCACTAGAACGAGGTACTTGAGGTCAATGAACTTTGGAGCAAAAAAAAAATAGTATTCTCAAGACAAAAACATCGATACATTAAGATCGGACTGAAAATGTCGAAGAAAACAATTTTCCGGAATTACCTTCCAAAAATGCTTCGAATTAGATGGTGTGCTGCGAAAACTTTGCTGGTACGGTCTAGTACATATTATCTAGTAAAAAAAAATTATGTTAAAAATTAAATAAAAAAAATTAAATAACAACCTTAAAATTGTATGATAAAGATCTAGCTGTTTTTAGCTTGTTTTTTCAAACCATTTAGCTTGTTTTGATTTATAAAAATGTTAACGCATACAATAGAACACATATTTTTATAAATTTACTCGAAAAAACTGTTAACTAAATCTTAAAACGCGTTTTCTGAAAAATCGTGCTTTTCAAACTGGCCTCTACGATAAATCTCAAGAACTACTCTATGGATTTTACATCAGATGACATAAACGTGATGTGCGATGGAGACCATTTGGGTACCTTTTTTTCAACGTGACTTTGACGACGTATTTATTGACACTTCAAATTACACTTTTATACAATATCTAACTATGCTAGATTTTGAAATTTTTTTATTTATTAATCGAAGGGCTTATTGCAATTACGTGATTTTTTATGCTCGATACATTACTCAATGCATTGCAATCAACCACTGAAGAGGTTTTGGCTATTTCTTATAAAATTTCAAACCTATTTGTAAAAGTTTCCGTGTTCAATTCCTTTTTTAATAACAAAAATACATTTTTTTCAAAACTTTATACTCGTTTATTTCAAAATATTTTTTATGTGGCTTATCATGTTCTTGCAATAAGCCCTTCAATTATTTTATAGATTTTTACGGCTGCCCTATAATATATTATTGTTCATTTATTGCTGAGAAATATTGAAATTACCTTGATTACGACGACGTCTTGTTCTCCTTTTTACTACGGTGGCAATTATATTTCCGTTATTATTATTATTATGCATGCTATCTTGATTACTTGAAATTGAAAGTTTCCCCGTTGCTGAACCGCCTTGAGCTGCTTGTTTTTTCCCGTTTTCTTTAGCACAACTACTATTTCTTCTCAAGCCCAAACCTGAATCACTGCTTGACACACTCGATGCAGCATTTTTTCCTTTATCCACAGGCCATGTAAACGACTTAGCATTTCTTCTTAAGACCCTAAAAGAGTCTTCCATATCTTTTGTGAGTGCTGGAAATGCTCGGTAATATCGTTTTTTTGGATCAGATTCGATATCGGCTGCCAATGCTTGCTTAGATAAGCTTTTGGTCCCTATCCTAAATGTTGCACTACTATTATTTCCACCGACGTAGCATCCACTTGTTAATAAAGTGCTCTCAGTTAACCCCTTGTGATGTCTGTTAAAGTGATGAGTTTGATTTTGTTGAAGGTCGAAAGTCGAAAGTGTAGCAACTAAGGGATCGTCATTCTTAACATCTGTTGATTGATTTTCAATTTCGATAAGTTTTTCAAACAGTTCATCCACAAGAGCCTCAATTGCTGCAATCTAAAAGGAAAATTTGTTAAATTTAAGTGAAAATTTAAAGGGAATCGGGTTGTCTATAATTGTTTTAAGAGAGCTGGTTTGAACTAGTTTTGGAGAGGCTTGCAGGTTGCCACCACTTTTTGATTATAACTTTTCACAAAATAAACGTATTGTTGATATGAGTAATTTCAGCCAACTGCTACTTTTTGTCATTAATTGTTATTACTAAACTAAACATTAATGTTTCGAAAAATAGTTTATACAAACAAAAACATTGGTACCTACTTTTTCAAAATTTTCAAACCGAACCCTGAACCAAACCCAAAACTAACTTTTGCTTTTGACTAACCCGAACAGGAGTGTATTACCTTCCAAAATTTTAATTGCAAATATGGTCATTTCCTCCAAAAAGTCTACCGCGACTGAAAAATTAAATGTTACTGAAAATTTTTTTAAGCCTCCATAATAGAGAAACAAATGTTTAAATTTATATTTCGAGAGTACTGAGGAGCTGATCTTAATTTGAATTTTTAATAAATGGCAACAAACGTGATGAATGACAACAAAAGTTGAAAAATGGTGACAAAAGTTGAAAAATTTAAGCAAAAGTTGGAGTTTTATAAGTATAATAAGTACTTTTATAGTACAAAGTTTAATTAAATTTTTTTAAGTTTTCGATTTTTACGGTCCTGGCTTACACTTTTTATATGTTTTTTTTAGTTCAATTGAATAAATTTGACTATAAAAACTTGTACTTCTTTGAAAGGAAAAATCTGTATCGTAGCGTATGTAGCGCAAAGCATCATATTATGGCTTGTACAAAAATAATTCAAAACGATTTTTCAACGAAGCAATTATGAATGAAACTTGGATAAAAAAAGCTCATGCCACACTTCGCAGATGCTTTCGTTTATATTGATGCATAAAAAAGCACTATTTTTTATCGTAACGTGTTCCTTTTTGTTTGCTTATATCTTTGGCCAATACTTTCGATCGCTTCTACCTTTTACACTAAATATAGTACTACTAGAGTGCTATCCAAAAATCAAAACAGGACAAAAAGTTTAAGTTTGTCTTTTTTGGTGATTGGTATAGTGCAAAAGTGAACAGTTTTACAAAAAGATGAGTGGTACTCGAAATTTATCAATATTTTAATCCATTTAATAGGGGAGAGTGGACATATTGGACATATTGGTTATGTAATGAATGTTCACAATAACTGTTAGATTTTTTCCAGAAGAGATTCCACGATACAGATAGATTCACGGTCGAAGATTTCATTGTGTCTGAGGTAAGCGCTGAAATCCAACACTCTGATGGCGATGTTGATGATCCCCTCAATACCGCAGCACATAAAGAGATAACACCATAAGCTTCTGGAATTACCAACACATCATGTTATTATGCCCTTCGTAATTTAAACAAGAATAACAGCTTATGTAACTCCGGTTGATATAAAACGAAAGTTGGTGATCCAACTGCTCTTACCAGTTATAATGTACGCTGAAATAGTATACAGTAAATACGACTCAGCCTCCCTATTAAAACTTCAAATTGCTTTAAACTATGCTACACGCTATGTATATGGCTTGCGAAAATTAAATCATTTATCAAGTTTCAGAAACGCAATACTCGGATGTGATTTAATTGCATACTTGAATGCAAGAAACTGTATATATTTGCAACTTATTCATGAGAAAACACCGCCTTATCGTTATTCAAAACTTTTGTCTGTCTAGAAGAAGTAATATTTTAACTGTACCAAGGCATAACTCGCTGAACTCGTCTCATCTGTTTTTCTATAACGCCATTAGACTATGAAATGCACTGCCTCGAAGGATAAGAGAAATTACTAGGAGAGGAATTTTTGGGCAATCTATTTTATTTTTTTTTTTCTACTTAAACAAATTGAATGTTTCTTTATTATTTCTTATAAATCTATAATTCTTCATATTTTTGGTTTTTTTTTTTGGTACTTAATCTCACCACTGTAGTTAATATAAAACTTTTTACTTCTTTTTAATAAATTTTTGTCTTACATTTGAAGTTTCCTTTACCTTAAATTGGTTAAGTTAAACAAAATTAAATTTAATGCAAATACTCTTAATTAATTACTGCCACAGTCCATTTTTCTGCCATATTGCATATGTCAAGAAATGCCAAATATATTTACCACTTTCAGTATAGCTGCCGAAAGTAACCATATGAACTACATTACCAAATTTTAGTCTAATACGATCAAAACATTGCGAAATATAGCATTTCTGTTGATTTGTAAGCGGTAAAAAGGGGTGCGGCAAAATTATTTCAACTAAACCATTTCGTACTGGAAGCAAATCGACTGCCAAATTTTCAGCTCAATTTTGCTTGAACCTGGCGCGCTTTGTTTCACTCCCCGAAAAGTGAGTGTAACTAAAGTGGGACAAAATTACAAAAATGTTGTCTAATACGACCCAAACTGTTGAAATAAAACATTTTCATTGGTTTGTGGGCGGTAAAAGTGGGGCGTGGAAACCAATTCTTAGTACAGTTGATGACAGTTACCATACAAACTAAGCCAACATTTTAGCTCAATCGACCCAATAGTCAATTTTAATGATTTATCAAAAAGTGGGAGTGGCTATATAGCGATAACTCCCAGTTGCCGAAAGTAACCATACAAACTTAAGTAAAAAATTTTAGTTTTATGCGGCCAAAACTGCTTGAAATATAGCATTTTCACTGATTTGTGGGCGGAAAAAGGTGGCGGGGAAACTAATTTTTAGTACAGTTGTCGACAGTAACCATACAAACTAAATTACTAAATTTTAGCATTATACGAACAAAACCGACTGAAATATATCATTTTTATTAATTTGGGGGCAGTAAAGGGGGTGTGGCAATTTTTTTCCTAAACCATCTTGTATCTGAAACAAATCGATTGCCAAAATTTCAGATCAATCGGTCCAATAGTTTTAGAGTCTATAGGCATCACACACACAGACAGACAGTACTTTGCTTTTTATATATGTAGATTAGTGTCGGGCACATTTTAATTTCCCAAACACGCGTGTTTGGAAACAAAATGCTCCTTGAGCGACGTCAACACATGTACACTATAAGCTTCTTCGTGTGGCTTTCAATCGTGTGCGTTCGGCTGTTGCTTTGTTTTGATTTTTGCTAAGCAAATCAAAACAGTTGATGTTGAGCACTTTTTGTAGCTAAGTCTGGCTGCGCAATTTTACAAATGCACAGATTAAAATGATGACTGAAGAATGGGAAAATGATTTATATTTGCAACGTGCTGTCAAAAACACAATTTACCCAAGAAAAGTTGAAACATTTTCAACTTCTTTATCGTAAATTGCGTTTCCTCAACTTAACGTTCACAAGCATTAAACTCGCTCCCATTAGCAAGCTGTTCACAAGTTGCTCTTCGTTTTTCTCTGCTTCACACACAAGCAGAGAATATGATAGTATGTGTGTGCCCATCACTGATGTAGATAGATAGATAGATATGAGAACATCCCACCGGGAAAATGAGAATTAATTCTTAAGCAAATCGGAAATTGCATGGATTCTTTTGCTTGCATTTTAGAGGGTATTTTAAAGAATATACAAATTAAAAGCAAATCCTATGAATTGGAATCAATAAACAAAATATTTACTGATTTGATTGCTGCAGGCATCGATTATGAAGTAAATAATAATTAGACAGCGGAAAATATGATACTGCATATTTGTATTGAATGATCACAAAACAATTTCGATGACACAGATATGCATCCCGAGAAATTCTATCTCGGAAAACATAACAAAATTTTTGCATATTTGCATATTGCATACAAAATGCATATGCATATATTAATTGCATATGTTGCATATGTAAATTAAAAAATTGCATATTTGCATATTATATGCA
This sequence comes from Dichetophora obliterata, assembly GCA_963920525.1. NCBI lineage: Eukaryota > Metazoa > Arthropoda > Insecta > Diptera > Sciomyzidae > Dichetophora > Dichetophora obliterata. The sequence continues at coordinate 126,600,467 of OY986439.1, forward strand.
TATGTAAAATTTATGCAAACTCATTTACTGTCTGACCAGAATCATGTCGTTGTCGTGTCGGCAGGCAGAGCGCTGATAGAGACAATACAAACCTTAAGGGAGAAAATTGCGGCAGAATACGACAACGAAAACGCCAAGATAGAAATGTTTCTATTTCTATTTTGACTTTGTCGTTTATTTGACAGCTCTCTCAGCTTCTCTCTAAAAATATTGCCATATTTTAACAAAATTTTAAGAATCTGTCAACCAATGTAGCGAGTGAACAGTGTTCCTACTTGCTCTAATAATGATAGGAGTAGCCTTCAGTTGAAAATGCAGTAAATTTATATGAAGAGTATTGCAAAAAGTAGTGAAATTAATGGAAGTGGAGTAATTATTAGTTCAATCGGAGAACGATGAGAACACTGAAGCAAGTTCAAGAATATCAACAATGGTAGATTGAATAAAAGCAAAACGACAAAGCCAACGCTATAATTCTGGGCCAACTCTTAGTGATTCTCTCTCACCGACACGACAACGACATAATTCTGGTCAGACAGTTAATTGCAAATGTATGTTCGAAGCTTCTATCATAGACATGAGCGTTTGTAGAGGGTACAGGATAGGGATGCCAGATGCGCTTTTTTAAACAGTACAGTACTGTTTTTTTGGACAAAGTACTGTTTTATGATATGCATCCAAGACAGTACGCAAAAGTACTGTTTTTTAATAATATACTTTTTTGGTATTGTTTTCTGTATAAATTTTAAATGTTGAAAATATTTTTGATTTTCTGAGTGCGAAAAAATCCGCCCGTCTAAATAGTTAATATAAATTTTTTTGTCATAGTCGCCCGCTGAAAGCACTCTGCTCTTTAGAGTTTACTGGTTATTTTGGATATGCTTTAAATGATGAAAGAACTGCGCGAAAAATTTGAACATCAAAAAGATGCAGGGTTTTATAGCTACTTAGCTGACACCACCATTCAGAGAATATTTAGTTTTGTTTTTTTATTGGAGAAAGGAAAAAATAGGCTTGTATTAAAAAAATTGAAAATATGAAAATAGCTGGCGAACATGTTCCTAAATTTAAGTATACACTCTTGACTTCGTGTGATGTGGAAAGAAGCTTCTCCGCATACAAAATGATATTTTCTTAGAAGAAGTTTTAATAATATATTGCTATATGAATTATAGAACATAATTTTTAACAGATAATCTATATATATAAAAATAAGTTGTCCTATGTTCGTGATTTTATAACTCGAGAACCACTCAACCGATTTTCAAACGAGTACACGCGTTGGAAAAGTCTACTTTCACTGATGGTTTATAAAAAAAAAATGTCTACGAATAAGCGTTATACGCACACTTTTATGATGGTGTGTTTTCCCCATATAAAATGTATTTTTTTTTTATGAGAATTACATTTTGTCGGTATAAGGCACTGCTTGCTCGCGTCATTTGACTTATTTTATTTCTGCGTGTTTATTTTTAGTTTGAACGGTTACTGTTGACAACTGTACTAAAAATGGGTTTCCACGCCCCCTTTTACCGCCCGCAAATCAATGAAAATGCTTAATTTCAGACGGTTTTGGTCGCATAAGACTTAAATTTGGTTACGTCAATTACATAGATAAATAAAAACTTGCTTAATTTGTAAAAACTGAGAAAAACAAAAACTATCTTCTACAGCAATTTATTTTTATGTTAGGACTTAGGATAACTATCAACACTTTAATATTATCAAAAAACATATATTTAAGCTTGACTGTTAAAGGTTGAAAAACATTTTCAGGATTTGTAATTTTTTTAGTCATGGTTGTCCAATTTCTGGAAATGCCCATATGCATAACACAGGGATGAGCGAGCTTTGAGTTAACTTTACACAGCTTTAACTTGACAGATAAAACAAAAGGTATATTTATGTACTAGCTTCAAGTAATGTACAAGTAAAAGAGAGTAACTTAATATCAATTATAATAAATAATTTACCAAAAATTGATTTGAAGTTTAAGAATAATCGGTTTATTCTTATACAAAACACTTTATGCAAAATACATAAAAAAGCACATACTTTCAGAGTATTGCACGAACATAATATTTTGATCTGTTTTTTCGTTGTTGACAAACGAACATTTTACTGCATTATTCAGTACCACGAAGAGGCACACCAACGATGAAAAAGATACGAGAAGCTATACAATTTTGTATGGAAGAAAGTATTGCTTCTCGTGTCTTTCTCATTGTTGGTGTGCTTCTTTGTGATACAGAATAATGTAGTTAATTTCCAATTTCTACGAACAAACATCTTTTTTTCTATGAACAAACGAACGAACAAAATATTTATTGTTTATCTACAAACGAACAAAATTGTTTTATTTCTTTCTACAAAAGAACGAACGTTCGTGCAAGGCTTTGCTTACATTTAATGATAATAATTATGCTTTTACTTTCACAAAAAAAAAGGAAATTTTAAAAAACTAACTTCAAGTTACTTGAAACGAGTCTGGAAACAGACGAAGTGATTCTATACTTCATCAAATTGAGCACTCCAGTCTGCATTTTGTTTTACTCTCTTGTTTTAACATTTTTCTTCGCTTTCGGTGTAAGCTAATCAAATTTATTTACAAACACTTGGTGACAAAAACAAAATTTTACAGGAGAACCATTTTTCTAGTTTTGTCTGAATAAGTAGTGCATGCAAGCTCGAGATGAGTATAATTTAAGATGTGGCGGCCGTATCCTACTGGGTAGAGTGCGTGGCCCGTAAGCTTAGGAACCGCGGTAGCCCGGGTTAAATTCCTAGCTCAGGCAGAATGTTTTTCAATTTAATTAATATTTCTGTTGGACCGAAACCTCTCTGCAGACAATGGCAAATCTCAGATAATAAAAACTGATACTTAAAGCTTTTTAAGAACATAAGCAGTTCGGAGTCGGCATAAAACCCTTAGGTCCAGTTCTCGATGATTTTTGTTCAAACATTTAATAATACGAACAACACAATTGATCAATAGAAGCTCGGTCACATTCCTTTCTAGGGCTAAAATGGAGAATTTATTACATATATGGCGCTTTTTACGTGAAGCGGGACCACAAAAAATGATGGGTGCCGGATTTTTTTCAAATTTTGCCATGTTTTCTTAGAAGAACTACATTAATCGACATTTTTTTATCTGTCTTGGTTACTGAGTTATAGGCTTCTAAAGATTGAAGTTGTTGGAAAAATTTTTTTTAAAAAACATTTTAAATTTTAAATTTTTTTTGTGGATTTATATAGAAAATTGATTGTATTTTCGAATTCCGCGGTCAAATTCGAAAGTCCAAAATTTTTTCCATTTCAAAACTGAAAGAATTTCACAATTTTTGTTGGGGTTCAAAAAAATGTTGGGGTTATTTATTAGAACGAAAATAAACCCCCAATTTAATTTAGGTTGGGGGTTACTAGAACGAAACTAGATTTCCGCATATATATAAGAATTATAATTTCATTTAAAATAAAAGCAACGACTTTTATTTCTTATGACCGGGCTCGGATTTTGATACCATAAAAAACTTCAAAAAAATTACCTAAAAAATGACAAAAATTACCTAAAAACTGACTAAAATTACCCTAAAAACGCAAACAATTATATAAAAAATAAACAAAAAATAAAGCTTTAAAAATAATAAATACATTAATAAACTTAAAACTTATTTTATATAATTTTTATAAATAGCGTTATACTGTGACTGTGACGTTACAAGGTACATTTCTAATTTAGTAAAATTAAAAGAACGTCGATTGTCTGGCAAAATGTTTTTGTAAACAGAAAAACTTCTTACCACTTCTGCACTGACGAGAGGAACATATTAAAAAGACGATATATCATCGGATGTAAGTTTCTCTTATAATTTCATAGTATTAAAATTTTTAACCCCCAAAAATTTCAGCAAGTTCTGAGTTTTTATCTAACATTTCTTTCATCTTTCTACATACCCTTTCGTCAGTTTCACCACGCGCAGAGCTTTTTTTTCAACGAAGTCTATAAACAAAGATACTCCTTTTTCGAGGGGTAATGTTTTAAATTTGAATTTTTAAATTTTTTAGTACGAAAAAAAAAAACGAAAAAATTATTTTAAAATTACACTGAAATTACCTAAAGAACCAATTCGATATCACAAATTTGGGTTGTGTGGGAGGTGCCCCTTGTCCAATGCCCATAAAATGTTATCAGTAAAACGGCAAGTGTAAATCGTAGTCGAATACTAAATACTTTTTGTTTGTTTATTAAATTATAATAAACTATTATAATTCTTCGTAAAAATCGAAGAATTTTTGATTATTGACAATGTTCGCACTCTCAAATTTAACATACCTCAGTAAAATATTTTTATGTGCAAAAATATTTTTTATTTTTTCTCCCTGGTTTATAACAATACAATTTTTTTGTGTTTGCTTAAACTTTTTTAAAAGATGCGAGTTTGTTAGTCGAACAGAGAGAATTCTTCTCTTTCTCTTATTCATAGTGCCGTTAATCGAAAATATTGTGAAATCTCGCGTGTGAAATAGAAAATATTTATATGTGCACAATTGCTTTTTTGTGTTTTAACTGCTATAACATAAAAATTATGAAGTTGATAACCTTAGTAAGAAAAACCATAAACAACGGTAATACATTTTTGGAACAAAATATGAGTACATTTTAGAGTTATTTTATTTTTCAAATAAAAATGCCACGTGGAACCACTTTATCTGAAGAAGATCCTTGAAATATAAAAGGCTTAAATGAAACCGGTTTAAAAGTAGGTGCTATAGCTGCAAGGACAAAATTTTTTAAAAGACCCTGGCAACTATGTTTTAATCAATCGTAGTAAAAGAAAATCCGTGATTGACCAACGGCACAAAAGACGAATTCGACGTATTGCTGTGGAGAAAGGGATGAGTTGTGGTGAAATTGTTGCGTATTTGGATCTAAGTGTTACCAGATGCAGAATCCAACAAATTTTTGGATGAAAATGCCAACATCAGTTATGAATCGCCCTTCTCACAACCCAGGCTTAATAACACATTGCGGCAAGTCTAGCATACGACGAGAAATACAAATTTTGTGAGAAAGAATTTGGAAATGTCATATTAAGTGATAAGAAAAGGTTCAACCTTGACGGGCCCAACGGTTGCCAGAAATAACGGCACAATTTGCGACAGCCACGACAAATTAGGTATGCGCGTAACCATGGGCGGGGATCATTGATGATTTCAGCCGGTTTCAGATACTTCGAAAGTCTCCCCTGTTGTTAATTTCGTGCAAATCGAATGCACAAATGTAAATTGAGTTATTAGATGATGTGTTTATTGAGTTCACATGCTATAAATATCAGGATAACTGGACTTTTCCGCATGAAAACGCACCAATAAATCCTTCCCGAGCCACAAATGACTTTCAATAAATCTGAAATATACCCGTACTGTGGTGACCTGCTGTTAGTCATGAGGTGAATCCTATCGAAAACCTGTGGGGCATTCTTTCGGGTTAAGTTAATAAGACGGGCGCCAGTTCGAGTCGATGAAGCATCTGAATACTGTTCTTTAAGATGAATGGCAGAAAATCGATGACTCCATCCTCAGATCGTTGATGTACTTCACGCCTTTCACGCCTAGCCAAGTCATATATTAAAAAGGAAGACATATTCTTTTATAAAATCTATATATATTCCTATTTTATTCCATAAAATCAATCAACATAGGTTTTGCACATATTTTCTATGAACTTTTAAAATGCATTATAATTTTTTTAATAACAATTTTTTTTTAAATAAGCTATATCTTGTTTTACATATAAGTCCTTAATACTTCAATAAAAAAATAATATAAAAACTAATGAAGTTATGTTTGCTCAGAATTGCATTGCGCTCAGTGTTGCATATATAATTATTTTACTGAGGTATTCATTCTACAATAACTTACATTCCAAATTAAAACTTTTCTTTTTTTTAATGTTTAAATTTCCTATAATTCTTATAATTCGTGTGTTTCTTCTTCAATTTATTAATTTACAATTATAAAAAAATTATTGTTATTTAAAGTGCATTACTTAATTCGAAATGAAAGGATCTTTCATCTTTGTTTGGAATGCGAGGAACACATTCGTTCATTTGAAAAAACTACTTAATTAACAACAACGAAAAACAAAGTAAAAAGGAATCAAACCTTAAAAAAAAACTTCATTCAAAAGGTTGCAAAGAAATAAGCGAAGTTTTTTTACTTGAGGTGTGTTCTTTCTTTAAGTTGTTATTTTTTATGTTTGTTTAAGTGAATCAGTCTGAGTTCATATGTTCTGCTTATTTAACGGTACTTACTAAACAACCATGTCTAAAAGTTGTTTACAGTTCATCCTTAAGATCATTGCTGTCCTCGGCACCCTCAGTTGGCACTCCCTTTGGCCTTGATATAGTTTTGCAATGATTGGCTGCACAATGGCTTCTAGATCTTTCTTCTGTTTCTGTTTTCACTCAACTTGGCGCCCAACTTGTCTTTGTCATCAATTTGGTTCTTTAAACTGTAGGCATATGATTCCAATTCGTTGCGAGACTCAACTTTCTCTTTAAGTTTCTTATATTCATCAATGAGCCTTTCAGCATCGCAGATCATGCGGTCAATACCGTCTGGGTTCAAACGGTTCTGATCTGGTTGGTGATGACGATTATTTCCTTGTTGCCAGTGCCCTTATCTTCAGCACTGACTTGCAGAAAACCGTTGGCATCAATTTCGAACGAGACTTCGATTTGTGGAATGCCACGTGGTGCTGGTGGAATACCGGTAAGATCGAATTTACCCAGCAAATGATTGTCTTTGGTCATTTTTTTTTTTGTATGGAGCAGTGGAAACAAATATTTTCTTAACGACTCAATTAAATCCAATGAACCTTTGTACATTGTATGTTTAAACCATAATTGTTTAGGTGTAAAGAATGGGCGTGATCCACCTTCTTTTTAATATACGAGTACCTCCCACACAAATTTTCATAATAATAACGAATTTTGCCAGATTTCTTTGAAATGGCTCGACATAATTTAATGAAATTAAGCACAGGTCATTAATTCGCCAACATCATTTTGATATTAAAAAATGTATGTGATCCGCCGCCTTCTTTTTAACCCTCCCATACAAATTTTCATTAAAATTAATATTTTTTTTTTAAATTATCCCATAATTTTTTATAGGATTTTTAAGATAATTATGTATTTAAATGAAAAAGAAGTAAAACATTTTTTGAATTGTGTCGTTTTAATTTGGTGAAATTGAATCCCATGCATTCGTTGTAGTATTTTTAAAAATAATTATGTATTTAAATAAACAAGAAGTAAAACATTTTAAAATTTGCAGTAAATAAATTGTTTACTGTAGTAATTTCTTAATATCATCGTGAACATCTAAAATATCCTTTTTCGGCTCTGTTCGAAACGAATAAATAAATGATTTCGAAGATGCTAAATAGCATATACATGACGTCTTCATTTCTACTGGATTTTCTGGCATTACACAAGCGATATCGACGATAATTTTTATTCCGCATTTCTTGTGCCTCTTCTGTTAGTACCCCAATTGGTAGTATAGCTGCGGAAATATTTTTACTACCGTGTATGAGGACTTTGTGTACACTATTAGGCATGTAATACAATTTGTAGTGATCACAAACAATTCAGCAGTTTCATTACAATAATTACTAAATGCGTTAATATCAATTGCTGCACCAATGTTTATTACATCCAATGCTATTTTAAATCTGTGGATGAGCTCCTCTTTTAAGCCAGTTATATCAGCCGTTAGGGAAGGATTGTTAAAAAATTGACGTGATGCATTTCCATCATTTGTTTGACGGCATCTATTTTTAGGCCTAAAATGTCTTTTTGGACTTCTTTTTTTAAGTTTCCTCCATATGTTGCTTGGTGAAACTAATAACTCGCCAAGATTAAAATGATTTTTTATACGCAATGTGTAATATGCACTCCATAAACTTGATTCTTGAATGCAATGGATTTTTACTGTATCTTTTTTTAGAATCTTATATATTATCTATAATATTATATATAAGAAACTACAGTCATAAAGTTTTATTAGCTTTTTTTTAAATATGTCAAACTGAATATTCATAAAAACATCAACAAATTTGTTCATTATCTAACAACCACAAAGAAGTCTTTTTAGTAGTGTAATTTTATAATACTTTCTTAAAAACTGTGTTTCTTATACATTTTATTTGGTTTGTGTTTCTATAAAATTAAAACCAAACCAAAAATTAAGAAAAAAAAAATTAAAATTTATAACTTTGACAGAGTACAATAGATAAAATAACTCAATTTTTGCAAGAATTGATAATGACATTCGATTAAGCGATTAATTTTATATTTGAATCAGTTTGTCTTCTTTTTTACGCAAATTAAATAGCTTAAAAATATAAATTTAAAAGATTATATAAAAAGATATAGTAAAAATAGTTTTTTAGAGAAATACTGAAGAAATACTGAACTCAAAATTTCGCATTTATGATCCTCTTAATATGCTTCTTCATATGTATTTTACCTTTAATGCACGAATCAGAAATAAAATTGCAAAAAACTCATATAATATACAATCCCTTCAGTGTATGACTTTTGTATTAAATTCGGTTTTAATACATTTTTAACAACGAATTTTTTCAAAAACAAGACAAAACCAATCAATGTATTGAAAATTTGTGATACTAAAAAAAATTTAGATTTTTAAAATGTGCGTGTTCGGAGATGCAGGGTCCGATAGTGTACACAATTTTCGTAAATTCATATTTGGAAAGCATATATCTGGAAAGCAGTAATTGTTTTTTACAATTTTCTTACGTAATTAATTAAAGACTATTTAAATAAGAATTGAGGATAAAATAATTAATTTTGAAAACTTTTAAGTTCTAAAAACAGGGGGTTGAAATCGAAAATTTAATATTTTTGCAAAAGTTGAAGTAATTTTTTCAAACTTTATACACTATTTAGTAAAGTTATATTTAATTTTTCCTGAAAGTGCAGTTAATTTTCGGTAAATTGTTTCTAAATTAAGTCAAAACCTATCTTAGAAGTAAATATTTAAGGAAAAACGTATACGCCTAAAACACTTTTTTTGGGGCAACCTCGAAACGATTCGAGTAGCACCACGGGCTAAAGGTTAAAGAAATAAGTTTTTTTTTATCTTTAATATATTTTTGTCAATTTTTTTCTAGACGGTGAGGGGACTTTTTTTGTCGAAATCTGATGGAATGAGCCCTAATTTAAACGGTTAAAATTAGTGCTTTCAATTATGCAAATATACCAATCAAATAGGGCTTATGAGCATTTAGGCATGTACGTATATTTAATTTCATATGAGCTTACTCTTTCCCTCTTTTATTTGCAAGCTTGCCTGCTTTCTCGCTTGCTGCAACTCTGTTCCAAAATAATAAAGAAATCCCTAAAACTATGCAATGCTATTTTCACATGCTAATAAATGCTCAAAATGCAACATTTTTAAAATATCGAATAAAATTTTTGAAAAACGCTTCTCATTGTCGGCGATGCAGCTAAATTTTTTTAAAAAAATAAACATGATAGTTTCACATTCATGATTAATTTCGCATCATGGTTGCTAAAAATAGCGAGCAAAGAAAACATCTAAAAATGCTAACATTTTTTTCAATACTAAGTGATTTTTAAATGTTAATAAAACCAAAACTACTAGTATTTTCCTAAGTTTTCAAAAACAGAGTTAAAGTTGAAGATATATATTTTCAATTCGGTGTTTAAGAAAAATTGTACCACCTATGGAAAAAATTAAGTTAATCTTCAAGTTTTATGTTCTTTTAATAAATGTCTATCAATGAAAAATTAGTTACGTTTCGTTAATTTTTTTTTAACAAAGTACGTTTTTGAAAAAAAAAACGTTAAAAAATTATTTGTTGCCGCTAAAATACGACTGTGCGGCGGCACCATTGGGATGGATGCCACGAAATGGCTCCTAGGCTAGGCGGCCTATAACTCCAAAGCTATTCGATATCGCAAATTTGGGTAGTGTGGGAAGTTTCACGCCTCATTGCCTTATGACCATAAAATGTTATCGGTGAAACAGCACGTGTAAATTGTGGTCGAATACCGAATTCCGAGGCTATGTGGCCAATAAATTCAAAGCTATTCGATATCACAAACTTCGGTTGTATGGGGGATGTCACACCCCTTTCCAGCGCCCATAAAATGTTATCAGTGAACGGCATGATTAAATTGTGTTCGAATAAGGAATTCCGAGGCTGCGCGACCTATAAATCCAAAGCTATTCTATATTGCAGATTTGGGCTGCATGAGAGATGCCACGCCCTATTACAATGCCCATAAAATATTATCAGTATAACTGCATTTGTAAATTGAGGTCGAATACTGAATTCCCAGGCGGTGCGACCTATAACTGCAAAGCATTTCTATATCGCTAATTTAGGCTATATGGGAGGTGCCACACCTCATTTTACAAAGTCCATAAAATTTTATCAGTGAAACGGCACGGGTCGAATACTGAATTCCGAGACTGTGCGGCCTATAACTCCAAAGCTATTCGATATTGACAATTTGGGTTGTATGGGAGGTGTCACGGCCCATTTTTCGACGCTCATTAAATGTTATTAGGGAAACCGAATTCCGAGGTTGTACGACCTATTCTTTCAAAGCTATTCGATATCGCAAATTTGGGCTGTGTGGAAGGTGCCACTTACATTTAAATAACGCCCATAAAATGTTATCAGTGAAACAGCACGTGTAAATTGTGGTCGAATAGTGAACTCCGAAGCTGTGCGGCCTATAATTTCAAAATTATTTGATATAGCAAATTTAAGCTGTATGGGAGGTGCAACGCCTTTTTTCCAATGCAAAAAACCCTTTCTTGGTATGTGTTTGATAACTCCCTAAATTTTCATGTAAATGGGTTCAGACATGAACTGAATTACCAAATTTTAGTATTATATGATCAAAACCGTCTGATATATAGAAAATATATTAATTTGTGGGCGGTAAAAGTGGGTGTGGCAACATTTATGTATAGTGATCGCCTCTTGGAGCCCCTACATAGCAAGTTTTACTATAAAAATGTGTACAACTCATGAAAAAGTGGGCGTTACAGTCTCCGACAGTAACCATCTGATCAAAATAACTAAATTTTAGTTTTTTTACTATCAAAACCGTCTTAAATATACCCTATTTTGTTTGTGGGCGATAGCGCGCATTTGGCTTGTATATCAGGTACCACGCCCCCTTGTCCAATTACAGGAACACTCTCAGAATGTGGGCCAAGTTTTCCTGAAAATTTCATAGATCGGTTCAGCGGTTTTGGAGTCTATACGTGATATACGTACATACATACATACATCTATTTTTATATATATAGATAGATTTATAAAATTTTTTGTTTTTCATATTAGATAACATGAACGTGATGTGGTATGGAGATCGTTTGGGTGCCTTTTTTCAACGTCACGTTTGACGGCGTATTGACACTTTACATAACACTTTTATGCAACAAAAAATATTTTCCTACACTTTAAGAATCAATAAAAACTGTCATAAAACTCAAGGTGTTAATTTACTTAATTCTATGAAAAACAAGAACACAAGAACAGAGGTGTTTTCGGACCTCTATATGAGAACCTGTCCTTAAGTAGTGAAGATTTTACGCCGAATACAGTGTTCAATAATTGCTATGGCAATCTCTTAAATTGGTTTCATCAACGAAAAGCAAAATTGAATTTTGCTAAGCCGGTAATCTCGATAAGAGACCTGAACGGACATGATAACTCCACCAGGTGATTCGCATGTATTAATTATGCTGATGGACTCAGTAGGAAAAGTTAAAGACAAAATAATATGTTACTGTTCTTACTGCTTCACTTCCAGTGCTACTCCATTATGTGCCGAACCATCTAAACAGTCCGGATGTTTTGTCCGCATGGACAGCCGCATGTGCTTTTACCAAAGCAACCAATTTGGTAGATCCCGATTATAACACAAAATGAAGTGGATTACATTGTGGCTAAGTTAGAATTATTCCAACGGGATTCAGAAATGTTCAACTAATTTTTAAACCGCAGAAAACAATACGGTTGTAGCGCCAACTAAGTAAGTAACAATATATTATCATAAGCTAACGACATGCAAAATTGAACTCCGATGCGAATTATTGTCGTTTTATGCAAAAAGGGCGTGTAGCTTTACGCCCTAGCACTAGTTATGTATAAAAATGCGTAAGGGGTATATTAATTTTGTCACTCCGTTTGTAACGCGTGGCAGATATAGACAAGTATATATATGTAGTGTTTTCGTTATAAAATAATTAATTCTATTTATTTAGAGATGGATATATTCAAGTAAAATAAAAATGAATAGAGTAACATTGAAATTCGATTTTAATGAGTTTGACTTGTTGCACGTCTTATCGTCTTCGCGTTTCTTTCCCAACTGTCCAGCGCAAGTTATGAGCGTATGAACGAAGGGGTCAAAACACAACAGTGCTCACTTGCTACCTCATTCCCACAATTCGGCCGTCCTGACTGGTATTCGACCCGAATACTTCTACGTCGTCGTCTGATTCAGTTTCGTTGGGCCACGGCTTCATGAATTCAGTACAGGTTGTAGTACGTTTCGGCCCTTCATCGTACCCAATTTTGACAACATCGTATGTGTAACACGGCTTCACTTGAGTGAATTGATAAGGCCCTAAGTATTTGTCTTTCAACTTGAGTTCTCCTCCAAATTGTGTTCTCTTGATTGCAACTACATCACCCATTTTACAACGGTTCGGCTTTTTGCGGCGTAAGTTGTAGGCTTTGCGGTTCTCTTCTTGTAGTTTAAGCATTTGTTGCTTTGCTGCTTGTCTTCTTTCATTCCGTAGTTCACCGAATTCGACCGTCATTTTTTCTTCAATTAGACTTTTGATTTTTAAGTCGTCTTTGGTTCTCATTTTCACACCTACGAGCAGTTCAAAAGGTGTCGAAGAAGTACTACAGCTAAACGTTGAGTTGATCACTTGCTGTACTTTTGCTACATGTTGATACCATTTCGTCGGATCGTTTATACTCATTTTGGATAGCACGTTCACGATTATACTGATGAGTCTTTCGACTTGCCCGTTGGCCTGAGGCAGACCAGTTATTACTTGATGAAGCTTGATGTTTTCTTCCTTAAAATATTTTTGGAAATCGTCAGAGGTAAATGCAGAGCCTCTGTCGGAAACAATTTGAGATGGGTTCCCGATAACTGCACCTTGAGTCTGAAACTTGCTTATTGCCTCCCGAGTCGTCGTCGATTTCGTGGGGTAGAGCCAGCAAAACTTAGTGAATGAATCAATGACTGCGAAAATATGCTTGAACTGCTTACTTGTTGATTCTAGTGGCCCCAAAAAAATCCACATGGTACGTTGAAGTGGTACGTCTCCTTTATTAAGCGGATGCAACTCTCCTTCTTGTTTCCCCATTTTCCGATTGTTGATAACACAAGGAACGCAATTTGTTATATGCTTTTGAATCTTCTCGTCCAATTTTGGTATGTAGTAATCTTTGCAAATCAGCTCTTTCGTCTTCTTCATAGCAAAATGCCCTCTGTCATGCGCTTGGCGAATGATTTCTCTTTGCATGCCTCTCGGAATAACAAGCAATCCGTTTCCACCCACCATTCTATACAATATGTTTCCTTCACGGTAGTATTCGTCGTACGTCGTCTTGATTTTTCATCAAGAATAACTTCAATCGTCTTCAAATTTTCGTCTTGCATCTGCGCTTGCCTGATATTAACAAGGTTTCCATCGTCTTTAATCATCATGATTGGGAAGCGACTTAGCGCGTCGACATGCTTCATTTGCGTACCAGATCTGTGTTCAACGACATAATCATACTCCTCTAAGAATAATACCTATCTAGCTACTCTGGTGCATAAGTTTTTTTTTAACGTTTTAGTAAATGCGTTGCAGTCTGTGATCAGTTTGAACCGTAAACCCAACAGATAGACTCTAAACTTTTTTAAAGCTGCAATACTTTCATAGCTGCAATACTTTCTTTCAGCATCTGTCGTCTTCTTGCTCATGAAGTAAACTGGATGGAACTGACGATGGTCTGATGATTTTTGCAATAAGACTCCCCATAGCCTTCCATAGTCGCATCCGTATGAACCTCGGTCTCCAAATGTTGATTAAATATACTAAGTACTGGATTTTCGCTCAAAATTTCTTCAGAGAATTAAATGAAACTAGATGTTCGTTTGTTATTATAAATTTTCTGTTTTGCTTTTTCAAGTCTGTCAGTGGCTTTGCAATTAATACGAAATTGTAAATAAATTTTCTGAAATAACTGGCCAATCCAAGAAAGCTTTCTAATTGTTTTATATTTTGCGGTATCAGAAATTTTAACAGAGCTTCGACTTTTGCTGGCGATGGTGAAACCTGCCCATTTTTAATTGTAATTACATGTCCTAAAAACTCCACTTTTCGCATTAGAAAATGGCTTTTCTTAAAATTTATCTCAAGTCCGTATATGTTGCAAATGTTAATTACTTTTTCTAAATATTGTAAAGCTTGTTCTTCGTTATTAGCTGGGATTATAACATCATCAACATAAGGCAATGCTATACCTTGTCGTGACAAATTACGAAAAATTGAATTAACATACCTTTGGAAAACAGCAGGTGAATTGGATAAACCAAATGCTACCTTTCGGAATAAAAACTGTCCATTATGTGTGGCGAAGGAGGTGTATGTCCGACTGGATTCCGCAACATTGACATGGAAAAACCCGTTTTTAAGGTCAATCGTACTAAATATTTTCGCGTTCTGCAAATGATCTAGTTGATCTTCAATCAAAGGCAAATGGAAACGATCTTTTAGAAAGACTTTGTTTATTTTCCTATAGTCAATGCACAACCTTGGAGAACCGTTACGTTTCTTAACAAGAACAACCGCACTACTAAATTCGGATTCGGACGCCTCCACTATACCGTCTTTTAACCATTGCTCGACTTGGTCGTCAACAATATGGCGTTCCATAATTGGAAGTCTTCGCGGACGTGAACTTATAGGAGTTTCGTTTGAAAGCACAATAGACATTTCCACATTGACCGTTTTTGTTTTTGCCAAAATCCATCCTTGTAGAAGTTGACGCTTGTGGTTCTGATGATCTTGTTTTCTTCGTAGGTTGTTCATATTCATGGTCTGAGTCTGTATCATCATCCGAGATACACATACTATTCAAGGGCGTGTTTCTTTCACTGTGTCCACCAATTTCAATGTCTTCATCTTCGGTGCTTTCTTCAAACTGCATAATTGTGGACTCCACCAACAAACCTCCGCAGGCAATGCATCCAATTTTTTGGTTTTGAACCGCTTTTCAATTGGCATGGTCACCTGGTGGAACCTCTCTCCTTGTTCGTCTGATTCCTGAGGTGATTGTGTCAAAAAGGTATCGAGGTGGTGGTGCAAGAAATGCAATTTCAGCGTCATGGATGCACCGATTTTTTCGAAATAATACAGCAACCTGTCCACTCGTTGCTGTATCTCTTCTCGCTGAACACGGTTCTTTCCTAGAACGCCTTCTATTACTTCTTTCAATGCGTTCCATGCATGTTGGTGGTCGTGATGCTCTGAAAGCAAATTTGTGAAAGAATCACTTTTGATCAATTTCCAAATATCAGGTCCATTGAGAATACCTGTTTTAAATACGTAAGAAAAACGAACAAATTATTGGTAGTGCGAATGTATAGAAATTAACAAATTTAAATATGACAATATTTAAATACAGAGTACGATACGTACCGTTTTTCATTTTCTCATCACTGAGTTTCGGAAAGATGGATTTCAAACAGTCAAAGGCTCCGTTAACTTTTTTGACCACTACTTCAACGAATTTCCCAGCTATTCCCAGTTTCATGTGGAGCGGTGGCAACAAAATATCATCCAGGTCCTTTATCATAGGTTCATTGCGTAATTTTAATTGTTTGTTGAGCTCGGGAGTTCTTCCTTTCCAATCTTTACATTGATATTGATTTCCTTTGTATCGTGAATTCCAATTACAAAGGAAGCAGAAGTATTTTGGATATAATCCCTTGTAGTATGTTGACCACCTTCAGATCGCAACAAATGTTCCATTTGTGTTCATCGTATTTGATTTTCTTCAAAATTTCGCCCAATGCTTCATACGTTTCCTTCATAGTTGTGCTGAATCCCAATGGAATGGATGGTTTTTTATTTTTTTTGTGCAGCAGCACAGCCTTCAAACTGGTAACTGATAGTCCCATCTTAGCCACAATGTAATCCATTTCGATTTGTGTTACCGGTTCTGATCCATTATTTTCAATATCGGGTGTCCAATCAGCATCATCCAAATTGGTCGGATTGGTGAAAACGGTTTCGGCTAGCAGGGACACAGTATCCGCACTCGGAGGTTTAGGTGCATCGGTATCAGCAGGGCGTTGCACTGGAAGTGTGGCAGTAAATGCAGCAGTGTATACTTTTGCTTTCAATTGTTTTCTGTTTAATCCAGGACGAAAATTAATGCATGCGTAGCACCTGGATTCATCATGTCCAGTTAGGTCTTCCACCCAAATTACTGGCTTTATAAAAGACAACTTTCTACTTTTTCCGTGCATCCATTTTAGAAGGGTAGTATAACAACTGTTGCACACTGTGTTCGGCGTAAAATTTGCACCACTTAAATCTGCTTCTAAATATTTTTTTCTTCATGCGCTTATTTTTAACTTGGAAACAGTTGCTTTTATAGGAAAACAATATATCGAGGGCGATTTTTCAAAACGGTGTATTTGCATAATCACAATTTTTCAGGAGAGCAAAAAACTGTTTCTTTAGTTAATGTAAAGAGTAAGAACTAATCTTTCTTCTACAATATTATTTAAAAATGACACCGAAGTTATATATATGTTTTTTTTTTAATTCCTATTATTTGCGCAGATATAGCAGATAGCACTTTTTACAATTTAAATTTGATAAAATTATATTTTCAAATAAGCAAATAGCACTTTTTGTACAAAAATACAAAAATGCTATATTGTATACTATTGAATGATTTTTATTTAAATTTCATGCTTTTTATTCAAGTTAATGGGGGTTTTAATGTAAAACATTATTGGAAAGTAATATAATAATAATATTAATACATATAAAAATGTTAGAAGTCATAGAATTTAAACTAAAAGGTACCTATTAATATAAATAACAATCATTTTACGATTAGTCTTTCTTCGCCTATTTTAAGTTGTCATAAAAATAATGATATTCTCGCGGAATAACAAGTTTTATTGCTTGCAAATGCTTCCATTTGCTTGGCTGGATAGGACGTGGAGCAGATAGTAAGGGTTTTGGTTCGTTATAACCTTCGTATGTTTTGATTGTGGTTGGAAGGTTCATGTATTCTTCATCGAAACTGAGTTTATATTTAATGTCGCCACTTGGTAGATATATAAGAGATTTTATTTGTGATACGGTGGGATCATTCTTATTTCGCCCGGGTCTAATAGTTGTAAAACGAATAAGTTTTACACCGGTATAGTTTTTAAAGAAATTATAGTCCAGATATAGAGCATCAAAGGGCATATTTATTATTTTGTTATCTATTTTGACGGTCTTTCTAGCTTCTTTTGTTATTCTTACATAGTCATTTGGCAAGTATATTGTCTGCTTTTTTAACTTCACCTCAATCTTAGCGTGTGCACTGTCGCACTCCATTTGAGTGTGCCCCTTCTCTAAGTACTTCTGTTCAATTATCTTACTATTTTCGATAGCAAAAATGGACAATGCGTTTGATAAATAGTGGTTACGATTCTGATAACCACAACCATCGGAATATATTATGATCGGTAAGGTGTCTGATAAACAATGGGTTTTTAAGTGATATATTTTTAAGTGAACGTCGACGCGGATAGATCTCCATTAGTTTCGTTCCACCAGTTATTTGTACATTGGTGTTTTGCGAGATTATAAATTGTGAAGTTGTGTACTTGAAGACGCTGTTTATAATAAATACCGGATGCGTTTATATCGGGACAAAGTTTTACAGCTTGTGCATCCATCGTAAACACGTAACATCGTCCTTCTTGAGCTGCGAGTTTGTCCCGTTGCTTTTCTAATTGAGCATGTTCTTTTTTAAATATATGGGTGTCCGCTGCAACTTGTTTGGCTTTAAATCCAACACACGTATCACATTCATCTTTACGAGGCATATATAGAGCCAAATTTTGTTCTGCAAAAACATGTTTAAACGTAGAAATTGACACCGGACGAACTTGATTATCCAAACATTTAGATTTATAATCCTTATATATATCGGCTATTCTCCTAAGTATCTTCTACAACCAGCATTTTTAGAATGAACTGTGTGTCGTTCATTTTGTTTGACATGAGGAGAAGAAACTGGTTTGTCATTGACCAACCAACGTCGTAGTATTCCTCTATTTATAGAAAGTGTTGAAAGAAACATAGATCTACACACTTGAAACGATTCATGATTGTAAGGAAGTTTATATACAAAGGTCTTCTGTTTTTTAGAATTTTCCACTATGGTCCTTTTTGTGGGTATCTGTGATATGTAGGCCTTTAAAAACACTCGCTTAGCTTCCCAAGACATGTTCCAAAACATTTTGAAAATATTGTTTTTGGTCAAATTTTTGGCAGTACATTACCTTCCTTTTTATACAAATTGCCTATAAACACGTTGGTCCACATTGTCTTGCCGCTTTTGGTACATTTTGTTTGACAACTTTATCTACCGTCGAAAATCCCAAATATTGTTGACCCTTCATCCGCTTTATCTTATTTTCCTTTCGAATTTCTGCAAAGTAATGTTTTTTTCTACGGCAAGCGACTACATTGTTGTTGATTTATGCTGCTCACTTTTTGAATAAATATTCATTTCAATCATAACAAATTTCAGTATAATAACAAAAAATTATTTTTTTATGCAAATAGCACTTTTTGTATGCACAAATTAACGTATTGCAGATAGCACAATCACAAATTTTACAATAAAATGATTGTAGAAATAATTTTTCACTTTAAAATAAATATAATACGTGACAACTAAATCAGCGAACACATTGCCATCAAAAACTCATTTTCGACAAAAGTGCAAATAGCACGTTTTGAAAAATCGCCCTCGATATGAACAGATGAAGGGAATTGTAATTCTTAATTTTTTAAAATTTATTTCAACTAAATCGGGCTAGTGGTTGTCGAGCTAGGTCAAACAACAGGGCCTAAAACGTGATAAATTCCCCTATACGATAGTTACTAACTTCAAATCGATATTAAAAATATTTTGGCAGGTAAGAAGACAAAACGAATGATGCAGAAATTTTTCTTTTTGGGTCTTATTTCACATACAGTTCTCAGAATTGAGTTGGCAATCAATGAACTGAAAAATGTTGTACTGTGTTATTTATTCATTAAGTTGTAATACAAAAGTCTTATTGGCCAATTACTTATCATTAAAAATTTAATAAACCAATTTTATTTCTCACTATAATAAAATAAGCTACAGAATTTATTTTAAAAAAGAAATCAGCTCATTTAACCATTACTTTACGAGCTTCAAGCAATCAAAAACTTTAGACTCGATTTTTTCTAAACACAGTTTTTTCTCTCACGTCCTTTTTGCACCCAATTGATTAATCTATAGGGGTATTCACGGGTTGTTGCGAATTGCAAGAGTGTGAAAATGCAAGATATTTTGCGCACTAACGCGTGAAAATCAATATTGCAACTTAATTATGCGATGAAAATTATGTGTCGAATGATCAGTTATTATATTGCCACCTCATTTCAAAATCACAAAAAGTTATTAGAACCAACGTACAAACTTAAGATTTTATAAGTTTTACCCAGGTGGCAACTATGTTTGAGAACAGCCAAAACATGAATCAGCTGTTTAGCATTACTGATTTTGAGTTTTTGCAATAGGTTTAGGCAGTGCGTAATTCAAGAAGACTAGTAAAATTGCTTCCAATGTGTTTGTTGTTAAAATGATGTGAAAGTTCGCAATCTTGCATTTTCGCATCGTCGCAACTGCGTTTCGCTTCAACCCGTGAATACCCCTTATATATAAAGCCAAACACAGTCAGTCTCTCTGTGTGTGAGCTTATAGGCTCCAAAGCTACTGGACCGATTGATCTGAAATTTGGACAGTCGAATTGTTTCAGATAGAAGATGGTTTTTAAAAATGTTTTGCCACACCCCTTTTACCGCCCCCAAATCAATTAAAATGCTATATTTCACACGGTATGGGTTTTATAAGGCTTAAATTAAGTAATTTAGTTTGTATGGTTACTGTCGGTAATTGTACTAAAAATGTGTGTCCACGCCCCCTTTTACCGCCTACAATCCAATGAAAATGCTAGACTTAAATTTGTATGATTACTTTCGGCAACTGTACTAAAAATGGGCGTTATCGCTATATAGCCACACCCAGTTTTTGTGAAATCATTAAAATTAACTAATTGGTCGAATTATCTAAAATTTTGGCTTAGTTTGTATGGTTACTGTCAGAAACTGTACTAAAATTGGTTTCCACGCCCCCCTTTTACCGCCCACAAACCAATGAAAATGTTTTATTTCAACGGTTTGGGTCGTATTAGACAAACATTTTATAATTTAGTTCATATGGTTACTCTCGGCAAGTGCACTAAAAACGGGCCTGTCCCACTTAAGTTAAACTCACTTTTGGGGGGTCAGCGTGGAGTGAAGCAAAGTGCGCCAAGCTTAAGCTAAATTAAGCTGAAATTTGACGGTTTAAGGGAAATAATTTTGCCGCACCCCTTTTTATCGCTTACAAAAAAACAAAAATCCTATATTTCGCACGGTTTTGATCGTATTAGACTAAAATTTGGTTATTTAGTGCATATGGTTACTTTCGGCAGCTATACTGAAAATGGTGAATATATTTGGCATTTCTTGACATTTTCGTATATGGCAGTAAGGCGGTCTGTGGCAGAACAACGTCTGCCGGGGAATACTAAATATGAATAAAACTTTTAGTTGTCTTGTACTTATTTCTATGCTTTTCTTGTTTGTCCCGACTATCACAAACTTTGGAAATTCATATAAACATATGTCGATGTTTTACGAGTTTCTTCTTACAATAAACTATTGGAGCAGTTCTCAGGGCTTTTATAAAAAAAAAACATTAATTTGAGACCTATGGGTTGACTTAATTTTACATTTTAACTTCTTATATGGGATAAGTGGCGACCGTAGCCTAGTGGGTAGAGTGCGTGGCCCCTAAGCTAAAGATCCGCTGTAGCCCGGGTTCAATTCCAGCTCAGACAAAGTTTTTTCAATTGAAATAATTTTTCTGTTCGGTCGTCACCTCTCTGCAGACAATGGCAAACCTCAGAGAGTAAAAATTGCCATGTAAAGCTTCTTGAGAACATAAGCCGTTCCGAGTCGGCATAAAACACGTAGGTCCAGTTCTCGGTCATTTGTGATCAAACATTTAATGACACGCACAACACAAATGATCAATAAAAAAGCTAGGTCAAAGTCCTTCCCAAGGGCTGAAATGGCCAGTTTATTTTATTTTTATATGGGATAAGTGAGTATGTGCGTGTCCCGATCATCACTCTGTTCTGGAAATGAATTTAACACAGCCGCGACTAAAACTGAAATTTTTTTGGTTGCTATATTTAAAAACCTTTAATTTGTCATATAATTGCATATAACATTTTTGATAATTGTCCTTAGTAACCAAACGCATAGTGAAAGAGTACTCAAAAATTAGTAAAAACGTCCCGACCGTTACAATGGAATGGTAGAGCTTCTAGAGAAGAAATAAATCTAGAGGCTAGTTTTTGTTAATTTAAAATTTTACACAAAAGGGAAAAATGTGCTTCCTTTTTCAGCTTTCATTACCACTGTACAAAAACAAAAGACATTAAAAGACTGATCGCAAGCCTTGTACAGTTAAAAGAAATTAAAAAAATGTGATTTTATATACTATTTTGACTGTTATTCTTTATATAAAAAAGCTCTTAAAAGATCTATCTACTTAATTCTATAAAATTAAAATTTTTATATAAACTGCAATAAAAAAAATTACAGAATGTAAATGTAGTTCATAAAATCAGTAATATTTTACATACTGTAAATTATTAAATCACTATAGAAATGCGGTAAGTAGCAATCTTGTATTTTATACAACTGTCAGTTATAATTTTGCACTCCAACTAGATGAAAGGTCAATACGAAATAAATAGAATCTTTATTGAATAAAATAGTATGACAGACTAGCTTTAGAACTTCATAAAGTAGGTAGCAGAAGTCAAACTCTCTATTACTACCTGTTTAATGCGTTGATTATGTATAACAAGTTTTTTTCTTAGAAGGGCACAAAGTTATAATATTTTAAAAGATGCGACAAAAGCTGTATACACACTAGCTTTAATTTAATATAGTTTAAACAGTTTAATTGTTCAGTGCTATATGTTAGCTTAATGTTTTTGTTATTAATTTTTTTAATGTCAATTATTATGATTTGTTAATTGTTTTTAAAAATGTAAAATTAATTTCTTTTATTATAAAATTGTCTTTATTTAATCCCTGAAGAAGCAGAAAATAAATCTGCGTAACTTCGGAGGAAAACATAATGTAAGTAAAAGTTATTTATTTTAACCAACATTATATAAACAAACCAGACAAAAAAAAAGCCTAAAAGTAATAAAATTAACCACTATAAAATTTACATTAGCAAAGACAAAAACAGTTATCAAATGGAATATTTATTGATGCATTACTTTTTACAAAATTTAAATTATTGGGGGTTGGAATTAATTTTAAAGGTTTTTTTTCGGTTTTTGAGCATTTATTTAGAAACAACGGTACAATGTATATTATTCAAAGTATTGTCCATCGTTAGCTACAACATTTTCCCATCTTTCTGGCAGCATATGGATTCCGCGCCGGAAGAACGATTCGTCTTTTGAGGCAATCCACGAATCGACCCATTTTTTGGTATCCTCGTAAGAAGTGAAGCGCTGCTCAGCCAAGCCATGCGTCATCGATCTGTATAGGTGGTAGTCGGAAGGGGCTATGTCTGGGCTATAAGGCGGGTGGGGTAGCACATCCCAATTCAGCGCCTCCAACGTTTCCTTGACGGTTCTTGCAACATGTGGCCGTGCGTTGTCATGTTGAAAAACCACTTTGTCGTGTCTTTTGGCATATTCCGGCCGTTTAACCTTTAATGCTCGGCTCAATTGCATCAATTGTTGTTGGTAGCGTTCCCCAGTGATGGTTTCGTTAGGTTTTAGCAGCTCATAGTACACGACACCCTTCTGATCCCACCAAATACACAGCATAAGCTTGGCGCCATGAATATTCGGCTTGGCCCTCGATATTGATGCATGGCCGGGTGGTCCCCACGATTTTTTTCGCTTAGGATTATCGTAATGGATCCACTTTTCATCGCCAGTGACAATACGATGCAAAAAACTCTTCCTTTTATGCCGTTGAAGCAGTTGTTCGCACATGCAAAATCGCCGTTCAACGTCTCTCGGCTTCAACTGGTACGGCACCCAATTTCCTTGCTTTTGAATCATTCCCATGGCCTTCAAGCGTTTGCCGACCGTTGATAAGTCGACTCCCAATGATTCTGACAATTCTTGAAGGGTTTGACACGGGTCTTCATCGAGCAAAGCCTCCAATTCCTCATCTTCAAACTTTTTCGGCTGGCCCGGACGCTCTTTGTCTTCCGTATCAAAATCACCACTTTTAAACCGACGGAACCAGTACTCACAAGTAGAAATCGATGGAGCATAGTCCCCGTAAGCCTCAGTAAGCGTGCGTTGTGCTTCAACCGCTTTTTTCTTCAAATGGAAGCACAAAAGTAAACCTTCCCGCAAATTGCGTTTTGTTGGAACGAAAGTCGACATGTTCACAGAGAAAAAAATATATGTTGTTTACACTTCAGTGGAATGACACATACTGAAAAATGAAGCTTACACAATGTGCTTTGAAATGAATATAGTCACAGGTGTGCCCGATGCGATCTATTGATAGTTACGCCATCTCTTAGAAAACCTTTAAAACTAATTCCAACCCCCAATAGTTCTCTGATAGAGATAAATTGTTGATGTTCTATCACTGAACATCTTAACCCAGGTGACTGATCATCATTATGATCCAGATAGAAAAAATAAATTTTTTTCGCAACAAAAATTTTTTTAAAAAAGTAGTTGTGTTTCCGTTAGAAGTCATTTAAGGCTGTTCGAAGGAATGTGTGATTTCATGAGTTTGACATGTACAATTGTAAAACAATTACATAAGCATAAATCGGTAGGCTATAAACTCTATAAAAAAATATAAGTAAACTTACTTACACGTTAAGCCTAGTACTTCGTTCGTTTGCGTGAAATTTCGCTGGCAACATCTGTTTATTTGTTGCGTGAAATTTCTGACCTTAAGTTTGTTGCGAGGAATTTCTATTGCAACGTTTCTCAAAAAGACTGAGAGAATAAGTTGGGAGACTTCATATATCTCTCTTTTCACTTAAAAATAAATAGGCAGTACAATTAATTGTCGTGAAAAAATGTTGCTCAGAACCATGTTGCGATAATTTCACGCAGCGGAACAGAGTACTGCTCTGACAAATATGTTGTGAAAATTTCCACGCTTGTTTCGCAGCTGTCACTTCTTGTATGGGGATTTGAGTGGAATTTCACATGAAACTGAACAGAGTACTATGCTTTACAATGTTTTATTTTCTGAATTCTCTGTTTTCTGAATTGAAAATAAAAACCACACGCACTGACAAACTTAACTGAGATTTTCTTAGCAGCTGTGTAAAAAAGAGAACAACTTTCACCACACATTAACAAGCGTCTACTAATGCATTTTAATAACTGTGCTTTTTCGTAATTTCTGATATCCGTTGGAAATTCCAATTTGAAAATGAAAAGTCATATAATATATGGCATCGGGTGCAGTAGAGGGTTAAAATGTACAAAATCAATTTTTTTATTTTACTACTTTTTTAAATTATTTTCTTCCAAAGTTGACATACAACAGCTTTTTCGCACTTACGCAACATTTGTTCATTTAAAGTCACAGCTCAGACAAGACAGCAATTGAAAAAATTCAACGCCATTGATACAAAAGGCTCAAAACAAGCCAATGTTGGAAAAATTTACCCACCAATAAAAGTAGTTGGGCTCAAGGACATGACAAGACGTTACAAGTAACCATGAATTAATGTACGTAGATCTAACTACATAATACTTTTTAGTCTACTTTTGAGTTGACCTTTCGACAAGTTAACATAAAAAAAGCTACTGTTGTTAACAAAGGTACTCATGCTATTTAATGGAGCAGTTAACATATAATTTGTTCTACTAAATTGTAAATAAATCAAGTTGTTAGCGTTTCTACTGCTTCTACGGTTAGTGTTAAAATTTATAAGGGAAAGAAGATCTGGAGAATCTAATACTCCAGTTATGAGTTGGTGTAAGCAAACGATATTAGCAGATTTGTCTCAGTTAAAGATTGCATTTTCAATAATTTTAAACTATCCCCATATGGAGGAAGGTTAAAAGTGTCAGTTCCACTTAATCCTCTTAGGGCAAACCGAACAAAACGTTTTCGGATTCTTTCTATTCGATCAACATGCACATTGTTATGTGGGGACCATACTTGGCTTGCGTACTCCAAGTGAGGACGCACAATTGAATAATACAGCGTTGTGGTTGTTATTAAACTATCAAACTCTTTGGCCCAGCGTTTTATAAAACCAAGCATAGAAGATGTTTTTTTACAAATGTTATCAATATGAATGCTAAATGACAACTTAGAATTCATGCATATAACAAGGTCTTTGACGGTAGTTACGACTTAAAGCAGTATCTTGAATTTCGTAATCAAAAATTAAATTATTCCTTTTACGGGAAAAGGTCATAGTTTGACATTTATCTGAATCTGGATTTAAAAACATATTATTTTTAGAGCAACAAACTTCAAAGGATTTCAAGTCTGGCTGTAGTAGGTCTGAATTGTTAATAGAATCAATTGCTCTGTATTTTTCCATATCATCCGCATAAATAAGCAAATGAGAGTGTTTGATGATGTGAGTAACATTATTAATTGCCACAATAAACAGAAGTGGACCCCAGTGGCTTCCTTGAGGAACACCCGATTTTGCAACAAATTCAGAAGACAACAGATCTTCTGATTTTTTTTTGTGAAATAGGCCACAAATTATGGTGGACACATCAGTAAATCCATTTTGAATTTTGAAAGAAGAAGGAAATCCATCAGTCTTCTCCTTAACATTAATAAATCCCCAAAATTTCTTTGGATCAGACAATATGCTCAGCTTAATATATTTTAAATTCTCATTATATACAGCAGCTGAGCGATTTTCAAATTCCAGAAACAAGCGTTTGTGTGTTAAATACAGCTAAAATACTTACTGTTTTAATCGTCGTATGATAAAATGGCCAATGAGAGAATGTACTTCATAGAAGTTTGTTCAGAGAGGCTTTAAATCATGTAAGACTTAAACAGTGGGTTGGTCACATTTGAATCACTAAAGAGTACTGAAGAAGAAATGTAGCAATTTCCGAAACATGTATAGTCAGCTAAGTGATTGACTCTATACAGAGTTGTTGTTATTGTTGTTGTTGCCTTCTTCAAACTTACTTGATCTAAAAAGCTCACAATTGAATTTATGTAAAAATTCAAGAAACATATCGAAATTAATTAATTAAATTTTAGGTAATTTGAGTCAAAACTGCAACATATTTCATCCAAACCCTATTCCTATTGTTGCGAAGATTCTTTAAATCCTTTGTGTACCAAGGGTACGCAGAATTTTTCGCAAATTTAAAACTATATGGTACATACTGAGAAAACATGGCAAAGATCTCCGTAAAGAAAAATTGATTCAACTATTAAGACTATTATTATTTATGTATTCTGTAATTATATTTAATTTACTATAAAGTAAATGATTCAACTTCAAAAAGTCAGCTTTTTTGAAATTGAATTCATAAACTGTGTCAACAGAGCTTGAATTTACCATATTCTCCCTATCAGATTTATACTAAATACTCAATGGTAAATATCGATAGTAGTAAGGGTATGAAATGCCTTCTGAACAACATTAAGTTAAGTAGTTAAGACTAGGTCAAGCAGTATTTCCAGACTATTATAAGTACAACTAACTTGTAAGTTAGAACATATATTGTCAACAAACATAAAAAAGGTGTTGCTGGCCCGGGTGATAACGGTACTTGAAGTCTTCTGAAAATTAAATATACTACTTTTTTGTAGACTTGTCATTCTGGCAGGAAGCATATTTAAACATTTTCCTTAAAAAATAAGAAAATGGCTGACTTCTACAAATAAATTTTCAAAAATCGTGTCTTTTTTATGGAAAATCAGGAAATGTGGAAACTATTCAAAATGTAGAATTCTGCTACCTGCGCAAGCTATTGGCGTGTAGAATAACGTTTTAAAATTTCAGTTCAACCGGTTCGATAGTTTCTTAAACACCCGGGCGATCAAAAAATCGTTGTTTCGAAAAAAACGCTTTTAAAATTTTAACAACACAGAGCGAGCAATATGAGGCGTTCTCGACTATGTGATATAACTTCGTTAATATTTTGAATTTTTACAGTATTCACTCAAATATATTGTACTTTCGAAATCCATCAAGTACCAGACCACATCCTTAATTCAAGAAAAATATAACAAGCAATAGCAATTAAAAAAAAAACCAAAGCATGAGTACAACGAAACAAAAAGTTAGATAAAATCAAAGAATAAAAGTATTTGTCACAACGCACAGTGCGAAATTTTAAAAATCTATGTGGACAAAATTATTTCAATAAATGTATATATTCCAAGTGATACAATATTAAATAAAATTCATAAAGAAACACATTTCTGTGGTCACAAGTCATAACAGCTTAACTCAAATTATCGTAAAAAACGACCAAGTTTTCAACCTTGCCATGCCCGATTCAATAAAGTTAAAGAAGTTCTTTTTTTGAGCAGAGCTTTCCTTCTTTTGTTGGCCTCGTGTCTGCTATGACTTGGTTAAAAGCCTGTAAGATATGTGCAGAGTACACTATAAAAACCGTTTTCGTGCCATTTTTAGTCAACCGAAAAAAAACCAATTTGGGCAAAAATGGGCAAAACACTTTTTAATTTTTCAAAAAGACAATAAAATTATTAACTTATTCACATGCGCAGCTGAAATCAAAATAATGCGAACTAATTATCTTTTTTCCTCTATCTTTTAAAGTAAAAAAAAAATATGACTTTTTGTCAATTTGTTACAATATAGCACAAAATAGCTTTCCACTTATTAAATTTTTTTTTAATTTGTTAAAATTTCGCACTGTGCAACGCATCATTCATTAAAATTGGTCAAATGTACGAGACCAAAGAATCTCGGTGCATTGTGATAATGAACAACGATCATTGGTCTATATGAACTTTTACTTACTAAATCGCTTCTTTGAATCAAGAAAATAGTTATTTGATTCAATGAATGCATTATTTGAATGCGAAAAATCAATATTTTGTACATTAATTTGAAGAATGTGTTCTTTGTGAGTAAAAACAAGTTTACAACGTAAGAACTTTTAACTATATTTCAATAAACGCAAATTCTTACAAACATTCTGTACATTAAAAAAAAAATTGAGGAATTTATTCTTTGAAACAATGAATATTGGGTTAACAATGAATATCGGGGTATAATTTATTAATTTTAAATATAATATTTGATTTAGTGAATATAAATTTTAAATATAATTTTTAGACAATCTAGTGAGAATTTTTATTAAAATATTTTTTCTCAAGATAAAAAATATTGAATTCTTTTCTTAGGCCATCAAATTCGAAGGTATACACAAATACACACCCGAAATTGACTAGACCACGTCATTAAACCCTTGTGTTAATACCCGGGTACCCACGTGTTGTATTTGCTTGAAAAAAAACTGTTAAAATTTTAAATTTAATTTTGAGCTATCGGATCGAGTTATTTAGGTCAAAACCAAGCTAATTATTAAAAAAAAATATAACTCTAATCATCGCTGCATTCGCACCCGCGACCCATAACAGTATTTGACATTCAGTGCAGCTCTTACGTGTTTGTCGTCGTCTTCTATTATTGTTAGTTTATAATACATGACAGGTTCTCGTGACTTTTTTTTGGACCAAGATCTTCTGTGATCTTTGACGATCTATAACCTATGATACTTTCAATAGCAATTTTAGTTGATGATTCGTCATTAGTGCTTCAATCATTGGCTTGGCAAATTCTTCACTTAGTTTGCGCATAAAATTACGTCTTTCCGTTATTTTCCTCTTAGTAATTTTATTATTTATATAATAAATTATATATGACACAAATGTGTGTCCACCACTTTTATAATTAAGCTTAAACTTGTTTAAATGCTTAATAACAATGTATATTAAAAAGAATATAGCTTTCTTTCTTTCACTGAAATATTCAAAATTTTAATATTACAATAAGTGGGTACCCAGGTGCTAAACAGCGTCGGTAAAGTTGGGTATTCACACAAGGATTAAACAGACATTAGACTCAATAACCGATAACTAGCAGTCATAATTTTTTTACACAATATCAAGATACATATATTTTTGATTAAGTACAAAAATAATTTTAAAATTTATTTATTATTTTACTTCTTGTAAAGAGTTTAGTTATTTAAAGAAGTTTTTAACATATTTAAAATTTTTAAACACTCACCTCTTGTTCTGAAGATACAATTTCTCTCAAGCATTGAACTGCATTAATTTTTTTAAGTGTATTAGGTTCACACGGAGGATAACGTCTATAACTTCCTTTTCGATTAGCAAAGAATGTCTTAATACAAATAAGGAAATCAGGAAAATATAAGAAAGCATTAGTTATTTGATACACATGAGAAATAAAAACTAAAATTCAGAACAAATTTAATTACTTCTAGGTTGCTGAACTCAATGGGATCATTTATTTGAACTGACGATTGTAAGAGAGATAGGAGAAGTCTAGAATATATTTGTGGTGCCTCAACGCCTAATTGCTCCAAGCGTGATACTAACCAATCTGAAATGGCATTCACCGCACGGGTTGACACAAGCTGTGGATACTTCATACCTATTGAAAAATCAAGATGGTTTCGATAAAAAAACATCGAATAGTCGCAAATCCCATATGTGTTTTATTAAGTATGTATGTATAAAATTCCACCGTACAACATTAATACTGATCAAGTAAAAAATCTCATATACTCGTAAAAAAGAGCTTAAATGTGGATGAAATAAATGCAAAAGTGGCTGATATAGAACAAGGTCTGAAACCATTAATCCTTTACTATTCCATATTTAAGACGAATGAAGTTCTTTAACTCGTCTTATATCTTGTAAATTAACCAGATCTAATATGTATATTTCAACATCTTTCATTATTAGCCCTTATTTAAGCTCTAGTTTTCGAATATACTCGAATTTATTTAAACGACTGTTAAGTTAATAAATACCGCACGAACTCTACAAAACAAAATCGAAAAAGAACTACATTAAACATTTTAAGTTGGAATATTTGCTAAATGGGCTTTCACAATGAGATTAATAATTGATTTATTGTTTAACTTTTATTTAATTGGAAGTGGAAATATTTATAAATAGGTACGCATTTTTAAATTTAAAAAAATAACGTATACTTCACGAACATCGTGGTATAAGGGCATAATTGTTAATCTACTATGCCAACGTATTATATTGAATATAATATATTTTATTTATATATAATGGGTATTTTAATAAGAACGCCCGATTTTTAAATTAAACAAGTAGTGTGTGAGTATATGGTTTTAATTACTGAATAATTTTTTGTATCCGATTTTTTACTGTTTATTTTTTGAAACATTTTTTGTTTGAAATATAATAAATCAACGTTAACAAAAACAAAACATAAAATCAGGTAACGTGTATTCATTTATTCCGTTTAAATTCAATAAAATTTATCTACACTTATAGGTACATATCTGAGTCGATAAGCTATAATCGCTTAAGACAGTATTCTAGTGTAGAAATTTGAAAAAATAAATATATTCATATATTCAAGAATATCTCCTTAAAAGGCTTTTTCGAAATTCGAATTATTTTAAATGTTATAGCCATAATAGTGTCGTCAGTTAGACTGCCTGAAACTTAACTTAAAAACTTCTTTAAGTTTAACTAGTTTTTCTCGAAACTACTTTTTCCAACACTGTTGATATGATATCTCAAGTTCTAATGGACCGATTACCTTAAATTTTATGTGGGCTTTTTTAAGTATCCCTCTATAGCCTGAACTAGGATAATGCAGAATATATATTTTTAAAATATGCATAACTTTGAAAAAAGCCAAAAAATTACTTTTTTTTCAAATAGTCCCATTTCGCATGGTCCTAGTCCGGGCTTTCGTACTAATCAACAAATTTATTATTTTTTAAGATGACTAGAAGGGTTAAAATCATATCAACAAGGATGCACCCTTTTTTTAGAACCCAGCCGTAATTTTTTCAATTTAAAATGATTTTTGTTAATTTTTTTTTGTATTTTTGAAAGATTAATAAACATAATAAAATAATGTATAGTTAAAATATTAATTGATTCTTTTTTATCGACCGTCAAAAGAGTTCTGAAATTCGGGCTTCTACACTAGAATACTGTCTTAAGTCGACATAAAAAAGATATACACTATAAAAAAAATCATAATTTTTTTTTTGTATTTTCGGATAGAATGACATGTGTAGAATGTGTTAAAATCAGGGAATAGAATACCGATTATTATTGCTGCTGCCACGACTTTAAAATTAAAATTCTGCAGAACAGCAGCAAAAGAATTTGTTGGCGTATGCCACATTTTTTTTAAGCAGTAGTAACAATCGGTGAAGCGGGATACATTTTCTACTCTTTTTGTTTTTGTTTACGACAGCAATCACAAACTGCAACAAAGCAAATAACGTTTTGTGCTCGTTTAACACAACGATACCATTATGTTTCGCGCTCTCTCTTTGGCCTGCTAGGGGTAGTGTTTGAATTGAAGAGCAATTTACGAATAAAGTGGAATTAAGGTTGTGATCTTTAAAAAATACAGAACAGATCAAAAAATAACCATTAGTTAAGATTTATTTCCATTCCCTGGTTAAAATATTATAACGAAATTTGATAAAATTATGAGATATGGTCAAACTATGACATGATAAGTTACTTGTATTTCAAAGCCGTTTTTCTCGAAACGAAATTTTTCTTGCTGGCCGTGCGGCTACAGAGCTTAATATTCAACCCAATGACTCGAAATTTCAGGACGTAGAGAAACCAGTTATTTCCGTTAAGCGTAGAGAAATAATTTTAGCTGCAATAGTTTTTTAAATAAATAAAAAGTTCCGAATTTTTACTTGTTTCACTAAAAGTGCAGCCATTTCGTTAAAAATGCTCGGATCAAAAATATCTTGCACTTAACTGAAGGCATTACTTATGCATATACGTACTTTAAGCGTACTTTAAGCATTGATTTTTAATTTCAGGCGACACCAGATGAAGGAGCGTCATTTGTGAGTGATTTCGATGTAAAAGTTTTCAAACAGTGCACGAATTTGGAACTTTTATATGAGATTTTCGTCAACGAAATGTATAAACGAATCAGCATGTTTCGTTAAAGAAGAAGAAAAATCGTGCAGGATTCATTCAAGATTTCTTTCAGACTTGGACTACTGGGATATAGCATATTGCACAATACACACACACAATTTTGAGATTTTAGCAAAAGCTAAAGTTATGAATGGGGCTAGGATTGCGATGACATGTCATCTTTTTTCTGCTGCTTCTAAGACATTTTCTACTTATTAAGAACGTCCACTTATGTTTCCTAAATTCCTATTATAAAAAGCTTTTAGGAAATTTTTCATAATTTTTTATCGGTTTTAGTTTTCAGGTAATTTTTACTAGATTAAGGGCATTTTTTGGTAATTTTTAGCGATTTTTAAGCTATTTATTGTCATTAGTGGAGATTTTTATTTTTTTGGAGCTTTTTTCAGTTTTTAAGGTTTTTGGTTTTTTTTTCGTACTAAAAAATGTAAAATTTTCAACATATTCCTTTAACAATAGAGTCAAGAACGGAGTTCTCGACAAAGGAGTTGTTTTGTTTATAGACTTCGATGAAAAAATGCTCTGCGCCTGGTGAAACTGACGAAAGGGTATTTAGAAAGATGAAACAAGTGTTAGATAAAGACGCAGGATATGATAGTTTTTATAAACGCTATTTTTATTTTCTATTGCTAAAATATTAGGGGGTAAATTGAAATTAGAAGAAGAACTTACGTCCGGTGACACATCGTCTTTTAAATATGTTGCTCTCGTCAATGCAGAAGTAGAAAGAAGTTTTTCTGTTTACAAAAACATTTTGCCAGATAATCGACGCTCTTTCAATTTTAATAACTTCAAAATGTACCTCATAATATACGCTATGTATAAAAATTATATAAAATAAATTTTAAGTTTAGTAATGTTTTATTTTTAAAGCTTTATTTTTTATGTAATTGTTTGTGTTTTTTAGGTAATTTTCTGAAGTTTTTAGGTAATTTTTGTAATTTTTTAGGCCATTTGTTGCAGTTTTTTAGGTCATTAAAATCTGAGCCCTGGTTAAAAATAAAAAGACCCTTTCATATAACTTATATGGCGATTGAAAACTTTGAAGCACAATTTCTTAAAACTTTGAATTAGACCTAAGCTGCTATTGCTTATCGACACAAATATAATAAAAATGTAAAACATGTACATTGAATATTTTTCGAAATTATTTTTGCGCTGAACATTTTGAAGAATGTGGATTTCAAAATTTTTGTATGTCTGTCTGTCTGTCCGAAAGCGCATCACGTGGAATCTACTGCATGGATATTTCTCAAACTTGGCATTTTGGTCTTTGGTCAGGTCATAGGGTGCTTTTTATCACAAAAAAGGATTCTCTTCAAAGGAACTTTTGTTTTTTAAATGGAAAAGAAAAACGGTGAACGGTTGAAAAATGTTCGGCTCAAAATGGAAAATTTTTGTTTTTTAATTTTTATAAATTCAAAAATTCAGTTCTTACATTCAAAGAACTATTTCCGATTTAAAGAAGTGGTTCTTTTGGTCTAAAAAAGTTTTTATAAATGAAGGAACTTTTTATTGTCACAATGAACAGTTACATCGAACCAGTTCGTATTTGGTCACTCATGAAGCTCATGAATATGAGGGAATTTTTTGTTAAAAAAAAGTGTTTATATTCATTTTTGTGAACAGCTGAGCATTTTTTGTTCATGAGCTGAAGAAGAGGAAACCAGTTTGTGAACAAGAATATTTTTTACTCTTGTGAAGAAACTGTTGCTATTGAATAGCTGACAACCCTCATATGAGCCACTGTGCATGCGTATCAAAAACAAAGCTGTGGCTGTTTATTAAACTTTCCTTAGAATCACAAAACGCATCGTTATTGTTGCTACGCTGCTTAACATATGTACATACACACAAACATTCAAGCCATTTCTATGCCTTGCGTCGTGTGTATCTAAAAACAAAATGATACGCGAAACTAACGAGAGTATATTCCGTTGCCTTCACCACTTCGTGAAAAATTAATGAATAAATGAAGAACTAACAAACGACAAGTGAAGCATTGAAGAGGAGATGAATAGCAACAGTTTCTTCACAAGAGTAAAATATATTCTTGTTCCCAAACTGGTTCCTCTTCTTCAGTTCATGAACAAAAAAAATTTGCTCAGCTCTTCATATTCTTAAATGAATGAATAGAAGCAGAAAAGAGCAGTTCATGAATGAACAAATGCGATCCCTGCATTGAACCAATGAACTCGTGCATTGAACAAATTTGAATGAATAATTTGTTGGGAAAAAACTTTTTCGATTTTTTTATACGCGTCCTGCATAAGGGGTATATAAACTTTGTCACTCCGTGTGTAACGCAGATAAGGTATAAAACGCCAGGTATAAAAAAGCATATATACTAATAGCACTAAGCGTAAGTAAGGCGTTTCGCTCTATTAGCAAAATCTCCACTGGAATCTGTACCACAGGGCAGAGTTACAATTTTTCCCAAAATTTTGTAAAATTGCGGAAACATCCATTTCTGACAGCTTTTTAGTTTTCCATAACTCAAGGTCGGCTCCGAACTTTTCTATATCTATTATATTTGGATATCAGACTTTTATAGCAGTTTTAAAAGGTTTAATATGAAACTTATTTCTTTTTTAAGGACTTACGAATAACGATAACTTTTTATGCAATTTTTATCGGCCAAACCACTTTGGGAACTTATTCTACACTTCATAAGCTATCGAAAAATTAAAAAAAAAGTGAGTACTTAGGTTGAGTTTCATGAGAAAACCTGCCCTTAACTCTATATCATGTTTTGGCAAAATTAAAAACTTGGAATATCTGTGTTTTTATTCAATAGGGGGCGTCCATTAATTACGTGAGGTGATTTTTGTGATTTTTTTACCCCCCTCTCCCTGGTGAGATATCTTGAGATTTGGCTCGACCCCCTCACCCCTCTAATCTCACGTGAGATTGTTCAAAATGCATGTTTTCAGTGTAAATATGTTAATCAATGCTTCATTGTGTTGCATTTATTAAAAAAAAACTCGTAATTTATTTAATTATTTTTATTTAGGACTAGTTGAGACTATAATTTAAGACTACTGAGATCGTAGTTTAAAATGACAATGAAAAAAATCTAACAACAAAATACTTATTAAGTAAAAGACAGTCATTTAAAATGAGAACTTCTAAAATTGGTGAAGGAATATTCATTCTAATTCAGTCCATGGGGACTCATATGCGGTCTCGAGAGTGACTACTGGAACGAGCATGTCCATGTGATTTTCGGTAAAATCACCTGCTCCTTTTTATCCGTTATCGCTTGCACACAGAAGCTCATTAGCTCGACGTGTGATAATCCGTGAAGGTCGCACTTTGCGCGCTGGTGCACGGTGGACTGCGCGCCGATGCTCTGCAGCTCTTGTGATGGATAAAAAGTTACTACCGCATGTATGGCAGCATATTTTTTCTAGATCACCACGTACACTTTGGCAATAGAGGTCATAGGGCAAGTGCACGAAGGCATGTAAAGGTTGAATCGGTAAGCAGTGGCGAATGAAAAAGGGAGCAAATAACTTTCCGTCATGCTCACCAGGATCTGGGATAGTCAGATGCCCATCAATCTGCGTGATAGGATGTGGAGGTGGCAGAAAATGATCGTGAAGAACTAAGTGCAGATCACTCCGGCGTGGGCTACAGCAGGCCCAAATCATTATTTTGGTCGTTTAAAATTAAAAATAAATAAATTAAAAAAATAAATTACCGCATACCTGAAGTAAATATTTTCTCTCTCTAATGTGCTCAGCGTACCATTTTTCAGATGGCAGGTAATCTGATATGCAAATAAAGCGGAATAAAGATTGAGCCTTTTTTAAAAAAAAAAATAACATATCGAAAACGAACCGTTCGTTAAAGTTTATTTCCATTACCTGATTGCATATCATTTGAAACAATGCTGCTTCGCCAATTATTACTCATTCTACGAACAAATATTAGTTGTTTGCCGAATGAGTGACAGAGCATAAGAATACATGTGACTCTTGGCAAAGCACCCCAGTATTAAGGCGCCTCACGCTCCATAGAAAAAAAAAGTTGTTCGACACAAATGCTCAATACAATCCTTGGTTAATAATATAATTCGACTCTGGTTTATAAAATATTTCGACTCTAGCGATAGCCATCCGTGAGCTGGAATGGTTAGAAATAACCTCTAAAAATCGAGTTATTTTGTAATAGTTGCAAAAAATTTAATTGTCAGGCCGGAAAAAGATCTTCCAATCTGCATCAAAAATTGTAAATGTTTGCAATCAGATTAAAGATAACGCTATTTTTCATGCATACTTTTGGTATTTTTTCTTTTATTTCCATACAAAAACTTTAAAAATTCAAATAACTTCATTACTTTTATATTTTTTTTTCTTAATTTCTTACGATAATTTTTCAGTAGGTGTTTATTTTATAAATAATATTTTACTTTTAATATATGTCAAATTAAGCAATTCTGACTAGGAATCAATGCGAGCACTCAAAAACATTCTAACGATATCTTGAAAGGGAGGATCGCATTAGAAATAATTAAGTTTTTTTAATTTTAGTGAAAATAAATTTGAAAAATATGCAATCCGAATGAAAAAATTGAATTTTTTGATACAGATTGGAAGACTTTTTTCCGGCTATATATTTTGACAATTTATTTTTTACATTACACCAGCCAATATGGTTACAAAATAGCTCGATTTTTAGAGGTTATTTTAAATCATTCCAGCTCAATGGCTATCGCTAGAGTCCAAATATTTGGGGAATCATTATAACATAAGCCATGGATTGAATTGAGCATTTGTGCCGAACAAGTTTTTTTGTGAGGCGCCTTACCCAGTATGTCCAGAGTAGCATGCATACAGGAAACCTGCATGATATATGCAGGCAGAAGAATGGACAAGGCATGTATGGCAATTAAAAAAAAAACAACAATTATCCGAATTCGCTGACTATGCGTGTCGTTTGTACACAGTAGCGTGCATACTAAAATATGCATGCTGTATTAGTACTGAATGAACTTTGCATGCATAATAGTCTTGCTTAAAAAATATGAACTCCTATTGTGCATTCAAACTTTAAGGAGTGCAGTTGTACATTATTTATTAGCAAAATATAAATGAATATAACAGAATATATCTTTAAAAACTAAAATAAATAAGATGATTAATAAATGACAACAGCAATTTTTTCTTACAATATTAATGCAAATGTATGCATACAGTATTAATGGTAATGCATGCATGTAGTATTAATGACAATGAATGCATAGAGTACTACTAATTCCCCTTGCATACAGCAATAGTAATTGTGCGGGTACAGGTACACATGCTCTTGTTTGACATCGCCATGTAAAATGGAAATAAGCTTGCATTTATGCTGGCATGCATACAAAACATCAAACGTATGCCTACATCATCAATGCTGTATGCATGAATGTACTTACTGGGATGTGCTTAATGTGCGCCGACCAGTGATGTTCCTTGACGCGTCGTATTTAATTGTCGACATTTTGGTGTCGATAATGCAGAATGTGTCGACAATGTAGACTATGTCGAAAACTGTGTAAACAATGTCAACAAAATGCAACACTGCGAAAATGCAAGTTCTATTTAGATTATGCTGCTTCTTTAATTCTTTTGAAAAGTCGTTTAATTAACACAAACTAACAAATTTTACAATTAAGCAAACAAAAACCATGCCCAGAAGGCGTAAAAATAAGGAATACTCCGAACTTGGACTCAATTTAATTAAATATAATAAGAAACATGCAGCCTTTTATATTAATTATCTACACGTCGTTAAAAGCAATTGGCTACACGACATTGTCGACACCGTCGACAATAGTTTTGTTGACATCAAGTTGTCTACGCCGCACATCACTGGTGCCAACCACTGAACTACACATTTACGGACGTAAACACAACAAGTACAGACTTGTCCATGCGTCGCTGTCACAAGTCGCAGCGCTCGTCGAATCGCATATTCCGCTAGCTAGGTGGTAAAACAATCGACGAGCTACTATGCTACTTTGTTGCACTCGCATAACCGCGAAAAATATTATAGTGTAAAATTTAGTCATATTTTAGTAGAGAAACACGTTTTACTCAATTTAACCAGTTATCTCATAATTATACGCTGTTTCTTGCTGATAAAAAATTACGTCATTTTTGCGAGAACCCCCATCTCCACTACGTGAGAGTTAGTGAGATTCTGCTTGACCCCCGCCCCCCTAAATGCCTCACGTAATTAATAGACGCCCCTATATATGAAAATATTATGGATTGCTAAGGGGAAGGGGGGTTTGAACCCATTATCTACGGCGTTGGGAAGCACTCGTCAATAAATGCTAGTGAGAATGAGGTTGCGCATCTTTTCACCACAATTTCAGTCGCT
This sequence comes from Dichetophora obliterata, assembly GCA_963920525.1. NCBI lineage: Eukaryota > Metazoa > Arthropoda > Insecta > Diptera > Sciomyzidae > Dichetophora > Dichetophora obliterata. The sequence continues at coordinate 126,639,527 of OY986439.1, forward strand.
ATGGACGCGAAGTTGCTTGACAAGCGTTTGAATGAGTCTCGATGGTAGTGTTTTGTAAAAATGCAAAAAATTGGGTATAGAGCTGTCACTGGATATTTCTTATTGAAACCAAAAAATCAACGCAAATCAAAGATGAGTTGGACGCTGTATCGCCCTTAATATAATCAGTTTAAAGAAGAGGCACAAATAATTTCACTAAGTACCTACTCTTTAAAAAATAAATTAAATATACATTTTTTTGTGGTTTATTTTAATAAATTGGGCTTTTTTGGCCTGGCTTGATCATATAATGTTGGTTAAAATAAATAACTTTTATGTTTTCCTACGAAGTTTCGCAGATTTCTTTTCTGCTTCCTCAGAGATTGAATACAATACTATAATAAAAGGATTTAACTTTACATTTTTATTTCACAATCAACAAATAATAATAATGACCTAAAGCTCTAAATTATAAACTAATAATAATTAACATTTAAAAAATTACTAACAAATATATTGAGCTAATATATAAATTTAACAATTTAAAATTTCGAACTATACATTTTTTCATTTTAATTGTGAGCTATTTAGATCAAGTTTGAAGAACGCAAAAACAACAACTCTGTATAGAGTCAATCACATAGCAGACTAGACAGCCTGTTTCGGAAATATCAACATTTCCTCTTCAGTAGTCTTGAGTGATTCAGCTGTGACCAACCCAATGTTTAGTCTTAAATGATTTGACACCATTTCGAATAAACTACTCGTAAGAATTTTATTTTCTCATTGGCCATTTTATCATACTTTAATTATGTAAGCAGTAAGTATTTTATATTAAGCCTATAACTCTACCAGGGATTGTGTCTGTTGCAGTTGGTTCATATTTGTTTCGTTATTCATTTAGGTACGACGAGTCTGCCAAAGTATACCATAGAATTGAAATAAGTTTTTGCTTAGCTAAAAGCTAGTGTTTAACTGAAAGGTGGCTGTTTGACACCTAATTAATTTTTTTGTTTTCTTTAATTGTAAATTAATTTAATTTATTTAGCTTTTACATTGTTTTGTGTTGATACACGATTTTATAGTTAAGAAAAAACGAAAAATGCAAAGTAACCTACGACCCAGGTACTAAAGTGAGACCTTATGCATAAAAGCTGAGGATAATTTAGGAATTAAATTAAAAAACGGTTTAAATGTTCCAAAGGAGTAAGAATTGTGCCAATTCTGGAGATCAATGTCTTGTGTTAGCAATAAACAATTCATCAATAATCTTTTTACACAAAAATAATGAAACCTTTTTTCGAAGGTGTCTGTCTATTCGGATCTTCGGAGAATTTGTAATATTCTTGATTTTATTTCGGTTAATATTCACGCTGGAGTACAGACGTAGATAGGGTCTGTAACAATAATGTTACAAAATATTTTCAGTTTAAAACATTTAAAATCATTAAAGCACTTTTTATCACATTGTCTCATATGTAAAAATGAAGTACTATGTTTAAAAACTTCATTAAAAAATTATAATTTTTTATGAGAGCAAGCATTTTTTTCCATTAAAAAAAAACTCGTTGGTAATTGAAAGACTAATTAAATTACAATTGATGTGTGCTATCAAAATTTTTAATGTCACATTGTAGGAATCGTGGTTGATTTGCTACGACCCATTAGCAAATATTCACTCTTAAGCTACTAATGGAGACAAAATATAAAATTACTTTGACTTTACCATTACTCAATTAATTTTATACAAATTTCATTCTTGCTATACTAAATACTATGAGGTCCACTGCAATTGAAACAGATAATTTCTGTTAAGCCAAATTTTTTAATATTTACAAACTGTCCTTACTTTTCTCACCTTACAATCATAACAAATAAAAGGAACCATTTATTAAAAATGTATTAAATTTTTTAAATTTAAAATTAATTAATGTACAACTTTAACTTAACGCTGAAACCATGTGTTCGATATTGGTCAATAAGAATTTTGAAAAATGCATTGGACCTTAAGTAAAAACTACATACATATAAGATATTAAAGCACAAAACTCAAACAATAACACTTAATTTATAGTAAGCAAAATCTTAAAAACCTACCGTTAATTTTTTGTTTTGAAATCAGCCGTGTCATTCAAATAAGAAGCAACCAATTTCATTGAAATTGGAAAGGATTCTGCTGCTGTTCCTTATGATGTTCTTTTGAGCAGCAGCAAAATTCTCGTCAGTTCCGCGATATTCGGAGACTTCTGCAGGATGTGAGTTCTGTGAGTTACATCGACGGCGAAGATGTTTTTGTATTTTGTGGTTGTACCAAATATTTAATAGTTTCAATTTATTCATTTTTCGACTTTTTTGCTATTCTGAAAAGTACTCTTGTTCCATTTTGATATCTTGGCAAAGTTATTTGAAAAAGTATCATGTTTCAAAGGTTTGAAATATGTACGCTATGTACCGAACTTCAGAAAATCTTCTTAAAATGTAGAATTCAACGATTCACGTTTAATCTATCTTTGGTTTCTGGTACTCTTCAATCTTGCTAGTGAAAGATTTCCGCTAGCTACAATAACGTTACTTGTTAAATGTAAACAAAGCGTTCTCTTCAATACAATCGATCAAATCAAGAAAATTACAAAGGCTTAAAAAAATAAATTTGTTTGTTCAAACTGTAATCGTTTGGTATTTGTTATGTTATGTATAGTGGCGCAATTCTTTGCATATCTTTCCCAAAAAACTTTTGAACTGCCCGGTGTATAATTATGATACAGAATCTATTTCATCTATAGCAACAGTTTTAAACATTGTTGCAAAACTTAATTTGAAAACAATTTGATATAAACTGTAATTGTAGTATCTTTGCTTGGCAAAGGGTGTGTTATTGGGCTGATTTAATTTTTTTATTTTTGTGTTTTAAACCTTTTTTAACTTGGTATATTGCTTAAAGTTCTATCGTCTTCAAGTTTTGAAGAACCAAGATTTGTATCTGCGAAGTCCAGGGATATGATGTGGTTGTCGTCGAATTTTTTGGAATTGGTTATAAATATATATGGTTAATTCTGCATTTAGAAATCCATTTTGTTGGTTTCTCCGTGTAATGGAACTGAATTCTCATAAGAATTATTCCACACTTGTATTCATTTGATAAATTCCTGCAATTAGTTTTAAGAACAAAATCAGTAAATTTATAAAAGAAAAAGAAATTCTTAGAAATCTATATAAAAATATATATATAAAAATATATAGATAAAAATGAATGTACGTTTGTTGGTTTGTTTGTTTGTTTGGGTGTCCTGAATACATTTCTTCACCGTTTATCCGATCGCTTTCCAAAACTTTCCAAATTGGTCGCATTCATGCGCAGGTTTTAGTCGTAGTACGGACAGCGTTGGACAAGGGGGCGTAACACCTCCCATACAACCCAAATTTGAGATATCGAATAGCTTTTGAGTTATAGTTCACAGCCATGGAATTTGGTATTCGACCACAATTTACACGTGCCATTTTACTGATATTTTATGGGCGTTGGAAAAGGGGGCGTGGCAACTTCCCACGATTTGCGATATCGAATAGCTTTTGAGTTATAGTTCGCGCAGCCATGGAATTCGGTATTCTAAAATTTACACACTCTGTTCAGGGGGCGTGGCACCTCCCATACAACCCAAATTTGCGATATCGAATAGCTTTGGAGTTATAGGCCGCACAGTAGGCCGGGTCGATTTGTGGTGAGGCAAAAAATTTGCCCATTGCTCAGTGAAAATCGTATTCTAGGGATCAAAATAAGAAACTTTGCCCGAGGAACTATACCTCTAAAACAAATTCTAATGCCCCAACTTTTCCGTAGGGTCAAATTTTGAAAAATCCCTCTTTGACCCATTTAGAGTGCCCCAATCGAGTCCAAATGTATGACCGACCCCTTCTAACTTTGAAGGGCCGATCTACCCATGCCAGTGCCCCTGGAACCCCCTGGGGGTATTTGTTTGTATGGGGAACTTTGTTTGTATGGGGAACACCCCAGTGGGGTTCCAGGGGGTGTGCCACTGGCATGGGTGGATCGGCCCTCCAAAGATTAAACGTAATCACGTAATTTTTTTGTATTTGCATAAATTGTTTTTTCAGAAAACTTTTCAATTGCAATTTATCAATTGCAATTTTTACAAATTTGAATTTTTAAGATTTTTTTACTACAATAAGAAAAAAATAAATTTCTTCAAAAATTAAAATAGCACAACTCTAATAATTTTTATCCGATTTTTATATTTTATAGCTCATTTTTAGGGACAATTAAATAACAAACGAACTGCATACCAGTTTTATGCACAAAATGAGATTTTATTCCCAAAACATCGAGGAATATCTAAACAGTAAAAATGTTTCTATGATTTAAATACAAATTCTAGTTGTTTGATAGTTTAAAATCGTTTACTGAGCTTTAGATCAGGTTAGAACAATTAATTGCTCTAACAAATTTTTTAGAAAGAAACAACAATATTTTCAATATGAAAAGGAAAACACCACTAGCTGATTTTATTACAATTTCGGCCCTGCTACAGGCTTCATCAGAAATCTTTGTGATGGCACCGACGGGAATCGAACCCGGGCCGTGATCACCGTGCGCATTTTAACGCACTACACCACTTAGGCGATAAGATTTCAGTGTCAATTCCTCAGTTAAAAATTAAAAAATGACTTATTTTTTATCAAAAAAATAAAAATCGTAACATAATTTTTATTGTTGAGCAATGAATTATAATAATTACGATCCCTTTTCGAAACAATCAAAATACAAGATATAATTATTTAATTAAAAATAAAATAGTTTTAAGGGAGGTTTTAGGCAAAAGAGGTTAAAATTAAGCAATATTTTTAAGATCTTTTCTAAAAAGTTTACATCTGTCTGTTCGAAAATGCATCATGACGCTTTTGCAGCACAAGCAGAATATTCGAAAAAGACCAATTTTGCAGCACTGCAAACGTCAAATACTTTACAATGTAATTTTTCTATCAAGCTTCACTCATCATTCGCATCAAAGAAATTTTTCGCATCACGCTGTAATTTGCCAGTTCTGCGCATACTGCAAATCGTGATGCATTTACGAACATACCATATATACTCCAAAAAATCATTTGAAATTTAATTTTACATCAGTATTTTTTTTAACATAACAGCATTTAATCGACTTAGTCAAACGCATTAAAATCGAGCGGCTTCGCTGGCTAGGTCATGTTCAGAGCATGAAAGACGATGCTGCAGTGAAGAAAATATTCGATTTGGTACCCAGCGGCGGTCAACGCAGAAGAGGACGACCGCATCTTCGTTGGAAAGACCAAAAGGAGGACAACCTAACAAAGCTTGGAATTTCCAACTGGCGCCAGCAAGCGAGAGACAGAAATGGCTGGCGCAAATTCTTAGATGAGGCCAAGACCGACATACGGTTGTAGCGCCAACTAAGTAAGTATTTTTTTAACATATTTTTTTTACTTGACGATTTTTGGGTTATTGATACAGAACTGTTCTTTCTGTCATGCTTCATTTCTTAATTTTTTTTTCATTTTTCATATTGTGTAAAACTTAATGTTACTATTTTGAATACTCTCTGCGTGAGAAAAGAATACAAGGTGAGAGGCGATTGAAAACTTAAAAGGCATTTTCTGCAAAATCGCGTTTTTTAGTTATTACGGTTTTCAAGTAAATGAGCGATATATTTATAATATATAAAGCAGTGACCGTCACCCTGGGCTCTTAAGAGCTCTCTTGTTTCACACGTATTCGTACGCTCTCTCGCTTTGGCGCTATTGAGACAGCAACGAGCGCGCTTTTTATGACACTCCACAACGAGAAATTTAATGGATGAAAATGGCAAGTGAAATTGTGTTTAAAAAATATTTTATGATTTCAAACGCTTTTCAAAGAATGCAATGAGTTTTATGTTATGTTTCGTTCCATGGCATGAAGAAAAGTTAGTTCAGGAATTATATGATGTAGAAATGAAAAGACTTTATAAAGAGAAAAAGCGATTTGTTTTAAATAAAGTAAAGAATTGAGTTTCTGAAATGAAAGGAAACTTCGTTGAAACCAATGCAAAAAAAAAAAAAATTGAAAATTACATTCAGCCCAATCATGAAACATTTTCTCCCAGGAGTTGTAAAAGGGAGTTTCCGGTTTTAAGATAGCAGATAAAGACATCTCATTTTTTTATTTTACACTAATGAATATTGGCTGCTGTTAAACAAAATTGCATTAAAAATTTCCAAAAAGTTTTTAAACTTTATCTTAAAAACGGAAACTCCCTTTTACAACTCCCGGGAGAAAATGTTTCATGATTGGGCTGATTATGTAAATTAATTAGTTTGAAATGCTTGCATTTGAATAGATTTTTCAGTGCAAAATTTTATCTGCTCATCAACACACACTCATTTTTATTTTGACAGGCACTGATATAAATATGCAGTTGGCGTGCTTAAAAAAAAATCACTATTTCCTGTTTCCCAGATTGAAAACATGGCTGGCAAGAGATACTTCAGTAAACGTTATCAACATGACCGCCACATGCGTTTCTATTGAATATACTGGAAATGCTCTCAGGTTACGAAGGCTTCATTGTTTCAAAAAGTGCACATTGCAGTAAAGCATATCAGCTAGCCATAACTGTATAAAGTTTGACCTCAAGATTAAAAGCAAATGCCTTCAACAGAGTTGAGTTAGAAGACACATTTCTTAAAAATATATGTCAATAGCGATTACAGTACTGTAAACGACCAGCATAGCAAAATTGTGTACCAAGATACACCCTTCTTAGCAGCAGTTAACGATCATGGAATTCGGCAGCGATAGCAAAATCAGTCAGCTTAGAAAATAATAAAGTGAGACCACTGCTCCATAAGAGCGATATTCTTCTACAATGTTATTTCAAGAACAATTCTACTGAGCATATGTAAGCAACGACGAACTTAACAACGTTAGCTCAAAAAATTCTCCTCAGCAACTTTGAGATCATCAAACGTGACCACAGCTCCAACAGCAATCTATAATGATACAAAGATGTTATAGTGAACGCTCATTGCTGAGCCGAACTGAAACTAAAAAACGCATTGGAACAAAAGAGATGCATGTCTTTCTTTCTCTATTTCTCCAATGTGTTTTCAGTACAACTCAGCAATAACCGTGAACTATAAACGCGGTCTTAGATAGATGCATTAAGATAGCCAGCGATGTGCCAACGCTTAATACATCGACTTTCAATACGAAGCGAAAAACTAACGGTTATCCAACAAGCATGGATTTTGATGATGTTAAATCTAATAATACAGTTGATTTCTTTAATATCTTTGCCATTTTTCCAAACTGTTTATGAAAGATATAATACTTTTACAAACGCAAACTATTAAAACATCGAGAATTTGTATCTAGAGCCTTTAGAATCTATAAGTACTTCAGTGCAGGAAGTATCAATGGCTATCTCACAGCTAAAATCAAGTTTTAAGTTTGAAATTAGGGACTTCCCGCCTATATTTTTCAAGCTATGTGTTTAATAATAATAATAATAATAATAATAATAATAATAATAATGATGATGATGATGATGATGATGATGATGATGATGATGATGATGATGATGATGATGATGATGATGATGATGATGATGATGATGATGATGATGATGATGATGATGATGATGATGATGATGATGATGATGATGATGATGATGATAATAATAATAATAATAATAATAATAATAATAATAATAATAATAATAATAATAATAATAATAATAATAATAATAATAATAATCATGATAATAATAAAAATAATAATAATAATAATAATAATAATAATAATAATAATAATAATAATAATAATAATAATAATAATAATAATAATAATAATAATAATAATAATAATAATAATAATAATAATAATAATAATAATAATAATAATAATAATAATAATAATAATAATAATAATAATAATAATAATAATAATAATAATAATAATTATAATAATAATAATAATAATAATAATAATAATGATAATAATAATAATAATATTTAAACCTCAATATCTTTTCTATTTGACTTGTGCTCAAATAAAGGTCTTTTCTTGGATTGTTGGAAAATCTGTTTTGTCGTTCCCAATTTTCAAAACAGTGAATCGCTGTGATGTTAATAATAACAGGCCAATTGTGAAACAATTGTGAACATGTGAAAGAAGTTATATCTGATTTATATCGGATTTTTGCCAGGTCGATCGACATGTTAGACTGCTCATTTCCAACAACATTGTAGGCGCAATGGAAAATGCTAATCAATTAGATGTCTCTATACAGACTTTTCCAAAGTGTGACAAAGTTCATCATAATGTCAAAATGTTATATAAGTTAAAAAAATTTCAGAAAACTAAATACATGCACTTTTTCATTAAATTTAGAATTTAACAGATAAAATTATTTGCCGACTATACTTGTACGGACTGTTAGAAACAAGCTTGGTAAATTTACATTTTTCAAGATTTCACGAATTTTATCTCTTAAACCATTCGAAACAGATATTTTATTTTTACATTTTTGGCCCAAATACGTTTAATAAAAATAAAAAATTATTTATGCGTGGGCCATAAACTGCAATTATTCCGGTTTTTGATAGAGCCATAGTTGCCAGTTTTGGGAGAAATTTTCCATTTGTGGGAATTTTTAATTGCTGTGGCAAATGGGAATTCCCATGGGATTTTTTAATTCTTGTGGGATTTTTTTCACACATTTTTTTCCTCATATAAATATGAATAAATTTTACCGTTTTAATGTTTTTTACACTTTAAGGTTTCAATATTATAAAGCGGTGGTTCTCACTACAACTGATTTCGACACTTTAGTGTAAACACTTTGGATTACTGAGTTAGCTAATACAACGTTTCCAACGTTTCTGACGAGTTAAGCCAGAGTTAGGGGTTTCGTCAAGTTGACAAAATGGCGTTGCTAGCTCGAAAGTGTTTCCATGCACAGCATCGAGTTGAGTTGGGCTCTTCAATTTCGTTTTAACATTTTTGTTGCTTCTTTTGTTAGTAAAATCTCGAAAAATGGATATTTATAAAAAACTAGAACTTCATGCTTAATTGAAAAAAAAAAATGCAGCAATTGTTAAAAATGTTATGAAGTCAATATATGTTGCAGCTTTACAAAAAAACTCTTCCATTGTCCATTTTTTATGATAAATTACAAGGGCTTTACTCTGTAATGCGATTCGAAAACAAACTCACACTATGTATTTACATGGTTTTTTTGACAAATGATTAGTTCGAATTCAATACAGACGCAAGCAGCATTTTAAAGTAGAGGTAAAATATACTGCCATTTAATATTCTTAATTCATGTATTTACATGGTGTGATTTTGTTTTCGAATCGTATTTGCTTTTCGAATCGCATTACAGAGTAAGGCCCCAGTATTCACAGAAAGAAAGAGGCCAGTTAAATCTAATAAGTTTCGTAGGGTTTCGTTAATGTGACGAAATTTAGATCAAATCGCGTTTCCAAGCAAGTCAATCCAGAGTTAGCACAGGCTTAACTCGATATAACTAACGTTGCCCTGTCACAGACCGCCTTACTGCCATATACGAAAATGTCAAGAAATGCCAAATATATTCACCATTTTCAGCATAGCTGCCGAAAGTAACCATATGAACTAAATTAACAAATTTTAGTCTAATACGATTAAAACTGGCATGTTTTGTTGATTTGTAAGAGGTAAAAAGGGGTGTGGCAAAATTATTTCCCTTAAGCCATTTCGTTCTCGAAACAAATCGACTGCCAAAACTTCAGCTCAATTTAGCTTAAACCTAGCGCGCTTTGCTTCACTCCACGCTGACCCCCCGAAATGTGAGTGTAACTTAAGTGGTACATGCCCATTTTTAATGCACTTGCGGTGAGTAGCCATATGAACTACATTACAAAATTTTTGTCTAATACGACAATGGTTTGTGGGCGGTAAAAGGGGCGTGGAAACCAATTTTTATTACAGTTGCTGGCAGTAACCATACTAACTAAGTGAAAAAAGACAGACGACAGTATTTTGCTTTTTATACACAGTATTGTTCGAAACCTAAGCTACTTAATCCCAATGAACAAAGTACTGTTTATCCATTCCAAACCCATTTTTCCAAAATAGTTTGTTTCATTTTTAGTAGAACATAAACCTACTTTTTTACAGTAACAAAAATAAATCAAATTCTAATTAATAACAATAAATCAATAAACAAAAACAGTTCAATATTTAAGCAACTTTCAGTATTTAGTATGAAAGCCTTTATTCCTTATGACTGCCGCATATTGTTTTGGCATAGATTCTATAAGATTGACTAATATTGTTCTTGGATTGATTCCCACTCTGCTTATAAGAATGTCATTAGTTTGTTTTTATTCGTAAGCCGCAGAGTACTTACTCTACTCTTCAAAATGCCGAAAAGATTCTCTATTGAATTCAAGTGTGCAGATTGAGGTGGCCAATGCAAGACTGGAATCCTACGAGAAGACAACTAATCTTTGACCAGCTTTGGAGAGTGTTTTGGATAGTTGTCGTATTGAAACACAAATCGAAGTGACATTTCCCATTCGGCATATTGAAGCATATTGTTAGCTAAAACGACTCTATATACAAAATTATAAATTTTTTAAAGTATTTCTATAAATGCGCCAACCCTTCTCGCTGAAAAACAGGTCCACACTGTTACATTCCTTTCTTTATGCTTTATTGTGCCCTTACAATAACGTGAATCTAGTCTCTTATTTTTGGGTCTTCGCACGTTGCAGATTCTATCTGAATTTAATAGGTTACATTTAGATTCATCGCTAAACAAAACTGCTGATCTAATTTAATCTAAGTGTAATAGAGATATTAAAATTAATCAAAAGAAACTTTAAATTTTTAGACAAACCTATTTCTTTAGTGCACAAGTGCTTGATAGGCGCATTTATTTATTACTTTTATGAGCTTCACTTAGGTGCTTATGCGAATTTAAATATCTGCCTCTATAAGGCCGTTAAAAAATTTGCCTAAGCTCCTTTTTCGCTTAAGGTCACAATATTTGGTGGAATTTAATTGAAGGACGCTAAGGGAATTATATTGTAAATATAAAAAAAAAGTATAGCGGTGAGGGGACTGCCGATCGAAGCGAAAACCTATATATAAAATATTAGTATTCCCTGGAAGACGTTGTCCTGCCACGGACCGCCTTACTGCTATATAAGAATTTTCATACTAATAGGGGTTTTCGGACTATCCTACATGTAGGATGGATTTGACAGGTCGGACTAGCGCTGTCAGGTTTTTTTTTAAATCGGGATTTTACAAAAAAAAAATCGGGACATAAGCAAAAAAATCGGAACAGAGACTCAATCGTCCAGTACGCTTAGAATACCAAAAAAAAAAAAAAAACTTTAAATACGTTTACTGAAAATCGATTTTTTCGCGTTGTATGTAACTTTAAAAAAAAATTATATTTTAAACAAAAGTCAGTGACACAGAACTCAAGTAAATGAATATAGAAACAAATCAAACTTATATTTTTACTAACCCATATTAATATCTGAAAATTCAAAACTTGTATTTTATAATGTATTTTACATAATGCACTTATTGTTTTTTTCATTTTGTTTTCTTTCTTTCATGCTATGTTTGATTGCTAAAAAAGATTGCGATATGTTGAACTTAACGAACATCGTGGGTGAAAATGAGCAAAGCAAAATTAACAATATCCACAAAGAATGATGTTATTGTTTTATTCGCTCCCTTTTTCTTTATTTCACGCACTGTTCGGTTGCTTGAAAAGTATGCGATTCGGTGCAATTAATTAGTGGCGTACAAAAAAAAATCTGTACAAATTAAGTCATGAAGAAATAAAAACCTAGGAAGTATTTTTAAAAAATAGTGAAAATATTACAAAATAAAATTGTTTTTCAAGAAATTGGGACATTTGGCGTCCCGCGTGAGGTCTTCGCGGGACGCACATTTTTAAGGCTGAAAATCGAGACAACCCACGAGGAGATCGGGACCTGGCAGCCCTAGGTCGGACGGACATGTAGAATGTGCGAAAGCTCATACTGCAGCCCGTCCTACATGTAGGATGAAAATCAAAAAGTTCTAAAAGTTCCGCTATGATCTTGTTCTTCTCTGTGCGTCCTTGTTCGTAGATTTCCTTGTTAACTGCTGTTGGCGCAGTTAGCTGGGAATTTTTTGTAGACGTTGTGAATTCTAATTGTGTAGCTACAGTCGGCATATGAAATTAGAATTATTTTTGTTAAGAGCTTATAGCAATTTATTAAATTTTTTATATATTACTGAAACTATTTCTTTTAAGCAAAAGTGTTACCATATCAAAAATACATATAATTAAAGTAATTTATTTGAATTATTTCATTATTGAATTAATATAAAAAATTAAAGCTTATTTATATCCATTTATATCATAACACTAACACAATATACATGTTCACCATATCTATATTGAGTTGTGTATTAAAAATAGAATATTCTAAAATTAAGAATAGCATATAATAAATCTATAGCATATAAATTATTATAATTCATATAAGAAATTCATGCCAAACCGTTTAAAAAATAGAATGCTTAGGAAAAGCAGACTTCAGTTATCCAATTACTACTGAAAATATTAATTATTTTGCAGGTTTATTACGTAATTCTTATTATATAAATATACATAAATACTCATTACATTTCATATTGAATATATATTTCCAATACGGTAACACTTTTCTAAAAACAAATAGTTTTACCAATATTATATATACTCTTTAATTCATATGTATAAACTATTTTCCAAAATAGTTCGATGTCATATGCTGACTGTAGCTACAAATAAACATCTAAAAAAAATTAAAGTTTACTGTACAACAATAACTACCAAGCAAATCTACAACAACGCAAAGAGAATGACAAGATCCCAGCGGTTGCGCAGCGTTAGAGGGGATGAACCGAATTGGCGGCGGAAAATATACAGCACTTTGCTTGCTATATTTTCTGTTTGCCTGCTCTTATCTAAAATAAATCAGTTGTCATATGCCGACTGTAGCTACAAAAAAGTCTAAAAAATTCCAGCTAACTGTACAACAATTACATTTCCAATCTACATCAACAACGCAGTGAGAATGGAATGGTTCACAGCGATTGCGCAACGTTAGAGGGGATGAACGAATCGGTGTCAGCATGGTAGAACTAGTAAAGGTATATGCATTTCAGACTGCTCTCTTTTTCTCATAGCCAGAATTGTCAAACTCAAGCATTTTGCTATTCTTGCCTATTTTTGCTTTCTTATCGCATTCTCATCGTTTTCAGATTTTGTATGAGCTGTCAACTTTGTTTTGACAGTTCCGGCAGTCTGTCTCTCCGAAATGCATATACCTTTTCTAATTTTACTATGGGTGTCAGAAAATAAACCGCATTTTACTTTCTATGTACTATGTTTTTTGTTTACCTGGTAGCAAAATCTCAAGTGGTGGAATGGCAAAATTAGACAAGGTAGTGTTAGGCTGCCCGCTGAGTAAGCGCCGAAGCAGGCAGGCAGGCAGACAGGCAGGCAGGCAGGCACCAGTGCGAGAAAAGTGGCTTCATACAGTTTCATATAAATCTGCTCGAAGTCCACATAGTGACGGCAGGCAGACCAAAGCAGGTACAGCGAGAAAAGAGTTTTGTCCTGGTTTCTCGCAGCTGATTTTGCGTGTTTGTCTAATTTTTGTTAAAAATTGATGGGTAATTTTTTTAAACGCAGTTTTAACGCAACGAAGAATTTATATTAGATGCATTTTACGTTTATTATTTTTTCGTTGGACGAAACACACTCACAAACATAATAAGCATCAGCGCATGTGTATATATTATGATAAACACACAAAAACAACACCATGCAAACACAACATAGCAACGAGTGTGAAGATTGTTTTTGTTCTTGTGCATCTATGTTGTTGTTGTTGTTGGTGATAATTTGTGCATAACTGAAACAACGAAAATTATGGGTTGATGGAATTACCAATTGTTGGACATGTAAAACAGATGAAAAATAATTCTTTTAATGCGTTGTTGTTCGCATTTAATACACATTTTGTGGAATCAGAACTCAAAGGACTGTTTTGATTTTATTTTCATCATCTTTGGAGTGAAAATAGAATCAAAACAAAAAAACAGCAACAACAGAATAAATTCGCCGAAACACACATACAAACAACAGCAGCGGCTGAGTCGGCGCATATGATAGATTGAAACTTGTGTTTTATTTTTGTTGCAAATTCGTGCAATTTACTCTTCTTTTTTTGGTTTTTCAATAAGCACAACAAAACTGATTGACATGAAGTCAGTAAAAGCAAAATAAAAAAATTTTGTTTCTCAATTCTTGCGAAATTTGAGTCCTTTGTTAGATAATCATAGAAAAATTTATTTTAGGCAACTTTATATAGACAAAATTATGGGTGTTGACATAGAAGCTGAAGAAGAGGAAACCAAAAACAAACAACAAAAGTATCAACTTGTTCCTTGCTTTGTGTTGTTTGGTACAGCAATGCTTTGAGTGAGTGTTTTTTTGTGTTGTGCGCATGCGCAAGTGTGTGTTTTGCGTTGCTGTTGTTGTTGGTAAAGATGAATTCACTGACTAATTTCAGCAAGTTTATGTGTGAATTAAAATAATGTTAATCAAGTTGAAGAGCGTGCGGCAAGTTTTCCCTCTGAGCGTAAAGCGCACAAACTTCATGCTGAAAACATGCTGAAGGTTATCAGTGAATCCACGTTAAATGTTTTTTCGTGGAGAAGCATTCATAACAGAAGAAATGCGAAAAAAAACAAAACAATAACAAACTATGTCGCTCTGATCTGATCTGCTTCTCGCATTCACTCTGCGGTGGTTATTTGTGGAGCGGGTTGCTGTCTGTGCCTGCCTGCCTGCCTGCCTGCTTCGGCGCTTACTATGCGGCCAGCCTTAGGGGGGAGAGCCGGTGACCGAAACTGTCAAAACGAAGTTGACATTTGACACAAAATCTGCAACCATGAATGCAATATGAAAGCAAAAATTGGCCAAAATACCAAAATGGCTGAGTTTGACAGTTATCTAAGTCACTAAGAAAGCGAACACATTCAGCCCTAACACTACCTTGTCTAGTTGTACTATGAGTGGTGGCATCAAAAAAGACTTCACGGCCAGTCAAACAAAAACCAAATACCAAAAATTTTAAATTCATTTTATTTTAACCTACAGCAGCTCTACATATACATTGAAAAAACAGTATCATTCTAAGTTTCCAAGCGGAGCAAAGGGAGGCAAAAAACGATGCGTCAGCAGAGGAACTTATTGATGGTTGCTTGCTACATTTGCTGAGCACCTTGTAGTCAAGATCCAAGAGCGTCATTTAAAAACCTACTTGCTGTCTGTATTGATGAAGAAAGTTACTCGCAAAATGACCATGACGATAACGCAAACCAAAGATTTACCCTCTACCAAAATCGTTCAACGCGCCTAAAGAAGTTTTCAATTCAAAAAAATAACGAAAGTGCTTGAGTTTGTGTGTGCGTGTGTGTGTGGTCCAACGATCTCCCGGTGCATCAACAATTGCAGCAAAGTTAAATTCGCTTTCTTTGCTGGTGAACGTCCTCCAAGTGCCACCAGTAGCAGCACAAGCAAGTGCAACGCAAATTTCTTGCTAGCCAACATGATCCAAGTGCCATCACCAGCAGCACAAGCAAATGAAGCGCAAATTCTCCGCTTTCAATTTATTTAATTCACGCCGGGGTATAATGGCAAAAATTTACCTCTCCGTTTGAGACATGCTGAAATGGTGCTTCTGAAATGTTGGAGAGTTGACCAGTCAATTGAATTGTGCTGCACTTGCTGATGTACCGGGAGATCGTTGGCCCACACACGCAGACAAAAACTCAAGCACTTTCGTTATTTAATTTTTATTATTTTGTTATTTTTTAAGTTTTTAAGTTTACAATATTATAAGTTTACGAAATAAGTTGCAAGTACAAGCACACTCGAGTCGCAAATTGAATAAAATGCAAATTAAATAAAATATTTACGCTAAAACACGACCGAAACGTGAAACGGCAAAATTTGTAATTGTCAAAACTTCATCGTCTATTTGACACAGCAAAAAAGACAAATTAATTTCAACACACACAAATTTTATTCAACCTGATATTTTCTATCCTACTACGACTGAAAAGTTTCCTTTTGACACACACCCTTTATGAAAAAATTTATTAATAAAACAATGATAGTTGACAACTCTGAAAATAAAATGCCACAGTGGTGAAAATAAAAAGCCACTGACAAATACAAATGTGAAAATTGTGAAACTTTGTTTGACGATATATAATAAAATAAGAGCAAGCATGTAATTATTTGAATGTTCAACATATTCCTTTATCACAACTTAAAGATTAAAATGTTAAAACACTCAATCCATACATTATTTTTCTTGTTTGCAAGCGAAGTGCCAGCAGAAAAAAAGCAGAAAAAGAAGATTGTTCTATTTTTAAATCTCACCATTAATAGCGGCTGTTTGAGTAAAAGCAAATTTTCCAAAAATGTTGACAAATACAACAACTGAAGAAATTGCCAAACTTTAAAGGCATATATATACCAATATAAACCGAATTAATAATAATTTTTGGTTGCAAACATCTTATTGCAACCTAACTTAAGTATTTATACACAAACAGATTACATGCATTAATTTCAGGAGTTGCCAAGTAATTTCTTTGTGACCTTGCGGCCGATTAAGAACAAGAGTGACGATCATTGTCGATTTTTTTATGCACAAATACATGCAAACATTTTTAGAGGTTATGTTTTCTAAGTTTCCTATCTTGTTATCTTTGCTGTCTGTATTGATGACGAGAATTCCTCGGGAAAATACCATGACGCAAACCAAAGATTTACCCTCTACCAAAATCGTTCAACGCGCCTAAAGAAGTTTTCATTTAAAAAAAATTTTGAGTTTCCGTTCATCTTCAATTATGCAGTTTCAGTTCAGCTCGGCTCAGCAAAAAGCGTTCACTATGAACAAGGCCTACGAAACTGAACTTAATCTGTTTTTATGGGACGGAACAGTTTTCTGAAATTTAAATTACAAAGCAGTTTATATTCACTCATTCCACATACACATTTACATCGAAATCGAAAGTTGCCACCACCCAAATATTTACTTTCTTTATTTAAAAAAAGTCGAATTTCAGATATTATTTAAATAAATTGCAATGATCATCAAAGAATTTTAATATCAATTGCAACAGTGCAGGCAACAACATATCAGAAAAGTACAGTTGGAACGAACTTGAAACACAGTCATGTTCTGATTGGAATCAGTGGAAATGAGGCACTCAATGGCCTTTTGTCCAGCAATTGCCAAAAAGCGCGCTGGGCGCACTATAACTTAAGGTGCGACAAAAAGAGACAGCGATATGATATAAAAAACCTTGTACAACTGGTAAAAAAATCATCAATCAAAAAATTTTAAGTCTGGACCGTAGCTGCATCACAGCATAATAAAGTAGGCAAATTTACTTTTGGGAAACAATTCTCAAATTCTTAAAAGCAAGAAAAAAATAATCTTTTAATAACACAAAGAAAGTAAATCACAATTGCGCCATTCTCTATCTGCGCAGATACTCCATCGTCCAACCACAAAGGAACGTTTAGGCTTTTCTTTTTTAATTTCAATAGTTTTTTCTACAAATTTTCACTTCCACGTTTCAGCCATTTATTTCACAACTAATTAACACAATACCACATAAAAAACACTAAATGCTGCCAGTGGAAGTTCCTTATTTTGATATTATTGCAATAATTACCTTTTTACAAAAATTAATAGATTTTTCGCGATATATTCCACTAATCGCGACTATTTAACATGGCAGTCGAAAAGTGAGCGACAAAAGTTTTGCAACGAATTCCTTTTCTAGTTTACTCAACGAGTCGTCAGCTCTGTATTACTCGTTATAGTATTGACTGTGTTCAAAGAGAACCTTGATCCCATGATACAATTTCAAGGTAAGTTAATACACATATTGCTACACAAACGTAAGCAGCGAAAAGTCGGTTTCTAACCATCAGAGCTGGGCCATAAGGATCACGATTGCAGTAATCTTAAAAAAATGCAATTACAATTCAAGTCATCGTTCATCGAACGATCTAAGATTACGATTACAGCAATTTCGAAAAAGTTGAAATTGTGATTGCTGCAATCCATTTACTGCTTATGCTTGATTTTAACTATGTCATTTTCAGTGGTCAGTTATTGTCAATCACATTGAAAGTAACAACATTTTGACATTTTTTCTAACTTTGGCGATCTTGGAAAATTAAAAACAATTAAATTATTATATGCAACTATGTAGAAAATGTTCTAGAGTTTTATTAAGGTCATATTTAAGGTGAAAAACTTTTGTGTTGTCATAAAAATGACATAGTGAAAACCGAGCATTACAGATGAACAGCTGATGTTCTTATGTAGCTGGCAGATAAGTTTTGCGAAAAACAAAAATTGTTTTATGGAAGCTGCCCTACAATTTATCTAATTGCTTATAGAGTCGGAAGTTCGAGTAGCGAAGATTTCGCTGAAGAATTTGAAAAAACATCTTTTCTTGTTGGCAATGCTATTGCTATCAAACTTTAAAAATGTCAAATAATGCAGTGCAGCCAGTTTTTACCGGCGCAGCGTCATCTAGCCTTCAATAATGGCTAAAGGTCGAATTATAATAGACGTAACGTAATGCTGTCAGTTGTCATCATCACGGGACGCAATGTAAGAAAACGTTATAACTAGTAGCCAGGCAGCTGTTTGTCGTAAATAATTGCACGTTCCCATACAAGTTCAATTAAAATTTCGTCATCCATTGCTGTGGATATATAGAACTACCACATTAATAACGAAAACTCAACAAAAAACCTTGTTTTAAAATACACATTGCATACTAATCGAATCTAACCTCAATTTTCAGTTGCTTTTTGGCAAGACGTAATGTAAAGTAACGTAGAAATCCAAAATCCACGGATCTATACGTCCCGTCACGTTACGTTACGTTTATTTTAACCGCTTGTATGAGAATGCATTGTTTCAAACAATTAGGCTATTCACAGTTTGAATACGCTGGTCTGCTATTTGTACGATTTGCTATTTGTATGCCAATTTACGAAAGCGTATTTTGCTTTGTTATAGTTTTGCATACAAACGCAAATACGCAGGCACGCGTAAATAAAAGTAGCTCTTAGACGTGTTTTTTGTACCTCGTATTTTTATGCTTTGTCTGCAGCCACATAATCACATACATCACAGGGTTGCATAACTTTTTAATACGACAGTCACATGGCGAGGTGCTCACAGTTTGAACAATAACAAATGCTATAAATACGATTTGTTGAAAATACGCTTAAACTGTGAATAGCCTTAATAAGTGAAATAACGCACTGCTTAACTAACATTAGATCACATTACGTTACTTCTATTTTAATTGGACTTTAAGTGTTATCTACTTTTACAGTTATGCCCTCAACACTTAAAAACATAAAATTGGATCAATTTAAATTCAAGCAAGTGAGCTGGATCATTTGTTGTTTTTGCTTTGCTTGCAAATGCGGTGATATGATCCTGATCTCCCATGAAAAAAACGCAGCTAATGAAGTATCATACGGACATAACAAACCCAAAACAACCAAGGTAAATATGCTTGAAATAACAACTTTTCGTACAAGGGCAAATCATTTCATCACTAAAAAACACCATTAAACATAAAATAAATCATATTTATTATATACCATATGAAAGATAAATTTTTGAGCTTCAATAATATACTTTGCATAATACACTAGTATTCCACGGCAGATGTTCTCCTGCCATAGACCGCCTTACTGCCATATACGAAAATGTCAAGAAATGCCAAATATATTCACCATTTTCAGTATAGCTGTGGAAAGTAACAAAATGAAGTAAATTATGAAATTTTAGTCTAATTCGATCAAAACCGTGCGAAAGAAAGCATTTTTGTTGTTTTGTAAGCGGTAAAAAGGGGTGCGGCAAAATTATTTCCCTTAAACCATCTTGTACTCGAAGCAAATCGACTGCCAAAACGCTTAGTTTATTAAGTACCACCAAACTCGACATGCAGGTACCGTCGGGACATAGGGTACTTTTTATCACAACATAAATAATTTTTCCTTCAAATTCAAACGCCTAAACTTTTCAGCACAGGCTTGTATAACAATAAGTGGTGCCTTTGACATAACCCTTTAAAATAATTTCTTTTCTATTAACATAAAAGTCTGCTTCGCAATGACAATCAATAGGGCTAAAGACCAGTCTTTAATATGTTTGGTGTTGATTTGAGCAAGGAAGTATTTGCGAATGGACAATCACAAGTTGAACTCTATCGAATTAGCAATGAGCAAAACTAGTAAGATATTTTAACTTTAAATAATGCAAAAAAACCACTAAAAATATTGTTTACCGTGAAATAATTTTAGTTGTGATTGTTTGGATTGGACTTATTCCACTTTGAAAAAAAATATTTCCTCGATAGCATTTTACAGCAAAGTTCTTTTGGTTAATATATTGCGAAATCGGGATCCATTAAATGTGTGATTAAAAATATAAATGTATACATATAAACTAAAAAAAGCATTAACTCATAATTTTTTTAAATCGGACTTATTCCACTTTCAAATATAACGGCTCATATGTGTACTAAAGTGCCATAAAAAATGTTTATTCGTATCCCCTAAAAATAACACATGGCCTATTTTATATTTCCGAAATATTTTAGATTTTACGATAACCGTCAGTGTGAGCAAAATCCTTTTGAAAAACCTCAAAAAACATGTTTTTCGTAAAAATATTGGCTGGTGTAATAGTTGGAAAAAAATAAAGTGTCAAAAAAGGTCGGAAAATGCTCTTCATATATTTACATATTTTTGATATTTTTTTTTATTTGATGCCCATACAAAAATTTTAAAAATTTAAATAACATCATTACTTTTATTTCTTTTTTTAATTTCTTCGAGTATTTTTCAGTAGGTTATAGTAGATTTTATAATAAATACTAGCTGAAACCCGCCGCGTTGCTACCACGCTCCCGTTTCCAAAAACCCATTCAATGTTATCAGAGAAACGGCATGTTTAAATTGTGGTCAAATACTGAATTCCGAAGCTGTGCGACCTATAACTCCATAGTTATTCTATAAATCATAAAGTTACTTAATCAATAAAGCCATAACTTTTGATTCGAAAGAGATATTGAGGTAATTTTTTCACATAAATTATTATACTTGACTTAAAAAATATAAAAGCAACGTTTTTAAAAAAATAAATTTCACCACAAAAAATTAAAGGGGGGACTTTGTTTTTTCGATGACGAACACAATAAAATGATTTTTGCGCTTAACTGGAAGAATTTTTGACCTTTTTTTTAAAAAAAATATAACAAATAGTATTTTCAAGCAGACTTTGTATATATACTCCATTCTTAGTATAGTTAACGAATGTAACCATATAAACTTTTTATATTCAAATTTTAGTATAATGCGACCAAAACCGTTCAAAATATAGCACTTTTGTTTATTTGTGGGCGGAAAAAGGGGGTGTGGCAACGTTTTTTCCCTTAAACCATCTCATACTTAAAATAAATTAACTGCCAAAATTTCAGCTTAATTTATGAAAGATAGTCAGATGTGCAATTTTTACTTGATTTTATTTTTACAACAAAAAATTTTTTGAGTCACTTTTTGAGTAAAAAGTAAATATTTTGGACCATTTTTGAAAAAAATATAAAAAAAATATAATATATTTGTGTAAATATAATATATACACTGACCTAACGGTACAGTTCAAAATACTTTTGTGAAGAGCTTTTTTAAATTTTGAACACAAAAAACTTTCAACGAAATATATTTAGTAGCAGCGGAGATAGTTGCATCGAAAATCAAAACTTTGATTTTAATTCGGTTTTTTTCTCATTTTCAGGAAACGTACGATGTCTTATAAGAAATTCATTGTACTAAAGTTGTTGCCAATTTTGAAGATATGTGAATGTTGTTGATATCAAAATTATAGAAATTTGTTAAAATAAAACTGGCCAGAATTTATTATTGTAAAACGTATTTAAATAAAAAAAATTTACGTTAGTTGAAAAAGGGGAAGGGGTAAAACAAGTTTTGCGCAAAACTGGAATAATTTTTGGAAATGAATAACATACTATATGAAAGGTAGTAAAAAATGCAATTTTTACTTGGTTTTATTTTTACAACAAAAACAAATTTTGAATCAGTTTTTTACTAAAAAGTCAATATTTTGGACCTTTTTTTAAAAAAAAAAATATAAGAAATATTATTTTCAAGCAGACTTTATATATATACTCCATTCTTAGTATAGTTGCCGAATGTAACCATATGAACTTTTTATATTCAAATTTTAGTATAATGCGACCAAAACCGTTCAAAATATAGCACTTTTGTTTATTTGTGGGCGGAAAAAGGGGGTGTGGCAACGTTTTTTCCCTTAAACCATCTCATACTTAAAATAAATTAACTGCCAAAATTTCAGCTTAATTTAGTTTAGTTCACTTAAAATCTGTACGCATAAAAGCGTTTCCAGTAAACAAAAGCAAAAACAATCTGACAAAAGTCTTACATAGCTTGAAATGTAGGTTATTAACAAGTAAGAAACAAAAAAAAATTTTGTTAACTTTCTTTATTATTAATAAAATTTCGCAATTTTCTTTTGATTCCTGACATTAACTTTTGTACATCTTCTCTTTGAACCGTAGCAGCAAATCGATTCCTCTTCAGAAGCATCTATTGGGGTTTTTGCTGCTCTCCCACTTTTTTTAAATTTTGCATTTTCAATCGCACAAAATTTTTCGATCAGGCGAAGCTGTGGACAATTCGGTGGGTTAAGGTCTTTAGGGATAATTGACACGTTATTCCTTTGATACCACTGCATTGTCATGTACGAGTAATGGCAGGTGGCCAAATCGGGCCAAAACACAGGTGGTGATCCTTGATGTCTAATAAAAGGCAGCAACGGCTTCTCCAAGCCTTCTTTCATATATAAATTTGTAGTCATTGTTGCAGATGCAACGAACACACGGCTTTTTAAACCGCAACTGCATAAAGCTTGCCAAATCATTACTTTTTTCGCAAAATTGTCAACTTTGTCATATTTGTATTTTTCGGGAACATCGCCACGTTGTTTTTCTGCACAAAACTTTCGTCCCGGTAATTGTTTTACATCAAGTTTGACGTATAATTCGTCGTCCATTATAACGCAATTCTTAGATTTGGTCAAAAACGTGTACAACCTGGGCACTCTTTGGCAATAGAATTCTGCTTATCAGATCGATTGGGGTACTTTATTGTACGAAACGATTTATATCCTGCCTCAATACGAATGCGTCTTGACGTACTCATGGATGTACCAAATTGTTTTGCGCGATCATCATCTGAGAGTCTAGGATTATTCCGAATTGACTTTACTATTTATTTTTGCAAAAAAATGTCACGCCGGGGTTTTCTTTTTGCAGTTATTTTAGCTCTTTCCACAGTCATTCGCTTCTTGCATCGTTTTATAAATCTACAGACAGTTGTTTTTGGTAATATTAATTTTTTTGCTATTTTCGAACTTGACCACGTGGGATTGGCGTTGTACGTGCACAAAATCGTTTTACGCGTTTCAAGTTCCATCGTGTACTGAGCCGCCATCACTTTGAGCAAGACGTTCAAACTTCGAACACATAACGGTACATCTATTTTGAGCTTATAGAAGTTTGAATAATTTAAATCGATCGAACGTAACGGGTGTGGCGCTTGCGGAGATGCGTACAGATTTTAAGTGCACGATGCTTTACCTGGCTCATTTTGATTCACTCCACGCTTATCTCCTGCGACCACGTCCATTTTTATTCCATTGGCCGAAAGTAGCCATACAAACTAAATTACCAAATTTTAGTCTCATACGACCCAAACCGTCTGAAATAAAGCATTTTTATTAGTTTGTGGGGAGTAAAAGAGGGCGTGGAAATCAAATTTTGGTACAGTTTCTGACAGTACCCATACAAACTAAGCTAAAATTTTAGCTCAATCGACCTAGTAGTAAATTTTTATGATTTCTGAAGAAATAGGAGTAGCAAAAGTGCGATCATGCCCATTTTTACTAAAAAACCGTCAGAAATATAGCGTTTTTATTGATTTGTGGGCGGTAATAAGGGGTGTGGCAATTTTAAATTATTTATTATTTGAGATATGGGCCTTGGCAACAAATGTTGTAAATTTGAGGCCCTTAGGCGTTACCGTTCCTAAGATCTTAACGGAAACCAACCAGCACGAACGATTTGTATGGGAGTATATGGGATAATTTTTAAAATGCCATATCTCCAGAACCACTATACCGATTTCGTGCAAACATCACATAAACCATCTACAGACCATACCCAACGTACCCTGAAATCGGTCGATCCGTTTTTCAGTTAGTAGCTAAATCGAAATGTTCACTTCTTTTTATATATAAGATTTTAGCTTTAATATGTTACAATTTAAGCAATTCTGTCCAGGAAACAATTCAAGCACTCAAAACCTTTTCAACGATATTTTGAAAGTAAGGATCGCTGCACGATTACGATTTCCGTGGCCCCAAGATCTGAATATGCAGTTTTGAAGAGCTCATTGAGAAAATAAGATTCACCAAAGGATTTATCGATATATCGATTAGTTATTGATTTTTAAAAAATTTAACTAAAAGAAGTCTTAATGTAAATTCGATTATATGCTTATATTTGACCGATCGGGATAATTTGGGTATTTAAAAAAAAAAACAAATAATTGTGCAATTTGTAAAAGGCAGAGTCACTTTTTATAGAAAAAATTTCAATATGTACTTCAGAATACAACAAACAACCTTTGATAAAAGTCTATCTTCTTTATACAGAATTCTCTATTCTCTATACAGAAAAAGTAAATTTTGTAAAATGCAGAACCATATTTTTTTTGTTCCATATTAAAAATATTTTAAATATCTTTCAAATAACACCTAAATCATTCAGATCGGACAAATATTAGCAAAGATATAACCTAATTTAAATGTTGGTTCCGTTGAGTAAACATTTTTTGAAAAAGCGATATCTCGATAACTAATCAATATATCGATAAGTCCTTCGGAGAATCTTATTTTCTTAAAGAGTACTTCAAAACTGCATACTCAAATCGAAGGGCCACATTATAAATAAAGAAGTTAATTAAATTTTAATGAAAATAACTTAAAAAAATGCCAAAAAATTTTACAAAAAACAGCAGTCTAATCCGATTGCAAAAATTTTAAATTGTTTGATGAAGATTGGAAGAGTTTTTTTTCGGTCTTTAATTTCTGACAGTTTATTTTTTTTTACAACTATGACAGCAGCCAATATATAACACAAAAGTGCCAAGTATCAGACTCAATTTTATTTTTTAAAGCTACGAGTAGTAACGAAAAACTGCGAAGTTTTTGCGAACAGGACCCGGGAACAAAATTCATATATCGTGTCAAAGTAGCTGATATATATCGAAATTGGCCCGAGTCTTACAATCCAACCAAAATTGGTGCGTCAGCGTCATTTATCTGTCAAAACTGATTCATGCACATACATTTGTATGAAGCCTACCGAAATACGCAACGCACTAGCGCAACTCGATTCGAATTTCCAATTTTGACAATGCGTTCGGTAGTAAAGTTGGCTGCAACAAAAAGAACGAAAGAAAAACAAGAACAAAGGCAATGATTGTTGAAGTTAACGCAGCGTTCAGTTTCGGTAGCGCTTACAGAACATTGGCGTGGCGCTTTTAAACGCAACGCAAGGCGCACCAATTTAGGCTGGACTGTTAACTATGCCTGCATTCAGCGGAAAGAACTGTTCCACAACTTTCGGGCTGAATGGTATGCTCTCACAGAACATGTTCCTTGAGATGTCACAATTTATATAGCGAAAATATTTTATGCTACTTCGCTACTTGAGAACTTTTTCGGCTAGAATGCGACCTATAATCAAAGAAGTAAAATATAAGGAAATGGTGTTGCTTACACATACACTGTACGTGAACTGTCGCACCACTCGTAAATTGTGCGAGCGAGAAAGAGTGTGTTTTTTTGACATTTTTGAGAACCCTGGCATCTGATTGGAAGACTCCTCAGCAAAATAGTTGAAAATAATTTAATTTTAAGCATTTTTCACTGCTTAAAAAGCAAAAAAATTAAAGAAAAAAACCACTAAAACAAATGCAATATGAGTTGTGCGGTTAAGAATTGTAATAGTTCCCGAAAACTTAAAAACAATGCGCATTCGTTCCACAGGTAAATATGTCCATACGGTTTAAATTCTTTTAACAAAAGTGCTTTATTTAGTTTCTAACGATATTTTTTTAACTTATTTGTTTTAGAAATGTATATATTTCTTATTAAAAATGGTTTAAAAATGCAATTTAGACCCCGTTGATTTTCCGCCAGTTTGATCAAACCACATCTGTCAAAACACAAACACTGCTTCAGGGGCGCAGTCATTTTTCGCAGTTGAATACATGTTTGGGGCGCTCTTGTTTTCAGCATAGTGAATCAGATTTAGTACCTGTTTGTTAAATTTTTCTGATTTTTACACAACAACTAGGCAGAAACACCCAAAAAAATAAGGATTTTAAAAAATTAACCTAATATAATTTGTAATTAAAGTTGAAGTTTAGAATTTATAGGCCTTCAAATATAGAAAAATTACCTAAAAATCTTGCAGTTTTTCTAGTTTTTCAACAAAACTAAGCTTTATGGGTATTAAAACAAAGGTAATGTGCGTATCTATTCAACGAGGTGTCAAATTTAGAATTCCATAAGAATTCATTAAGATATAATTTTTTATAATTAGAATTTGTCTGAAAGACTAGTGGTTTCTCTTTTACGAAAGCAATAAATTAAAAAGAGAATTATTAAAAAGATAACTACATTCAGAACTGCTGTAGACAGAGAAGCCTGTGTGGTACTTACTGAGGTTTGTAAACCCTAAGCAGCATCCGAAGGCCTCCTTTTGATACCTTTATTTTTTTTTTTATTAAATTTGGAAAAACCTCGCGATTTTAAGTAAAAAAAGGGTTGTATCTTAAATGCATGTATTTTTATGTTTGATATCTTGTTGAATAGATACTTGTATTATCTCTCTTTTGATACCCATAAAGTTTAGTTTTGTTGGATAACTTAAAAAATCAGCTAAATTTTTAGTCCACTTTTTCCAACGTTGGATGCCTATAACTTCTAAGCCAATTGCGAGCGATCAAAAATTTTTTTAAATAATAAGAGTTGTTGCTATTCTTGAAATGTTTCTAAAATTTTAATGCTTTAGAACAAACTTTAACAGTTTGGGCCTTCTTTTACGATACTACCGAATACGGCCCTTTGTGATTGTTTCTGTATTTGTGTGAACCAACACTATTATAGAAAATACCACACTTTTCTGCCATTACACCACTTCCTTATATTTTACTTCTTTGCCTATAATTTACCCGAAACATACCGAACAAGCATGAAACAAAGATATCCAGATAGCATACTCCGTGCGCAAAAATTGAAATCTTCTGCGCACTACGTCACTCGAGCTTGTCAGCTGTAACACGTGGTGCATACATACAAAAGAAAATGTGAAAAAGCAAAAAGTAAACACAAGCAGCAAGCAGTACAATTGCAAGCATTTAAGAAATAGTGCATTCATTTTGTTTAATATCTAATATTGTGCACTTATAGTACGTGTAAATTATAATTTTAAATGATATTTTATGTAATTAAAATTAGAACTAAAGTTTTAGATGGTTTTGATGAGAGTAAAATTTTAATTCGGGCCATGAAATGAATTCACAGCTTTTTCAACAAACGAAACTACAAACGAGAAAAACAACAAAATGAAAACAAAGAAGCAATCAAAGTGCTGTCAAACTCATCAAGCATCGTAGCTATTTTTTTTTGTAGGAGAAGAAATGGGAGAAAACACCCCTATTATATATAAATTTATTTTCAATAATATTACAGAAAAATATATTTGCTAAAATTTATTTATAAATATATTTATAATGTAATTTATTTCATGTCAATAAACGAAGTTTCAATAAGAAAATGTCATAAACATATATAGAAAAATTACCTAAAAATCTTGCAGTTTTTCTAGTTTTTCAACAAAACTAAGCTTTATGGGTATTAAAACAAAGGTAATGTGCGTATCTATTCAACGAGGTGTCAAATTTAGAATTCCATAAGAATTTATTAAGATATAATTTTTTTATAATTAGAATTTGTCTGAAAGACTAGTGGTTTCTCTTTTACGAAAACAATACATTAATGCCCCTATCACCGTCTGCGAATCGAATGCTTCACTCGAATCGAATCATTTGGCGAATTTTTCTTTTTGTGGTATCACGGTTTGCGAACCTACTTATTCGCCTCAGATACGGTGCTGCCAAAGCAGAAAACATCAAAATTCGCTTATAAACGTCAAAACTCGAACCTCAAATTTCAATAAAGCCGCGATAAATACAAATAAATAATAAAATATACCAAAATGTTAAGCAGCACGGAGCTATTCTTTGGAGAAACTGAGGAAACACAAACTTTTTGCAGATTACGACGCAGTATTAGGGATAAATCCAATCCGCTAGAGATTCCTGACGACCTGTAAGTATTTTTATATGCCCGGTTGATCTTTATTGAAATATTTAAAATCTCTTAAAGGTTTCAATCATATTTTAGGCTTAACAAGGAAGCCTTTGTCTTTGTGTTGCAGGATATTGAAGACTCCATGCAGTCAATTCGAAGTTGTGCGATTCCTCCTATTTTGAAGCTAGCTAGTACTCTACGATTTTTTGCTGAGGGTAGTTACCAAAAGAGCGTTGGAAACGATTTTAAATTGGGTCTTGCGCAATCAACGGTGTCCACAGTTTTAAGCGAAGTTGTCTGGATTATTGAGCGTAATCTTTGCCCTGTATGGATAAGAGCCATTTTATGGACCATTTTATGGAACTGCCGGCTGTTGGTTTTTTCATACTAAAAATAAATAACAAATTGCTTAAAATTAAAAACAAACCACAAAAAATACACACAATGCAATTTACTGACCTTTTTCTATTATTTTCCATTTTTATGTGCAAAATAAAAAGAAATCAAACGCATTCGCTGGCTTGTCACCAAATATTTTTATTCGTCTGTTTTTGACGCTTAAGTCGAATGACATCTGCGAAATTCGCGAACGGTGATACCACAAAGTTTTTCATTCGCCTGTTTTTGACGTTTCAGTCGAATTAAATTTAAACATTCGCCGACGGTGATACCAACTTGGCGAATTCGACTTAATTTTTGTTCGATTCGCAGACGGTGATAGGGGCATAAAAAGAGAATTATTAAAAAGATAACTACATTCAGAACTGCTGTAGACAAAGAAGCCTGTGTGGTACTTACTGAGGTTTGTAAACCCTAAGCAGCATCCGAAGGCCTCCTTTTGATACATTTATTGTTTTTTATTAAATTTGGAAAAACCTCGCGATTTTAAGTAAAAAAAGGGTTGTATCTTAAATGCATGTATTTTTTTGTTTGATATCTTGTTGAATATATACTTGTATTATCTCTCTTTTGATACCCATAAAGTTTAGTTTTGTTGGAAAACTTAAAAAATCAGCTAAATTTTTAGTCCACTTTTTCCAACGTTGGATGCCTATAACTTCTAAGCCAATTGCGTGCGATCAAAAATATTTTAAATAATTAGAGTTGTTGCTATTCTTGAAATGTTTCTAAAATTTTAATGCATAAGAACAAACTTTAACAGTTTCGGCCTTCTTTTACGATAAAACCGAATACGGCCCTTTGTGATTGTTTCTATATTTGTGTAAACCAACACCAATATAGAAAATACCACACTTTTCTGCTATTACACCACTTCCTTATATTTTACTTCTTTGATAAATGATCCCCTTTAAATATATTGTGACTACGTTTTTATTTAGCCACTTTGACAAGCTCGAACTACGTCACAACAAAGATGGCGGACATGCGCAATACTTTATCTGTAGTTCTTTGTATCATGCTGAACAAGTACCTCGAAAGTCACCTGAAATAGTACCAATTTTAATAGAAGTAAGTCCCGGTTTATACTCGTCAAGACTTGACGGTCAAGTCTTGCGTTCGGTGGTGCGGGAATCGTAACAAAAGGGAAAGAAAAAAATTGACCGTACCGTCAATTCTTGGGCAATTCGTTTTGTGTTCGTTCGTTGTCCCGCTATTTTCAATTTTATTTCGGCGTCATCAGTACAAACTTGTGAAGGAAAAGGGAGGAGTGAAAGAAACAATTGACCGTCAACTCTTGACGAGTGTAAATTGAATCGTCAAGTTTAAAAGAGAATATGCAAAACTTGAACGTCAAGTCTTGACGAGTATAAACCGGGACTAACGTAATGTGATATAATGTCAGTTGAGCAGTGCGTTCTTTCACTTATTGTTTGAAACAATGCTTTCTTTTACAATTGCCCTTTAGGAAACAAAGCGCTTCGAAACCACTTGCAAAACACTTTGCAAAACCACAATAGCGCTTTGTTCTCGCTTTAAATAGAGCTTTATTTATCATTGTCATATCATTGGAAAAAATACCTTTGTTCTCGCTATGAAAAGTGATTCAAAAAAGCGCTTTGCTCTCCTTTCGGAAAGAGCGCCTTCTTTGTTCGCACCTGCATTCGCGACTTCATTTTCGTTGGCGTATATTTTTGCCCGATGTAATATTTTACAATTACGTTTTGAATATCCAAACCACTTGCCACTAATTGTGTTACCTTTTTTATGAAAACATTACAATTTAACACTTTATAAACGTTTTAACCTTATTTTTTTCATTTTTTACTGCAACACTTTTTCACGAATTGAACTTTTTGCATAAGCAAGTGATGAATAATGATGAGAAAACAACAAGCGATGTTAGTGGTGAGAGCACGATTAGTCAGCAGAGTAGATAACGAAAAAGAACGAAGAATTTCGAAACCAAACAGCTTTTTTTAAGCTTAATTTGTAGCGGGAGCAAAGCACTTTTCAAAAGCACTATTCATAGGCAGAGTGAAGACCTTTTTACTTGCTTTTTAATAAAGCACTTTAAAATTTCCGATAGGGTGGTTATAATAAATGCAACGTAACGTGACAGGACGCATAGATCCGTGGATTTTGGATTTCTACGTTACTTTACATTTACGTAAGATTCGATAAGTGTGCAATGTGTATTTTGAAACGACGTTTTCTGCTGAGTTTTCGTTATTAATGGCCGCATTCAGCGCAGACAACAGTTGGCAACTGTTGTGTAAAAATTCGCTGAATGGTACAAATTTGGTAGCGCTACTAAAACTGATAAAGTAGCGAACGCCTTTTAATCGAGCGAACAAATTCTATGCTACATGAACACAACTGTTTGTTTAACTGTAACATGCTGTTACTGACTCTGTTAAATTAATAAACGCAGAAAGAACGCAGCAAATTTAAGTGATAAACCTTTGCAATTGAATTAAATTTACATAAAAATTAAATTGAATCTAACTTCTGACGTGTAGAGTAGCAACACATTCAGAGAAAAACATCGTAAACTAAGGTAGCGCTACCATTACAGTTCACAACAGTTGTCTGCGCTGAATGCGGCCAATGTGATAGTTCTATTTATATATCCACAGCTATGGATAACGAAGTTTTAATTGAACTTGTATGGGAACGTGAAATTATTTACGACAAACAATTGCCTGGCTACTGCCTATAATAATTGATTAACGTTTTCTTACATTGCGTCCCGTCATGATGACAGCTGACAAAATTACTTTACGTCGGTACAGAGGTCGGACATTTACCGACACGAGCACCGGACATATATCAGCTACTTTATTGACACAAAATATGAAATTGATTCTCGAGATACAAGGCAATAATCATACATATAAAGATACAAGAACATTAAGAATTTCCATGGCATTGTTAATTCAATACGGTATTTTTTAATTCACGTGGGATTTTTTTCGGGAACTTGTATTTTTTAAGGATTTTTCATTATTATTTATCGGAAACTTCGTTTTTAAAATGTTTGGAAGAACATTTTTGCACAAATATCTCCGCACGCTTTTTCAACACTAGTTATATATTGCATGTGTTATGAACGCATCCAAATTATAAGAAAAGCGAGCACATCAACACATTGGAAATTTTAAAGCATATCCCCACTTGGACCCCAAAAACTTAAAAAAATCATCAATAATACCGCTCGTACGATTTTTACAATACGTAATTTCTTTAGATGACATAAACCCCATGCACTTGGAGTTAATAAAAATAAAATTAATAGATATAAACCTGACTATCGTTCTCTGATTTTTGGTCGCAAGTTTTGGGGTAAGAAAAGAACATTTTGATGAGTTCATAGCATTTATTTCATGGCTTCCCTACTCTTCCGTAAATGTTGAGCGTATATTTTCGCAAGTTAATTTAAATAAACTTCACTTTGAAACAGAGCTTCAACTGATTTGGTCTCCGCTATTCTTCATGCCAAACGTTTACCACAAATAAAAATATGTAACATGGTTATTTTTAACATTAATCCTTATGACTTCTTTAAGAATATAATGTATGATTTTAAAAAAAAAATAAACAAAATGAAGAGATTGATAGCTAAATGCAAATATATGTTTTATTTATTTAACGAGTTCTATTTGTTTGCATTTTAATGTAAAGAAGTATGGTATATCCATATTTTTTATAAATCTTGTGGTATTTTCTGTGGTATTTTTTAATGCCTGGAATTCTTGTGGTAATTTATTTTTGTTATGATGGTTAAAAGGTATTTTTATGGGAATTTGATTTGGCAACCGTGCGCCCAAGGACATAAATTGGCGTACAAATAACTTTAAATTTTAGCTAACAAAATAGATTTTTAATATGGAAATAATATAATGCATAATATAAACTAGAGTTCGCTAGCAGTCGAAATTCGATATTTCCACTGTTACCTTCGACCTACACTGTGATATGAAATCGCTTTCGTGCTCAGATGAGCGTATAAAGAGATAAAAAACAACTCTATTTCTATTTTCAGTTAGCCGTTCAGTGTTAACCAACGATTTTTCATACAAAAATACATTGTACTCAGAAAAGATACAGTTTTTGAGATATCGTCATAAATTTCATCTCAAAATAACGGTAATTTTTTCAAAATTTACTGTTCGTAAAAAATTTCACTATCCCAATATCGATGATTCCATATCAATTCGACTAATTTTGAGCAAAATCTGACCTTCGTGTTTCCGATTTTTTTGAAACTTTGTAGGTTATATAAAAAATTACTTAAACTATAAAAATAGCTTTTTTGCTATTGCTAAAAATAAAGCTATGACTTTTTTTATTTTATTGGAAAATACAATTTGTGCATACATTAAAATAGCTGTTTCTTTGAAACCATAAGTCGTACAGAAAAAAGGTAAAATATATTTTAAAAACCTTGAATAAGTCTATTTTGCTTGCACTTTTATGGAACATTTTTTTTTAACCTGAAATTTTCAGTCACATTTTTCATAGTCTTCGTACCAATTTTTTTATTTTGTTAATATAGTGTCGTGTTAAGGCATACATTTTAAAGGCGAACACACACTTTTAGGTTGGGACTCCAACGATTGTCATTTTTAAAGAATTTTTTTAAAAAATGCCTTCAAAAGATTTTTTCTTTTTACACGAATACTCATTATTCGAATTAAAAATATTAACTGGAATAAAGAACTGTCGTACTATTTTGACTATCGAATAAATTATTCATTCATTGGAATAATAAAAATAGTAGCTATCAAATGATGTTTGCTATCAGTTCTAGTATTCATTCATTCGACTTAAAAACTCTCTAAATAGCTATTAACTAGTGTGATTTCATTAAAATTTTTATTTAAACACAAATCAAACTGTGTTGGTAAACATAATTTTTCAGTTAAATTTGCTGTACTCACAATTCGTTCATTCAGTTGAAGGTAAGCAAAGGAAGTGAAAATGAAAAAACCATCGAATAAAAAAAAACTATCGAATGAATGAATGACTATCGAAAATTTTGAATTTATTTATTCGATCGTTCCCATCACTATTATTTACTTCTAGCTTTTGATTGGTAAGAGATATTAAGAAAATGTTTTCACCGAAATTATTTTGGAAGCTGTATTATTTTATAAAAATATAAGAACCATATTTAGGAAAAATGTATTTTCGGCAAAAAAATCCTAGCCAATGTCCATGATTTTTAATGATAGAGATTATTTATTGAGTTTTGTGTCAAAACGAAGTACTTTTTGCGGATAAATGATATGTCATATGAAAGAGTGTGAGAAATTACAATTAAAAAAAAAAATAAAGCAAAACCAACTTTTTTAAAACAATATATAACAAACAGTTTGTGAGGTAACGGTAAATATTTTTCCATTTTTCTATAATGATTTAATTGAACTTTTAAGCAATGAAAATTTGTAGGAAATCGATTTTAAAATAGCGGAGATATTTTCATGCCAAATCGACACTTGAAATTTAAATAAATTTTTTTCTCATTCTGAGGCTTTGCCTTAAAAAAAATGCGTTGTACTAAGAAAATCTTTAGTTTTCAAATTATCGCAATAGTTTTAATGTCAAAACAAAGGGAATTTTTTTAACATACCATCTGTAAAAATGTTATCCAAAAAGATTTCGTATACCGTTATTTTTCTTAATCAACGACTTTTCATACGAAAATACGAGGTTCTGAGAACATCTATATTTTTCGAGATATCGCAAAAATTTTGATGTCAAAATAACGGAAATTTTTCCAAATTTACTATTTGTAAGAAATTTCACCATAACAATATATATGCACACATGTTACACAAATAAAAGCTTGTTATAGGGTATCCGTAAGAGATGGCGAAAAATGTCTTGAGCATTTTTTGCACATCTTATCAATATCTAAAATTTCCCTTTACATCATGTTCTTCCATCTCTTACAGTTTAGCTTTTGTTAAAGAAATGCTCTTTTTAAGCTCATATTTCTGGACCGAAGGTCACCAATCATACTGTGCAGCCAGACCTTTCATCTGATACCTCATTCACTATTCTACCTCTTCCTAGCCCTGAGATTCCTTACTAAAATTAATATAAGCTTTCAACGTTAATATTTCGGGTCAGAGGTCATCAACTCAAAATCTAACATGATTCGGGACATCTATCCCGAGAAACAATTTGTGTCCGTACAAAACTAGGTTAGGTTAGGTTATAGTGGAGGACGGTGTGGTACCACAGGGGATCAACTCCTCCTCGCCTAAGTACTGTCGTGAAACCACCCTGAACTAATAATAAAAAGCAGTAGACACTTAACGTCTACCTTCTCAAGATCCCTAAGATCATCAAAAAAGAGGCTTCCTAGATGCTTCTTTCTTCTGCGGGCTAAAGCGGGGAATGAACAGAGGAGATGCGATACCGACACCTACTCTTCCTCATCCCTGCAACTCCTGCAGAAGTCATTCGCATGAACCCCCATTCTAAGGTCATGCCTACCTATAATACAGTGTCCTGTTATAACGCCTATCAGAATGGAGAGATATTTCCTCGCCATTTGTAAAACTAGGCCACATCTGTCTAGCTGTGTTAGAGGTGGTGCTATGCTTCCACCAGAAATTAGCCAATTCTGTGGCATGTTGCCTTAGAGCCAGCTTGCTAGACAGCTCTATTGATTCCACAGCTCTATAGATAGCCATTATTTCAGCCTGGAAGACGCTGCAATGATCTGGCAGTCTATCAACGCGCCAACTTGGCTTAGCGGCAGTAACCCGTCCCATTCTACTCTGGTTGGGATAACTGTGTGAAAGCCGTTCTCGAATGAGGGAGTGGCAATAGAGTAATCGATGTTGCTGGGAACTGCTCCTGCAAAATCGATAATGGAGGAATGACCTGTTTGAGTGTTAGTCCACTGCGAGGTTGCTCTCAGATGGATGGCTGTTTCCTGCGCCATCCATCTGAGAGCTGTTTCCTGCGCCATGCATCACAGGGGCCATGAGGACATGCCCTACAGCAGCACTAGAAGTAATTCTGGACCTAACACCCTTACACCTTGTCATAGAGGGAGTAGCCAAGCGAACTCTGCTGGGCATTGCAAAAGAGGGGACAGGTTTAGGTAAAACTATCAGCAGTAGAGAGAAGGAGGATATTGCAAAGCAGACTCCCTACATCGATCTACCAAGAGACGATATAGTAAAAAGGTATAACTTCGAAAAACACTTCGGAATTAAGCTTAGTACCAAGAAAGAGTGGGACAGCGAGATGATATCGCAAGTTAAGAAACCACATAGTATAGCATGGTATACAGATGGGTCCAAGACATTGGAAGGTATAGGCGCAGGGGTGTACGGGCCAAGAACCAAGCACTTTGAACCTATGGGGACAACACCCAGTATCTTCCAAGCGGAAATCCTAGCAATACAGCTGTGTGCACAATTCAATCTGGACCGTAAATACAAAGGTCAGGATATAGTTGTGATGTCAGACAGCCAAGCAGCAATCAAAGCATTAGTTTCCTGTGAGATATCATCGAGAATAACATGGGAATGCCTAACAAAACTCAACGAGCTAGGCAAGAATAACACTGTTACTATACTTTGGGTCCCAGGACACAAAGGAATACAGGGTAACGAAGAAGCCGATGGTCTAGCGCGACAGGGTGCAGCCACAAAATTTATAGGACCAGAACCATTCTGCGGATTGGGCACACATTCTATAAAAGAAGAACTAAGAAGGGAGGAGAGGCATAAACGTTCAAACCTTTGGAAAAGCCTCCCAAAGCTAAGACAATCCAAATTGCTCCTCAGAGATTTTAACACTCGGAGAGCAAAATTGTGCATAAGCTTAGGCAAACCGAATCTTAGGATTCTAACGGGGTTCCTTACAGGACACTGTAAACTGAAATACCACCTGATGAAATTGGGCATAGAGACCGATAGTAACTGCCGTTTCTGTGAAAAAGCAGAGGAGACTCCAATACACCTACTTACAAACTGCGACGCCATGGCTCGCAGGCGTAAACTAGCACTGGGGAATTATGAGCTGAGTCTAGAGCAGGTTTCATCCCTTGAACCTAAGAATATTCTCAAATTCATTAGAGAAATAGGGCTGGATGAAATTCTGTAATCCGCAAACCCAGCGGAGCTTTGAGAAGGAGGTACAATAGATCTCATTTAGGTCGCAGTACGCATCTCCACCACACAACATTAACATTAACATTCCTGCGCCATCCTTTTTCCCATAATATCAAGGGGTATTAAGCAAAGAACCGCATTTAGCGCTTCCGATGAAGTGGACCTAAGCGCTCCGCTGATACATTCGGCCGCAGTTCTTTGTACTTTCTCTAACAATTTGCTATATTAGACTGTGTTTTTAGTGCTGTTCACCACACACATACACCGTATAACACGATTGGCCTCACTATAGCTGTGTAAGTCCAACGTGCAATATTCGGGGTAAGCCCCCACGTTTTACCTATAGATTTCTTACAGGCATATAAAGCAAAATTGGCCTTCCTAGTTCGCTCAAGAATATTCGGTTTCCAGCTTAACTTTCTATCCAAAATAACCCCTAAGTATTTTGCCTCTTCCACGAAGTTTAGCAGAGTGCCATCCAGACGTGGAGGAATTATGCGCGGAGTTTCATATTTCCTCGTAAAAAGGAACAGTTCAGTTTTTTGGGCCCACAACTTTTGGCCCAAGTATTGAGATCGGAGAGCGCTGACCCAAGCATTTCCGACAGAGTATTAGGAAACTTTCACTGTTCAGCAATAGCTAATTCATTCGCATAAGCAATCACCTTGCAACCCACCTTTTCTATTTTTCTTAGAAGTACATTGACTACTAAGTTCCATAATAAAGGTAATAGAACACCCCCCTGAGGAGTGCCTCTACTCACAAATCTCATGGTCTTTGAGTCACTTAAAGATGTACTGACGACTCTGCAGGTCAGCAGGTTTTTTATCAGTACACAGATTGACTCATCCACCCGAAGCTTCATGAGCGCGCCAATTCTTGCCCCCGGAATTCATCTTCGTTATCCAGAAAAGCTACCATTGTGTACTACTTATGAAAAAAGGTATTTTCTATAAAGCCTACCATGGAGTGCAGTGCCGTTTCTACAGACTTACCTTTCCTGTAAGCGTGCTGTGAGGCTAAAAGCAAATTTGTGTCTATGCTACAATGAATATGAACGTCATTCAGTCTTTCGAGTGTTTTCAGCAGGAAAGTTGAAAGACTCGTTTGTGATATTCTACCCGCCTTAGGGATAAACACTACCTTTACCTCCCTCCATTTTAATGGTAAGTATGTCATTTCAAGGCAACCTTTGAAAATGACAAGAAGCCATGGAAGGATAATGGACGTCTGCTGTAGAGCGGCTGGAACTATACCATCAGGCCCAGCTGACTTAAATGGTTTGAAACTAAACAAAACCCATTTAATTCTGTTCTCTTATATGAATTTTGAAGGATTACTCATCGCCGGAGCCCTCTCACACCTTATGCGTGTGGGATCCACAGAGCAATCCGGGAAGTGGGTACTCAGAAGAAGATCTAGAGTCTCCTCGCTAGAGGATGTCCAAGTATCATCTGATTTCTTTAAGTAGCTTGGACAGCTAGGACTAGAAGCGAGGATCTTACGGAGCCTTGATGCTTCGGAATATTCCTCTATATTGCCGCAGAAGTAAGCTTACTCCAAACACTATTACACAATGGTTGATTGGGTAGTTAAATATATCCTATTATCGTTGTTGTCTGTATTAGTTGTCTCTACCTAACGACTTTTTTGTGTGACACTCCGAATAAATAAAATGTACTGATAATTCGCATTATTATTACTTCGTTTTTATTCTTTTTTTAATTCTGTTTATTCATTGTATTGATATTTTTAATTCAGCGCAAATTTAATATTTTTATATATTTGGTGAAATAGGCTATGAAATTTTTCAAGTGAAAGAGTCAATTTTAAATTTTTCGCATAATTGCACTTTAGAATTTTTGACATTTATTGGGAATTTTTTTGTCAACAAAAAATTGACACTTGCTTTTTACACTGAAGAGAATTTAATTATATATAAAAAGACAAAACGATTTATTTGTACAAATAGTGTCAAATTTAGATTAACAGTATTTGAAAGTAAATTATCATCATTAAAAATAAAATTGATTATAATCATGATATCTTCATTACTTTCAAAGGAACTCAAGCGTTCAAAGGAATGAATTATTAAGGGATTTTTCAAAAATCCCCTGCAGGACCAAACGTAACTAGTCCTAAAAGTAAAGTAACTTTAATGTAGTTTTCACTGAGTAACTTTCATTGAGTTGAAAAGTCATCGAAAAGTAGTGAATTGAGCGGCCACGAACCAGAATTTCAGGGTTGTAGTAACGAACAAAGCAAAAGTCTCAGCGTTGCATCAATTTGTTTCTCCGTGACCAAGGTTGTAATTTGCTCGAAAAAAAGCCACGATAATATTGAAAGTGTAGACGTAGATTTCCATTTTATACAGAATAAATGGAAAAAAATGTTTTGGAAATTTTTGTATAGCGCTTAATAAAAATATTTTTTGGTATGGCTACATATTTTCTATTTTCACTAGAAGGTATTTCATAAAAAACCATTTAAAATGTAGTCGTTTTACTTCTCACTAGTAAGTAGAATGAAAGTAACCAGATATAAGGTAATTTTCTATAGACTGACTACTAGTTGGTTTCAAAAGGACCATATATAAACTAGTCAATATGTCATATCGTAGGTAGTGCGTACTGATGATTTTGCGGCCATTTCATAGAGAAAATCACTAGTTATTTTCGAAGAAAATAGTTGACTATTCAACCACTTGTTGTTTGTTTTGAAAGTAGTTTGTAATCACCATAAAGTTGGGTGAAAGTCCTGCAGAGTCATTATAACATCCAGAATATTATTGGACATCTTCAAATAAGTTAACAAAACACCCTAACTTGTATTATATCGAAATTAAATTTATGTCGATATTTGTAGTATAAATGTAGGAAAAACTTATCTTTGAATAAACGCAAAGTGGCTTTGTAAAGAGTTTATTTGATTTTTCGAGAATTTTCTTGTCCCCACAGCACGAATACGAGTAGTACAACTTTAGTCGATTTTCGATTCGAATAACTCTATTATTCAAGTATCTCTAAATTAACGATTAACTAGTTTCTTTTTTCGAACATTTCCGATTTTTTTTACTCAAAGTGATCTGTTTTTTCTAGTGTTTTTTCGTAATCACTCGCAATATTACATTCCCAGCAAAAGACCCTAATAAAAATTAAAGCTGACGTAAATAATAAATCATGCAAGACTTTTGTTTTTAGGCCAAAATAAAAACGATTTTTTTTAGTTAAGTTATTATAAGATAAGGTGGATAAGATCAATAAGAAATAAGAGAGAAATTTTGGAAATAATTTCTTGAAGAGTTTGCCACTTTGAAAAAAATAGTTCATCAGCAGCAGACTTACAATTTTTATAATTAAGTTGAGAAGGATTCGTGGTAAAGTTTAAATTTTTGTTATTGTGATTTAGATTTTTATCTTATAACATATATTTTTTTCTTATCAATGAAATCCTTATTTTATTCTAAAGTAAAAGAGTATTCTAAAGTATCTACACAGATACGAGTAGATAAATAAATTAAATCTACAAAAATTATATGTCATTTCCATAATTGAAAAAATTTAATCATTCGTTTTTATGTTTAATTCAATAAGGATTACCTAACACATACGCATTATTATCATAGCAACGAAATATTTCAAAGAATTTTTTATGTATAAAAACTAAAAATTTTGGTTATTTATATTTGTCAAATTTCAGCGATTCGATACAAATTATTTATGTTGTATTGGAACTTTTCAAACTTTCACTTATTACTAAAATGTAATCAAATTATTTGTAAACTATTCCGCTGTAAACAGCTATAAGTTGTAAGTGTACGAAGTTTTTATGAGTGTTTTGAGCATTATTAAAGTACATAATATCCACCCTACAACTAACTATCACCCATCACCATCTACCGAATCAACACAATGCTTACGCATTTATAGGGGGCATCCCCTGAGCGTTGGCTTAGTCTAAAAAAAAACATATGCGTCGTTGGACACACAAGTGAAGCGAAGCTTTTTCGCATTTTAACAGATTTGATAATTTAATGGTTTTTTAATTAAATAATTTTTAAATTCGAAAATTTTCAATATCCCCCCTGGAAATGGAAACATTCCCGGATATAAAAAAGAAATATTCCATGGAATGTAGGACGCATTCCCTTCCGTTGGACACTCCATTTCTTTTTTTACATAGCATGTCATTAAAGGGAAACATTCCTCTCCGTTGTGTTAAAAATTAATGTGGAAACATTCCGCTCCACTGTCTTAAAAATTAATGCGGAAACATTCCTCTCCCTTGTTATGAAAATGCACGGCCAGGATTGGAATCCGGGACCCTTGAGCGACAGTCAAGCCCGCTACCACTAGACTATCGAATTCTATAATAAGCAGCTAGGAAACAATGATATTAATATTTTCTGTAGTCATTGCTTGACAGTAAGCCAAGCTTCTTAAAGAAGCGGTTTGGAAACAACATAAATACAAAACTACCCATAAGCTTCCCAAAGATATGGTGGGGAATGTTTCTTTATCACTTTCGATTTTTCCTGGAGGGAAGCGGCTGGGAAACTATGATGTTAATAAGGCAGTTCACGATCTTGTTGCATCGTTGCAAATGCAAAATAAACAGCTTTTACAAAAACAAAAAGCATTGAAAAGCTTTTCCAACATATGCTTTTTGTTTTTGTAAAAGCTGTTTATTTTGCATTTGCACCGATGCAACAAGATCGTGAACTGCCCTAGTATTTTCTGTTGTCATTGCTTGATAATAAGTAAAAGTTTCCATAAGCATTCTTAAAGAAGCGGTTTGGAAACAACATACACAAAAAACTACCCTTAAGCTTCCGAAAGATACGGTAGGGAATGTTTCTTTATCACTTTTAGATGGAAGCCCTCCGATTTTTCCTATAGCTATCAAAAAGTCAACTAAAAAATACACGCTAATATTCACACCAGCACATTTTATTACATTACATTATTATTTTATTTGATTACATGTTACATAATATTTAATTATTTTTGTAAATGTTTTCAATTATTATTATGGAAATTTATTAATGGAATTGTTGGTATTTTAGATTATAGCAAACATATTTTACATATCATCGATATATCTAGCAAATACTGCATCAATAGTTGTCCTTAATCGTATTGTACAAATATTTGGATCGCTTATCATTCGTAAATTATATTTATCAAAAATGCATTGTTTAAGTGCCTGTGAACATTCAAACAGTTGATACCTTGTGATAAGTTTCACCCAGTTCAATGGAGCCTGCACGTGTATAGCCAGTGATGAGGGTAATTTTTTGAGAATTCACTCCAGCAAATCAGAAAACGAGGCGTAAAAAACTTCGCTTCAAAAATGCACTGACAATAATTTATTTACTGATTTTATAGCAATTAAAAAGTGCATACAGGAATAAGAAAAACAAAACCATATGATTTTATTTATTTATTGGTATAAAAGCCTGTCCTACTTCAGGTCCTTCGCACACTTTCTTTTTGGAGCCTTTTGCCGAGATTGGTAACAATCATATTCATACACAACTTCACAAACTGGCCTTGCAACCTTCAATCCGAAGCAACTCAGGTGTCGTTTTGCGGCTTCTACAATTATATTTTTTGGTACAATCGAATCAAAAGAATTTTATAAATTCATCATAACTTTTTTATAAAAGTATGAAAAAAGGTGTAGTTAGATCAAAAACGTACTATTGTAAAAACCCAATATTGCTACTAATAAGTATCAAATATATTTTCTGTGAATACTTGCAGGCTGAACATTTTTGAGAACAGTGTGTCTTGTAAAATTACTTTACTGTCAAAAAATAATTACAATTTGAGAAATACTGTGTGCGGAGCAGCAGTTTGCTTTTTATGTATTAAGATGTGCATACTTTCAGGCTAAACAGTTATTGGACGCGGAGTACCGTGCTTTCCTTTTATATATTAAGATGCTATCTGGTGCACCATATCTTCAGTTAATACTTAATATTAAAAAAACCATACAACTCATAAAAGAATATTGGATCAGTTGGTAGTTTATTGGACTATCAATCGATGGGTTACGAGTTCGATTCTCACTCATACTTAGAAATACTTTTAATTTTATATCATCTTGGTGTAACAGACGCAAGCAAAAAGCAACAACAATTCTAAGAAAAAGGTGTATGGAAAAAAATGTCGTTTTTGAGATTTCCCTCAAGCAAATCACAAAACGAGGCGTAAAAAGCTTCGCTTCAAAAATAATATAACATAACATAAGGTATGTTGTAACATTTTCGTTCGACAGGCGATTTGGTTTGTTTCGAAGTTATGTAATGGCGCTTGTCGCAAAAATTTATTGTTTCCGTATATAAAATTATTTTATTAATGCACAAGCACTTGTTAAGATACTTCCGTCTGTTGTGCCATCTATTTGTCAAAAAAATATATAACTCAGTATAAAGCTCATTGCTACATACGTATATTTACTTCCAAACTTTATCAATTCTCTTTTCAACGGAAATAGTCGGCCATTGCCACAACTTTTGGTACATGTGCCTTCTGGCTCATCAAAATAAAATTTCTCGATCTTTTCCTATCTGGCTACGTAAGGCGAAAGATCAATTCTTCTAAAGTGCGCTACTATATTGCACTAAGTGTAAATATATTAAAGTTAATATTAATAAGTTTTTGTAACTAAATCATCGTAAATAAAATGCTAGCACAAAAATTGGAAATAAGTTGAGAATCTGCAAATTCTTCATGTAAGTGTTGATATAAATTTTCTTTATTTATATATGAGAACAAGTTCTCTTTTTGTATTGCAAACATAGAGTTGCACAAAGGTTTTCTTCTAACTTTACTTATTTCTATTAAAAAATTTTCTAGATAAACTCCGAATCAAATTTTGAAGAAGTTTATTAAAATTAACTTTTTTCTTTTGATTACTCTGATGCCAATCCAAATAAGGGTAAATAATAATTAATTAAAATTTTAATTTTTCTACATAACTAATTAGTTTGATTATGTAGATTGGCACCTAGTTCATGGTTCATAAAAATTTCTCGCAAGATATATTTTCATATCGTTTATTTGAGACGCAATGGACAGAAGATCGTGTCAGCTAAACGTGGAGAGCAGTAATTACTCGACATCCAACGTTATAACCTCGATGTTCTGACCACGCGTGTGAAGAAAAAAAAACTAAAAGTTAAAAAGACACTTAAACAGAAACAAAAAGTGAAATTCTCATTAAATCATTCTTATTATTAAAATTTTAGTAAAATGCTATTAAATTAAATAGAAGAAAA
Organism: Dichetophora obliterata; assembly: GCA_963920525.1. NCBI lineage: Eukaryota > Metazoa > Arthropoda > Insecta > Diptera > Sciomyzidae > Dichetophora > Dichetophora obliterata. The sequence continues at coordinate 126,684,020 of OY986439.1, forward strand.
AAAAAAGCAAAAATACTTAAAGATGAAAAAAAAAGGAAACGAAGTTAAAGTAAAGAATAAAAGTATAAAATTATGTGCATAAAATCGCGGTAAGGAAAAAAAAAAACACAGTGCAGTTTATTGCAACAAAAAGAAAACAACAAAATGTTGCTTCTAAAATCGGTATACATAGCCGATAATTAAGTGATTCAGGCTTATAGCGTGAGATTTTCAGATTTTCTTCGAATTAAATGTTTCTTAAAAAAATAACTAAAATAAAGTTTAAAAATTAAATTTAATGGATAACTTAAGGTAGAATATTTTCATAGTTTTCATTAATTTGTCGAGTGAAATAAGAAAAAAAATGAAAATCTGACAAAGTAAAATAATTTATGTCATGCAAAAAAAAAAAAAAAGAAACCGAAAAGAAAAAAAATCGCAAGTTGGTCACGATCAGGGTAATAAAGAGCGTTAGCAACATGTTGCTGTGCCAAAAATTGAGGCAGGTCAGTTCTTGCTAGCAATAAAAATTAACCAACTTAGATTCCACAGCGAACGCGAGAAAGATCTTTCGTCGTGGGAGCTGCTAAACAACAACAACAACGCAAGTAAGTCTTTGTCACTTGTATGTATGTATGTACCAATTTTAGTTTTTAATTGGATCAAGGTTTTTCGTAACTTAACTAATGGCCTTGATCTTGAACTACAACTTGCATTTTTTTTTGTCAATTCTTTTGCATTAACCCTTTACTGGGCACAAAATAATGTAATAACGAAAAAAGGAGCTGTATTATTTTGCGGTTTTCTTTGTTTTTAATTAATTTAAATTATTTCTATACATTTCTATAGTATTGTTAATGACATTAATAATTTTTTTTATTAATCTAATATTTTTTTTTCTTCTCTAAAATTCATTGGCTTAACATAGATGTTTTTTTTAAATACTTGTGTAATCTTATTGTTAGCCAACATATTATAGTTTAACTGAAAAAAAATAATCAATGGAGTTAATTATAGAAAACTTTGTAGCCACAAACTGAACTTGTTAATTAAATAAAAAAAAAAAAAATGAAATTCTAACTTAATCATATTTTGGTTTCAACGCATGGCAGCAGTAGCCTGATTTGGTTCGTGGGGTCAGAATGAAAATTCTTTTGGTAAATTATCTGACCATGGCTGGGAGGGCGGAGATTTGGTGTTGGTTCATCTTTACACCAAACGTTAATTTTTTTTAAACCCGCTTTTCGAAATGCAATGAGCTAGATTTTCTAATGTTGTCCTTTTGGTTTCTATCAGTCCTCTCTTTTTCCTGTTCCTCGAGCACGCGTAAATTAAAATAATAATTCAAAAACTAATGGGTCGAAATATCAGATAGAGGGAAGAACCCAACCCAATTGCCGACGAGCAAAGCCGTGAGTCGATGCGTGCTAACCTTCTAAGCTGAGAAAAAAAAAAAAAAAAAAACAAAAAAAAAATGTCTTCATTCCAAAAGATAAAATGATCATTAAAACTAGATAACTCATTATAGAAAAAAACGTTATATGTTACATTAATAAATATTATAATTATTATTTTTGGCGCCCAACGTGGGGCCAACACGGCATTTTTCTTTCAACATCTTCAATTATAAGTCCCACGAAAATTCGGCTTTATATATCTATTTTCTTAAATCTTTCTTGGTTGTTCTATTTCGATAACTATTCTCACAGGAAATGCAATTGCTTTCAAATGTTGGCTTTGACCTGTGTTAACAAGTATTCGAAGACTCTAGCTACTTAAAATTGATTTTGGATTAAATTTGGTATGAATTGTATATAGTTTCAATTTACTGAACGTGTAACTGCCATATTTGATTTCAAATATTCCTTTATAACTTTCTATGTTTTTTTTTATTAGCGTCTGCTGACCGGAAATGCGGATTTGTGGATAAATTAGCTACAATCTGACCACAGCAAAAGCTTTTAAAAAAAAATTTGTTTGTTCTGATCGTTGCTTGGAATATTATTGACTATGTTCTGAAAGCTAAGTTGATAACCAACAAAGATCAATCTTTTCTTCGTGTTCCTAATACTTATTGCATTTTGTTTGGTAAGGTTTAATTAACCATTTTACGGGCTCTGTTTGGCATGCAATGAAACCAATAGATTTATGAGTATATTTGTTTTTATATTTTATCTTTAAATATTTCTCTTGTTTTTCTTAAAAAAAAGTAGTAGTACTCACAAGTTGTACTCAAAGTAGTACTCACAAGTTGTAAAAATTTAAATTTTTTTTTATTTCTAATCTAACCCGGTTGATACAGTAAACTTATTTGTTTTTCTTTTTTTTCGATTTTGATTCGAACAACTGTTAGGTTCAACCGACTGCATTTTATAAGTTCATAATTCTCCATTTCTTACTTTTACGCTAAAAAAAAAATGACGTCAGTTCGCCACAGTAATGAAGATTTAGCGTCTGATTCGACTCTTCCTACTTGTCCTATCTGTGCAAAGCAAATCATTCTTCGGTCTTTAGTAAAGACTAATTGTGGTCATGATTTCCACAACGCTTGCCTTATGAAGTACGTTCAAACGAAGAGTAATTGTCCAGCTTGTAATGCAAGAATCACAAGTCCTCTAAGTTCTTCACAAATGTCCAAAACAAACACCCCTACAAAATTTTCTGACGCGGTGCACAATACCAGATCACAAGCACGGAAAACACCTGCAAATGAAGCGGCTAGTGGATCAAGCCATGCTATTCCGCCTGGTACACAATATCAGTCTGATACATCTCAAAATTTTTCTCCAGAACAGCAACAAAGAGATACTTTAAGAAACCTTGTTACAGCTGCGGTCGGAGCTCAACATGCAGAACTTTTATCTACACTCAGCCAACAAATGACTCGAATCATAGAATCGAATATCGAGATTGGGTTTAATCGGTTGAGGCTACAGAATACTCCCCAGATAGGTGCACCACAACAAAACTTAGCTGTAAATTCTCCTATTCAAGGACCGTCTCGTAACGTCCAGTTTCAACCTATTGAGCATCAAACTATTGAACAGCTGTTAGGCTTGCCTTCAGTTGCAGCTGTACCGAACGAACGCGCTGATTTAATGGCTACTATGTCGCTGCCAAACAATTCACCAGCTGCTCGTAGTAGCAATACGCCTTCTGCAGTACTGGTACGTTCTGACAAAGTTAGTCAGATTATTTTTAATTGGAAGGTTAAGTTTACCGGTGGTCCCGATGGATTGCCAGTGGAAAATTTTATTTATCGAGTAGAGGCTCTTACAAATCAGACACTTGATGGAAATTTCGATACAGTTTGTAGACATGCAAACATTTTGTTTGACGGAAAAGCCAACAATTGGTTTTGGCGCTTTCACAAAGCTGTTCGAGATTTCAGGTGGAATGATTTATGTATCGCCTTACGAAGACAATATAGGGATTCGAGAACCGATATAGATTTTAAGGAATTAATTAGGGATCGCAAGCAAAAACCTAATGAAACCTTTGACAGTTTTTACGATTGTATATTGGAGCTTATTGATCGACTAGAATTACCGATTCCTGAAAGTAATCTTGTGGAAATTTTACGACGCAATTTATTGCCCGAGATACAACACGAAATCCTTATCTTACAAATATCGACTGTATCACAATTGCGTGAAATATGTCGAAAGCGGGAGTTTTTCCTAAATGATATTCGTCGTAAGTATCAAGCTGATAATTGTAAATTGCCTCGTAAACATGTTTCACAGATTGACGATAATTTTGTAAGTGATTCATGTACAGACACAGATTTTTCTTGCGAGGAAGTCGCTGCAGTTTCGCTAATATGTTGGAACTGTAACAAAGCTGGTCATCGCTACCAAGACTGCCTTGGTGAGCGTAACGTTTTCTGTTTTGGGTGTGGAGCACCAAACATTTATAAACCAAACTGTACAAAATGCACTGATTCAAAAAACTTGAGATCGAATGCACTGAAAAGTGCATTCAAACCTTTTCCGATACAGGTACGCAAACACCAATCAACCAACACGGAATAAATAGTTCTTGTTCTTTGCCTTTAATCCTCCAAAAACGTTCTTGTGTTGAAAATGACAGTCAATGTTTTTTTAATAATCAAATTTCGTTTAAGCCTTATCACATTCGGTTAGCTGAATACAAAATTGCTCGAAATAGGATTTTTAATGATTTTCCAACTCACAAAAAGACTCGTTCTAGCTTAAGGATGCAAATATTTTGGAAAAATATACGTAAAAATCGTAAGAATTTTATTTGTTTTATAAATTCGCTTAGTAAAAATCCATCAGATATCCGCCCATATGCTGAAGTTATGTTATTTGGAAAAAGTATGAAAGGCTTATTAGACACTGGTGCCTCGATTAGTTGCTTAGGAGCAGGAGCTGCTCATGAGTTTTTAACAGCAAAATTACCGTATAAAAAAATCTCGTCATGTGTTAGGACGGCTGATGGAAATTCACAAAATATAATCGGTCAAATTGATACAAAAATTCTCTTCCGTGGAGTTTCCAAAAATATTTCGGTTTTCATCATTCCATCGCTCTCGCAAGATTTATATTTAGGCGTGGACTTTTGGAAATTATTTGATTTGCTTCCTACTCCATTTGTTAATGAATTAGACACCAACAATCCAGAAATTCACTCTCTAACTGCTTATCAATCACAAAAATTACGGAATGTAATAAATTTGTTCCCCTCATTTTCTAAAGAAGGTCTTGGCAAGACCAATGTTATCTCCCACGTAATTGATGTCGGTGAAACCAAGCCTATCAAGCAGAGGCATTTTCCAGTCTCTCCAGCAATAGAAAATTTGATCTACGATGAAGTTGATAGAATGTTAGGTCTAGGGATTATAGAAGAGTCAGAAAGTGCTTGGTCGTCACCAATAGTTCTCGTTAGAAAACCTGGTAAGGTGAGATTATGTTTGGATAGCAGAAAGGTAAACGCTGTAACTGTTAAAGATGCGTATCCTCTCCCAAACATTGACGGAATTCTTAGCAGACTTCCAAAAGTTGAATTTATATCCAGTCTTGATCTAAAAGATGCCTTCTGGCAAATTCCTTTAGACCCTGCGTCTCGTGACAAAACTGCCTTTACTGTACCGGGAAGACCATTATATCACTTCAAAGTCATGCCATTTGGATTGTGCAACGCACCGCAAACAATGACGCGGTTAATGGATAAGGTTGTTCCTGCTCATCTCCGAACACAGGTTTTTGTTTATTTGGACGATTTATTGGTTTTGTCCGAAAGTTTCGAAATGCATTTGGAAGTGTTGAGAGAGTTAGCGGGGCACATAAGAATAGCTGGGTTGACATTAAACGTAGAAAAAAGTAAATTCTGTTTGCGTGAAGTCAGGTATCTGGGGCATATTGTTGGAAAAGGTACCATTCGAACAGATCCTGAAAAAGTGTCCGCTATAACCGAATTTCCGCCACCTCGATCCGTTAAGCAGGTTCGTCGGTTTTTAGGTATGTCCGGGTGGTATAGGAAGTTCATCAAAAACTATGCTTCGATTACAGCTCCGTTGACTGATTTACTTAAAAATAGTCGAAAATTTTTGTGGAATGATGATGCTCAAAAGGCTTTTGATGATTTAAAGTCCATTTTAAGCTCAGCTCCTGTATTGCACAGTCCAGATTTTTCGCAACCATTTTTCATACATTGCGATGCTTGCACTACGGGTATAGGAAGTGTATTGGTTCAGATAAATGCGGAGGGTGAAGAGTTTCCTATAGCATTTATGTCAAAGAAACTCAATCAAGCCCAACGTAAATATTCGGTAACCGAACAAGAATGCTTGGCAGCAATGCTAAGCATTAAAAAGTTCAGAGCATATGTGGAAGGACATGAGTTCACAGTGATAACAGATCATGCTTCACTAAAGTGGCTCATGTCTCAAACAGACCTGAGTACAAGACTTGCAAGATGGGCTTTAAAACTTCAGGGCTATTCTTTTAAAATTACGCATCGTCGAGGAAGTCAAAACATAGTGCCTGATGCTCTTTCTAGAGTAAACACTACTGATCTGTCTGCTTTCGAATGTGGGGTTTTGGTTGATTTAAAGTCAAAAGAATTTCAATCAGATGAATATACTTCACGTGTTAAGAAAATTAAAGAAAACTCCGAAAATTTTCCAGACTTAAAAGTAATTGATGATTTCTTATATAGAAGAAGCGAACACTCGAGTAGCGAGCAAGTGCATGATGACCACGTTTGGAAACTTTGGATTCCAAAAGGTTTGGTGAAGGAAGTTTTGTCTAAATCTCACAACGATCCGTTGGCATCACACGGTGGAATTAATAAAACATTAGAAAGGGTGCGTCGGTATTTCTACTGGCCAAATTTAGTTGTCGACGTCAAAAATTTTATTAACTCTTGTGATGTGTGTAAAGCTACAAAACATCCAAATTTTGTTACTCGACCACCAATGGGTAAACAATCTGTTACTGATCGCGTTTTTCAAAAACTCTATGTTGATTTTTTAGGGCCCTATCCCAGATCTCGTTCGGGCAATATAGGTATTTTCATCGCCCTTGACCATTTCTCGAAGTACCCATTCTTGAAGCCAGTTCGTAAATTTACTGCTGATGTTGTTATACAATTTTTGGAACAAGCTGTTTTTCATACATTTGGAGTTCCAGAGACTATTGTCTCTGATAATGGCTCACAATTTAAGTCTAGTCTTTTTAACAACTTTCTCAGAAAATATAAAGTCAATCATGTTTTTACTGCCATCCATTCGCCACAGTCGAATGCAAGCGAACGAGTAAATCGTTCTGTTATTGCAGGTATTAAAGCATATATTAACCCTGATCAAAAAGATTGGGATGAGAATCTTAGCCAGATCTGTTGCGCACTTCGCTCAGCTGAGCATGCTTCATTAGGGACATCACCATATTTCATTGCGTTTGGCCAACATATGGTTACCGATGGTGCCATGTATCATTTGCTACGACAACTCAACTTACTCGAAGATCGTACTGTTAGGTTCACTAGAGAGGAGTCCATTGATATCTCACGTAATAGAGCAGTTCTAGTTAATAATAAACAACAGCAACGGAATGAAAAAGTGTATAACCTAAAATCACGGATGGTAAGCTTCAATGAGGGACAGGAAATCTATCGTAGGAATTTTCAACAAAGTAACTTTGAGAAGGGATTCAACGCAAAGCTGGCACCGGCATGGATAAAGGCTCGCGTAAGGAAAAAAATAGGAAATTGTTACTACCAAGTAGAAGACCTACAGGGTAGGTTTGTTGCTACATATCACGCAAAAGATTTAAAACAGTGATTAATCCTTTAAATTTGTGATGCCTCATTTTGCTCCAAGTAACGTTGCTCCAAGCGGTTATCAGCTTTTGTGCGGTATTCGAAATCCCCCCAAAATCTGATCTTGGCAGGGGGGAAATGTAATGGCGCTTGTCGCAAAAATTTATTGTTTCCGTATATAAAATTATTTTATTAATGCACAAGCACTTGTTAAGATACTTCCGTCTGTTGTGCCATCTATTTGTCAAAAAAATATATAACTCAGTATAAAGCTCATTGCTACATACGTATATTTACTTCCAAACTTTATCAATTCTCTTTTCAACGGAAATAGTCGGCCATTGCCACAACTTTTGGTACATGTGCCTTCTGGCTCATCAAAATAAAATTTCTCGATCTTTTCCTATCTGGCTACGTAAGGCGAAAGATCAATTCTTCTAAAGTGCGCTACTATATTGCACTAAGTGTAAATATATTAAAGTTAATATTAATAAGTTTTTGTAACTAAATCATCGTAAATAAAATGCTAGCACAAAAATTGGAAATAAGTTGAGAATCTGCAAATTCTTCATGTAAGTGTTGATATAAATTTTCTTTATTTATATATGAGAACAAGTTCTCTTTTTGTATTGCAAACATAGAGTTGCACAAAGGTTTTCTTCTAACTTTACTTATTTCTATTAAAAAATTTTCTAGATAAACTCCGAATCAAATTTTGAAGAAGTTTATTAAAATTAACTTTTTTCTTTTGATTACTCTGATGCCAATCCAAATAAGGGTAAATAATAATTAATTAAAATTTTAATTTTTCTACATAACTAATTAGTTTGATTATGTAGATTGGCACCTAGTTCATGGTTCATAAAAATTTCTCGCAAGATATATTTTCATATCGTTTATTTGAGACGCAATGGACAGAAGATCGTGTCAGCTAAACGTGGAGAGCAGTAATTACTCGACATCCAACGTTATAACCTCGATGTTCTGACCACGCGTGTGAAGAAAAAAAAACTAAAAGTTAAAAAGACACTTAAACAGAAACAAAAAGTGAAATTCTCATTAAATCATTCTTATTATTAAAATTTTAGTAAAATGCTATTAAATTAAATAGAAGAAAAAAAAAAGCAAAAATACTTAAAGATGAAAAAAAAAGGAAACGAAGTTAAAGTAAAGAATAAAAGTATAAAATTATGTGCATAAAATCGCGGTAAGGAAAAAAAAAAACACAGTGCAGTTTATTGCAACAAAAAGAAAACAACAAAATGTTGCTTCTAAAATCGGTATACATAGCCGATAATTAAGTGATTCAGGCTTATAGCGTGAGATTTTCAGATTTTCTTCGAATTAAATGTTTCTTAAAAAAATAACTAAAATAAAGTTTAAAAATTAAATTTAATGGATAACTTAAGGTAGAATATTTTCATAGTTTTCATTAATTTGTCGAGTGAAATAAGAAAAAAAATGAAAATCTGACAAAGTAAAATAATTTATGTCATGCAAAAAAAAAAAAAAAGAAACCGAAAAGAAAAAAAATCGCAAGTTGGTCACGATCAGGGTAATAAAGAGCGTTAGCAACATGTTGCTGTGCCAAAAATTGAGGCAGGTCAGTTCTTGCTAGCAATAAAAATTAACCAACTTAGATTCCACAGCGAACGCGAGAAAGATCTTTCGTCGTGGGAGCTGCTAAACAACAACAACAACGCAAGTAAGTCTTTGTCACTTGTATGTATGTATGTACCAATTTTAGTTTTTAATTGGATCAAGGTTTTTCGTAACTTAACTAATGGCCTTGATCTTGAACTACAACTTGCATTTTTTTTTGTCAATTCTTTTGCATTAACCCTTTACTGGGCACAAAATAATGTAATAACGAAAAAAGGAGCTGTATTATTTTGCGGTTTTCTTTGTTTTTAATTAATTTAAATTATTTCTATACATTTCTATAGTATTGTTAATGACATTAATAATTTTTTTTATTAATCTAATATTTTTTTTTCTTCTCTAAAATTCATTGGCTTAACATAGATGTTTTTTTTAAATACTTGTGTAATCTTATTGTTAGCCAACATATTATAGTTTAACTGAAAAAAAATAATCAATGGAGTTAATTATAGAAAACTTTGTAGCCACAAACTGAACTTGTTAATTAAATAAAAAAAAAAAAAATGAAATTCTAACTTAATCATATTTTGGTTTCAACGCATGGCAGCAGTAGCCTGATTTGGTTCGTGGGGTCAGAATGAAAATTCTTTTGGTAAATTATCTGACCATGGCTGGGAGGGCGGAGATTTGGTGTTGGTTCATCTTTACACCAAACGTTAATTTTTTTTAAACCCGCTTTTCGAAATGCAATGAGCTAGATTTTCTAATGTTGTCCTTTTGGTTTCTATCAGTCCTCTCTTTTTCCTGTTCCTCGAGCACGCGTAAATTAAAATAATAATTCAAAAACTAATGGGTCGAAATATCAGATAGAGGGAAGAACCCAACCCAATTGCCGACGAGCAAAGCCGTGAGTCGATGCGTGCTAACCTTCTAAGCTGAGAAAAAAAAAAAAAAAAAAACAAAAAAAAAATGTCTTCATTCCAAAAGATAAAATGATCATTAAAACTAGATAACTCATTATAGAAAAAAACGTTATATGTTACAGTTATTTTCGAACATTTAACATCTGCTCGCAAGTTTTTTTTCTGATAGTTGGCATGTTAATAACGTGAATCAATATATAAAAAAAGGTTATTAAGAAAATTTTAATTTAAACTAAAAATTATAAATTAGTCATTTTAAGCAAATAACATTGTTTGGCAAAAAAAGGGAACTTAATTTGAACAAATAGTTCTAAGGTTACCATATATGTATATACTCTAGTTAAAACCAATTTTTTTTATAATTTTACTAACTCAAAATCAATATTAAACAGTTCTGTGTTCAATAAATAATAAAGATTAAATGAAACCATGCTTGATTGAATAAATATAGGTTTTTATATTTACTTTGCTTCCAGATCACTGCCACCAAATCAAAGTGATATTTTATGGCAAATATCGCCTGTCGAAAGTGTTACAACATACCGACTTTCGATAATTTCGACAACTTCGAAAGTCTCGAAGTTACAACATGTTGCCACAGATATACACTAAAAACTACCATGCTTTTTTATGCTGTATACTGTAATATAAGACAAATTTTCTACTGAGTATTTCTACTGATGATTGAAAGATATACATGCCAGTCAAAAATGTATACAGAAGTATCCAACTTATAACAAAGGTATCAACGTATTAAATTCAAAAGTCCCCAAGCCACAAAAAAGTTTCACTATGGGTATTCAGTAAAATTTGTGAAGTCCTCCTAAGTTGCTAAATTGTTAAAGTTAGCAGCCGTTGATGTGAATAGCACCTGCTAAGATATTTGCAAATGTTAGTTTGGCAACTTTCAATGCAGCAATAGATCTGTGCTTTAATAACTCGTGTAACCAAAAATTTATTTTAATTTTTATATTACAGTGCGTTAACACTTTTGATACATTTGCTACTCAGAATCTTTGAAATGTTTTAAATCTCTACCAACCCCGTTACAAAATTTTCATTTTTTTATTAATAAAGGGCAGTTTTTAGACTTTGAAGCTGCAAATCACAAATAATTTGGTACTTGTTAGAACTCATTCCCAAAACCATTCATCACTACACTCAATCAGCCCTATAATGAATAATTTTTTACGCGTAATCGGAAAAGGCAGTTTTCGTTTTTAAGATAAAGCTCAAGAACATTTTGGAAATGATGAATAAAATTGAAATGTGGAAAAAATTTCCAAAATGTTCTTGAGCTTTATCTTAAAAATTAAAACTCCCTTTTCCGATTACACTTGAAAAATTATTCATGAAAGGGCTGAATAAGTTTGACGTTTCCAACTTAACAAATGGCATCTGCTAAACTGAGACACGGAATCTTTTCCCATACAAAATTTTGACTTAACAAATTTATTAATTATTTATTATTAATTATTTATTTATTTATTAATTTTAACAAATGTAGTGAATATCATTATTATAATATAAAAAATAATAATTTTCATTTAAACAAACACCACTTCTATACCTCAACAATAACTCAGCTTTTTGTTACTTTACTTTCTCGAAAATCCGGGCCCCTTAAGACTCCGGGCCCGGGAGGAAACACCCCGCCGAGAGGGGGGCTCTGCTCGTTGCAGATCTCTGGTCTACATGAAAATAATCGTAATGAATTTATTTTTCTTAACCTATTAAGCGCCACTGTACTTATTTGAGTACAGCAAAATATTTTTAGCTTTTAAAGTTTTCTTTGTTGTTAAGCATTAGTGATTTTTTTTGTTAATTGCCAATTGTTAAGCGGGTCAATTCCATTTGTTTCTCATATTTTTTTTAAATATTTTTTCTTAAAAAAAAAAATAAAAAAATAAAAAAAAAATAAAAATAAATAAAAAAACCATTTTTTTTTGTTATTTTAGTTTGTTTTATATTGTAAAATACACATTTTTTGTACTTTTCACTTTTACTTTTCATTTAGCTGTTAATGGGTTAAAAACGTTAAGAATTTTAAATTATGTCTTAAAAAATTATGCTAATAAACATACACACATAATACATTTTTTTTGGTAAATAATAATAAGCGTAAGTTGCTTGTCAACTGCGTCATAATAATCAAAAAACGTTGTATCTAGTCTAGTTATGCTAAATGCAGATAGTGTGGCATAAGCATAACCTGTAATTCTACTCCTAAAAATACCCATGGCGATGTAATATTTTTCAGATCCTTCCGAATAACATTTCATTACAAATTCTGTGGCAGATCGCAATGCAGGATAAGCAGATGAATCGCCATTAAACTCGGGCAGAGACTTAACGAGGTCGAGACTAGCATTGTACACTTCAGACCTTGTGATGGTCTGCAATAAGCTTCAACCGTAGGAATTTCAAGGCGGTGGAGTGCCATTGTCAAGTAATCTATCTGTTTATTGAATTCCCGTCTAATCTGCTCAGTCGTTTGCCGTACAATTTCTTAAACTTAAATTATTTTTAATAATTCAGATAATTAAAAGTGGATTCAAGGCTATTTTTATTATAATTGTGTTTGTATTTTAATAATGTACTAGCTGAACCCGGTGTGCTTCGCTACCCCCCTCGTTATAAAATAAAATTAAAAGTATTTATATATTTACAAAAATTTATTTATTTAATTTAAATTTAATTATTGCAATGCTTCTCCCCTTTTTTTGTTGTTAACCAATTGGAATTCAGCACTGAACCGCATGTAATTTGCTTCATGCTCCCCCTTTTTATTTTTAGACCAATCAAAAAGCAGCAATTACACAATCAGCTGTTTCGCAGTCAGTTGTGGGAGAATGAGAATATGGGGTTACTCCACTCTCTATTTTAATTAACACATTTTACAAAATCAGCTGTTTTGCAGAAAGTTGTGGGAGAAAGAGAATGGGGCTACCCCACTATTTTAATTATTACGTATTTTAAATTTGAGGTAAAGGCGTTAATAAACGTAGTAAAAAAGTAGGTGCAGAAGTGTGCATGGTTGAAAAATATTATCATGTTATTAGAATTCCTGAGTCAAAGCTGCACGCAGTGAAAATTTAAGATCGGTTAACAGGTCCAGCCTCCAATATATCGCAAACAGAGGGGCGTGTTCTGCCCACTTTTCTTTTGGTACGTATTTCTATTCATGCCAATACCATACATAGCAAATACTGCCGCCGTTGGTCAAAAAATGCCCAAGATATGACGATTTTAAATTTTGGGTTATATGGGCGAGGCCATGCCCCTTTTTCCACTCACAACTTTATATAGTCAAGAATTTAATATTTCGTAAGAATGTCCTATTGTGAAAATTTAATGACGATCAGTCCAGTAGTTAAGACTATATTACGATTTTTAATTTTCCTAAAAAGGGGCGTGATCCCACCCACTTTTATCCTGGTATGTATTCCTAATTATGCCAATACCATAAGTACCAAATATCATCGACGTAGGTCAAAAAATGCCCAAAATATGGCGATTTAAATTTTTGGGTTATATGGGCGGTGCCACGCCCCTTTGTACAATAAAAACTTCATTAGCCTATTATTTCTTCCAGAGTCAGAAGGAGAGGGTTTAGACTCCTATAAAGCACAAACAAACAAACAGACAGAGAGACATTCATTTTTATATATATAGATTGAAAGCAGATTAATTATAATTAAAGTAAAATGGGGCGAAAAAGGGGGATTTGGTAATAAAAAAATCTATGGCTACCTTACCTGTAGATAAAAAGTATATAAAACTTTAGGTAAATACATATTACAAAAAAGTATTTTGTATAGCAAACATTATTAGTGGTATAAGTAAGTATCTGAATTTAAAAAAGGGGCGGTGAAGTGTGCGTGGTTCATAGTAATATGGCGACGTTAACAGTGTTAAGAGCAATATACTACCAAATAAAAAATAATCCGTCCAAACAAAAACTTTAAAACTTAAATTTGGCGTGAAAAGGGGCGTCAAAGGGTGCGTGGCGTAAGAAATGTTTATTTCTACCTCGCCTGGAGTATAATGTGTATACAATTTGAAGTAAATCTGTTAAAAACTATATGGGAGCCAGTACATAATTTTAAAAAAGTGGACGTAAAAGTGGGCGTGGTCGAAAAAAGTACCCTATTAATCATGCCAGAGTCCCAGTTAAATGCTGTGAAAATTTCAGTAAGATCGGTCCAGAGTTTTGGTCTCCTATAAGGTACAAACAAACAAATAAACAAACACACATTCCATTTTATATATATAGATTTGAGATAGCTAATAGATCCAGAAATATATTTTTTAATGTATTTAAGTGCAAAATCAATTTATAACTTACAGTTTTATTAATCAAATTTAGTAACTTAATTCTACGTAGTCTTCTTCTTTAAATCGTTGTTTAGATCTGTTTAGAAGTTGGTGGATGACCCTTCCCATCTGGATTTATTTTTGTGGATTCGAATACTGGTAGTTTCTGATATTTTTCAATGCTGGTCTTCTTTCTTGATATTTTTAAAAATTGATTTTTCTTCTGAAATTCCTTTTTTAACCTTACAAGTTATTTTAGGAAAAGCCTTAGCATGATCCAACAATGATTTTATTTAGCAAGCCACACGTAGGGCGCCCAATTAAAAATTTAAAGAGTTTTTGAAATTTTTTAATAAATTTTATTATTATAAGTGTTTCTGGTTCGGAGTTTCAATACTTTCTATTTTTAATCGATATAAAAAATTGTTCTTCTTGAAGTTCAAAATCAAAAAATTGAATATAAAAAGCAAACATAAAATAACTTCAAGTGGGTGTAACATTAAACAAAACGAAACAAAAAAGATATTTTAGCTTGTAAAGCTGTTTCCTTAACTTATATAAGTAACTAAGGTACTTGGAGTAAAAGCAAGTTTCATCGTTTAACATTTACAAGCGATCACTCTCTCCTCTCTCTTACCTGTTTCGTAGAAAAACAGTTGTCTTATCTGTAGTTTTTCAATATAGAAAAATAAAACGAAAAGAAATAACAATTAAAATAATATCTCTTGATTTGCAATGGCAGTATTAATTCTAAAGAATTTTTTTGTTTGATTGCAGCGATGCCCACAAAAATTATTTGAAGAGTCCAAAAACCACAAAAAGCAACATAAAAAAAAAATTTAAATATAGATGCAATGACAAATTACCCATGACTCGAAGGCTAGCAGAGTTCGCGACAGCGAACTTATGTATATGTACACTGTGAAAATAATGAATCAATTTATTCCTAATGTGGAGGTTTTCAGATATCCTTTTTTATTTTTTGTTTTATACTATGTTTTCATCTGCTCGAAATCTTGAGATTTTGAAAGAGTGATTTCAAAGACATGACAGCTAGATTTCATTTAACAATTAAGACTTCATTTGATAAATTTAAGAATGAGTAAATCGTGAAAGAGCAATTGTGTTGTTGCATTTCTTTTGCTATTTCCGGAGCTCTTAAATTTTTTTCTCCAAAATTGCCACTAACAATTGCTCCTTACTAAAGCTCCTAGCCTATTTATTTTCATATTTCCTTTGTCAGAAGGCATTTTTCATTTTTATCGTTATTGTTATTGTTATTGTTTTTTTTTTTTTATTAAATAATTTATAAGATGTCATTGCCAATTGTCAATATGAAAAATTTGACATAAGCTGAATAGTGCTGGATACTGATATAACTTTTCAGGGATACCGCACTGCATTTTATGAGATTTTGTATTAGATTTTGTCGAAATCACAAGATTTTAAAATCTTAAACTTGTATAGAAAACTCTGTTGATTTCAATACGGATTTTACGAAATCTCACAAAATTTCAAGATTTCGACTAGATGGAAACATAGTATTATAGTTTTTAATTTTTTTTTATTTTTATTTTTTTAATTTCTTTTTTATGTTTGTTTTTTTTTTGTAAATTTTCTATTATAAATTTTTTTAATTTTTTAATCGTATAATTTTTATTTGCTTTAACCCTAAGTTTCTATATTTTTTATTATCTTACTGTTTTATTATTAACTAAACTGTTATATTACTAAGATTTAAATCTTTTATGAAAAAAAGGTAAACTCCCAGTTTTCCCTAAATTCTTTCCTTACCATTTTTCAAGGATTAATAACCCCTATAAAAATAATTTATTCTGATGCAATATAAAAAAGTACCAACCTGCAAATATTCATTAACTTTTTCTCAATGTGTATTCGCACAACGAAAAATATAAAGAATACGACGCATGCTGTTAACGTCTATAATGCGAATGCCAAAAACAGTGCAAAACAGCGGCGATCGATGGTGCCAAAGAACAAAAACAACAAACGCATAATAGCTACAAACGCATAATAGCTATCTATCAAATCTATTCTTCGAAAGAACAAAAACATAATAACATTAACCCGAAACACCCTGTCGTTGCAAAATGGCAACGCAAACACAAACACTTAAAATGTGCTTATTTCAGTTTAAACCATTTTATATTTGCGTTAACAGGGCATTCTGAAAATTTAAAAAAAAATTTACTCAGGATGATTCGGGTTAAGAAGCGAGGCTGAAATTGCAAACTGAAATCGCAAAATTACAAAAATCATGCAAATATTGCAATTGTTGTCAAAGAGTGGAAAGAGTGGAAAGAGTTAGGCGCTGGCACTGCTGTTTTAGTGCATGTTTATGTAAAACGAAACGAAGGCTGAAAGTGGTGCGAGAAACAGTAAGCAATACATTTTTTCATATCCAAAAATATTGTTGCTCGACGTTCATCTTTCGTTTCGTTTTACATAAACATGCTGTAAATTTCTAAAGTTTACAAAACAATACTCTTTTTAGCAAACTTTGCGCTGTAACTGCTCCATGTCAGAAGTGTTATGTTTTAATTTATTTGCTCTATTTAAATGCATAACTGCAAGAAAAAAAACGACTTATCCATTTCAGTTTTACTAAATAAGTGGCATTTTAAAGTGTTTAATTAAATTCAATCAAGTGTTTGTATTGATTGCTTAGTTTTTAACTGTTTCTTATGTTTTATGCTTTTAATGCAGAATGTTTTTCTAACAAAAATATTAAAAATCGTTAAAAGTTCTGAGTGTTGTTTCAGCCAGAGACCGAACTAAGTATGCATTTTTTAATATAAAGCAAAAAATAATAATTATCTTGTAACTTTTAGAATTTTGAGCGTAAAATAATAATTATTTCTGCTTTTTTTTTAAGGCAAAAATAAAAATCAAAATTTGCCCGATATTTTTTTGGTCACAAAATAACTGGTATGTTTTGATTTTTATTTTTTAAAGCAAAAATAAAAAGCAAAGTTTGCCCGATATTTTTTTGGTCACAAAGTAACTGGTAAGTTTTGATTTTTATTTTTTCAATCAAAAATAAAAAGTTTTACTTTTTGCTTTAAAAACTTTTGCTTTTGTTTAATTTTTGCTTGAAAAATAAAAAGGAAATTTTCCCAATATTTTTTTGAGCACAAAATAACTGATATATTTTCCCAATATTTTTTTGAGCACAAAATAACTGATATATTTTGATTTTTATTTTTTAAATCAAAAATAAAAAGTAAAGGTTGCCCGATATTGTTTCGGTCACAAAATAACTGGTAAGACTTGATTTTAATTTTTTAAATCAAAAATAAAAAGTAAAGGTTGCCCAATATTTTTTTGGTCACAAAACAACTGGTATGTTTTGATTTTTATTTTTTAAAGCAAAAATAAAAAGTAGATTTTGCCCGATACTTTTTTGGTCACAAAATAACTGGTGTGTTTTGATTTTTATTTTTTAAAGCAAAAATAAAAAGTAAAGTTTGCTCGATATTTTTTTGAGCAAAAAATAACTGGTAAGATTTGATTTTAGTTTTTTAAGGCAAAAATAAAAAGCAAAATTTGCCCAATATATTTTGGAGCACAAAATAACGTGTAAATATTGATTTCTATTTTTTTTTATTCAAAAATTAAAAGCAAAATTAGGATTTTAGTTTACGGTTGAACCAAAATTGAGAAATAATAATATACTGCTTCTATTGAAATACACATTATATTAAGTGCTTGTTGAACTCAATAATAGCTTAGAACAGAATCCGCTGCATTAGAATTGCATTGATTAATACAACAACAAAAA
Organism: Dichetophora obliterata; assembly: GCA_963920525.1. Lineage (NCBI taxonomy): Eukaryota > Metazoa > Arthropoda > Insecta > Diptera > Sciomyzidae > Dichetophora > Dichetophora obliterata. The sequence continues at coordinate 126,701,927 of OY986439.1, forward strand.
CGACAGATGGTTTTGTGGTTTTTTTATTGTCAGTTTCTGTTCTAACTACTGCAATTTGTGAAGTATGTTTGTAATCCTCTTCTTTGGCCGATTTCGTTTTTTACTTAGTTCTCTTTACCTTTTTATTCTATTCATCGCTTTTGAATTGTTCAAGACATAGTAGAATAATAAGGTAGGGTAAAGGGATTCACCACACCGACAGCTTATGTCAAAATTAATTCTTGCGATGCCACTTTTCATTATTGTTGATTATTGTGGGACAAATGCTTTGAGGGAAAATTATGCTAGAGTAAAAAGGATTAAACAAGAACAAATATATCTATTATTAAATAAATAAACTTTTATGTGATATCGAAGTATTATTTTCACTTATTTCTTACTGCCCATTATTTTTTTTTTGTGTTAATTATTAATTTTTGACGTAGAATTACGTCATTCTCGGAGTTTAGTAGGGTGGTTGATTGCGATCAGAAATCATTTGCAATGTCACATTTTGAAAGTACTGAAAGTAGAATGTGGAGGTAAGCATTTGTTGGTCTCGTTGATCCACACTGGGAGAAAAATTCATGCTTGAAATCTCTAACTTATATAAATTTTACACAATTACATGAAATAAAGCCAACATTTGATGTTTCTGTTTTATTTGCGCATGGTTTTTGTTTAAGGTAACAAAATCTATCGCCTGCATTGGTTCTTGTATATGATACCATTTTTGTACCACTTTCACTAAAGTTGAATGGTTTTAAATGCCGTTTCAAATAGACAAATCCAAGTTACACCAAAAATTATTCGCAACAGTAAGCAATGGTGAGGCAATTTTTTTTTATAATATTAAATCTATTAATTTAAATCAAGTCAGCAACGATAAGCCAAAACGTCTTATAACTATTGAAGATATCAATTGCGATGTGGATGATGAAAATGTACGGTTTAGTTTACTACAGCTAATTAATGACAAGCGTGATGTATTTGCAGACTGGTTGGGTGACTTAGGAAAGACATATTTAATTGTGATGAAAATTGAGGTAAAGTGTTAGGAGCTGGTCGCTCAAAGACCTTACCGTATACCTGAACTGAAAAAAACACTAGTGACCGACAAGATTAACGAATTATTGGAGAACGATATAATAACGAGTTCTGAATCTGATTATGCGAGCCCCATTTTAATAGTAAAGAAAAAGAATGACCAAGATTGTCTCTGTGTAGATTTTAGGCACTTGAATCGGCATCTCAACAAGAAAATTTATCCGATGCCAAATATTGAGAAACGGTTGCAAGAGGCGGCTCAGTATACGTATTTTACTACTCTGAACTTAAACAGCGGCTACTAGCAAATTCCTATTGAACCAGGTAGCAGGAAATTCACAGCTTTCTGTACGACGCAAAATTAACGCTGAACCTGCAAAAATGCGAATTTCTTAAACGAACGGAACAATTTTTAGGTCATGAACTTTCACCTCAAGGGATAAGTCCAGGGTCAATCACAACGAAGGCCGTACGTAATTTTAAAACACCAACATGTTTGACTGAAGTTCGTAAATTTTTGGTCTTAACGGGCTATTTTCGGAAATTCCTCCCTGGTTACGCATTAGTATCTGAACCGTTGAGAAAACTTTTGCAGAAAAACCAGCCATTTAAATGGACATCAGATCAGGATGCTGCGATGACTGAGTTGAAGAATGCTCTCGTTAAGAAGCCTGTTATGACGTCATATCGTGTTGACGCTGTGCGATTCAGTACGATTGGCAGGTGTGCTCATGCTGCAGGAGGAAGAACAATGGAAGCCAGTCGCGTATTACAGCCGATCAACGAACAGCAATGAGAAGAACTACCACAGTTACGAACTGGAAACACTTGCGGTGGTAGAGTCTTTGGATAGGTTTAAATATTACATTGCTTGTAAAAAAATTAAAATCATCACGGATTGCAGCGCTATCATCCGATATGTAATCAAAACTACCATGCAGAAGAAGGAATTAATTCCTAGAATTGCTTGGTGGTGGCTTCGAGTGCTAAATTTCGATGTTATCATCGAACACCGGTCTGGTCAACGAATGCTTCATGTAGATGCACTTAGCCGCAATCCAAGCGAAAATTCTGTTGATATGGAAGGCAAGGTAGGTCTAGTGGAAGCGGATTATAAGTTCAGTATGCAACTTCAAGATGCAAAAATCAAGCGAATTATAGCAAAACTACGTTCAAAAGACAAGAAAACTGAGGAAGAATCCGTTGAAGACCGTCACTTGTATCGCAAAAATAAGGGTAGTGAAGTCAAGCAGTGGGTCGTACCAAAGCCATTGCGACGGCGAATTGTTTTTGACTGCCACAATAAAGCTGGTCATATTAGCGTTGACAAAACTATGGAAAAGGTGAAACAATATTTTTGGTTCCCGCGTATGCGAAATTATATAAAATCGTTTATAAAATCCTATATTGAATGTGCATATAACAAGATTCCCGGCAGTCGAAAAGAAGAGGAGTATCGCTACGACGACATTGAACCGATACCTTTTAAAACAATACACCTAGATCATCTAGGCCCATTTCCAAAAAGGAGTCAGCGTAACGAGCATATACTCATGCTTGTTGACGCATTCACCAAGTTTACAGTCGCATGTGCCGTTAAAAGAACAACAACAAAACATGTTCTTGCTATTTTAGAAGAAGTCAGTAGTTATTTTGGTGTCCCAATGCGAATGGTGACTGAACGGGGCACAGCGTTCACGTCCAAAGAATTTAAAATTTATTGTAAAAACCACCACATGAAGCATATTTTAAATGCTGTAAGGACACCGCGAGCAAACGCACATGCAGAGCGTACGAATCGAACAATTTTATCAATGATTCTTCCAATGACTACCGAAGATAAGCGCTGGGATGACAATTTACAAAATATCCAATGGTCAATTAACAGCATGAAAAACAAAACAACATTACAAATATCGACAACTTTTACTTAGTTTTCAACCACGAGATATACTGCAAAACAAACTTATTCTGGCGTTGCAAACAAACGATGAGTGGCGACGATATAGAACGAGTTCGAGTCGAAGCAGCCAAACGTGTCAACATCGAATGATCTAAAGCCAAACAGAGATTCGATAAAACTAATGCGACACCAACAGTCTACAAAGAAGATTTTGTTTTAGCTGAGAATGAACCAGCCAGTTCGGGCACATCACGAAAACTCGAACCACGTTACAAGAGTCCATTATTAGTAACAAAAGCTTTGGGACGAGATCGATATATAATCAAGGACTTGCCGGGTTCACTAAGAAAACAGCGACATTATTCGTCGGTATATGCTTCGGACAAACTAAAGCCATATTGTAAATTGCCGTTCATCGACTCCGAAGATTCTGGAAATTCTAGCAACGAAGACTAACAACAACCACGATACGAGGACGCATCGGAACTGCAAAAAAGACCGACTAAAAGAAAGGTGGCAACGACAACTTTCAAATAAAACTAATAACAACGAAGACAACAGCAGTCAGTCAGTCGGTCGAAACTCGAGTAACGAGAAGCTGCATTTTTTAACTCTTTTGCAACGTAATAAAATTTATGTTTGTTTTAATTCAAATAAATAAGAGCATTTTCGTTTCGGTAATGCATTTAACTTTTGTTAATAAAGTCAACTTTATAATTATTTAAAAACTAATTTTCAAATAAATACTCTTTTAGAATGTTTAAGTAATCGAATTTTATATTAAAGCTATTATTAATATTCCTTAAAATGAGATGAATTTAATTGCGAGATTTAGATCAAATAAGTTTTTAAAAAGGTAACAACAACAACAACTCTATATAGAGTCAATCACTTAGCAGACGTAAAATTTTGTAATTGTACTTTACAGCTTTTTTTATTTAATATGAAAATATATTAAAAAAATTTAATTTAGAGGCGCACGCCCATGACTAGAACAGATGGCAACCTTGGTAGAGTTGATAGCGGTGATCTATAATGATTAAGTAGCCAATTTGAACGTTCAATTTGTTCAATATAGTTCAGATGAATAAGTTCCAAAAATGTGTGAAATCATATACAACTTTAAACAGTGAGTTCACAGCTTAATCACTCAAAGACTACCGAAGAGGAAATGTAGCGACTTCCGAAACAGACTGTCTAGTCGGCTAACAGTCCAACCTAAATTGTTGCGCATTGCGTTGCATTTAAAAACGCCACGCAAATGTTCTCTGAGCGCTACCGAAACTGAACGTTGCACAGTGTTTCGACTAGAACAAGCTAGCTGGACAAAATTATTTTTTTTGATTTTTTGTATATATTGGGTCAAAAAAAAAACTGTATGGGAAACCGGGTCGCAAATGACCCCCTGAACCAGTACGGGTTAATTTATGTTAAAATTTGCAGTCGTTCCGATATTTTTAAGTATATCTAAAGTTTTAATTGACGGATTTGACCAAAAAGTTCTCATATGAAGGGTAATTGTTCGTTATACTACATTTGTTACATAGATTCATAGCTTTCAGTTATTAAAATTAATTTTTTAATTATTTATCAAATTTTTATCAAGGTTTTTTATCAAATCTATGTGAAAAATAGACATATCATCATTGTTAAAATAAAAATCTAAAAGATTTTTCAAATTTAAATATTTTATTTAAATAAAGAACAAGGTTTAATATTTATGAAAATCTATGGATAAACGGCGCAGTTATGTTTTTTTCAGTGCAATTCCCAAATTAAGCTTTTCGCGGTTTTTCACGTGACAATCACAAAAAGCAGAAATTTTGTCATTTTTACTTATCATTCTCATATTTATTATCAATAATACAAATTAAAAGAGCAAACTTTTCTCTATCCTGGATTCGAATAAATGTTATTTATGCCGAAATTTCAAATGTTTTATTCCAAAAAATAACTTATAACAAAGAAAAATTAAACATATTCAATTTTAATTAGAAAATGAAGTGTAATACATTAAGTTTTTGCATTAATTTATGATAAAGTTTTAATTTTTCACAGTGTAGTTAAAGTTAAATAAGTTAATATGAAGCAGACAAATTTGAATCAGATTCTAAAGAATCAGATTCTGAAGAATCTAAGGTAATGCTGCAATTATTGAAAGCAGTTCTTTCAATTTCTGCTTCTGAAGGAATAAGTAAATTCAAAACTTCTCGAGGATATTTATGTACTTTTTTTTTAGGAACATTTATTAAACTACTTATTAAGGGATCAGAAGTAATAAGAAGCATTGTAAGTAGGTCTTGCATCGTTGATTCACGGGTGCATTTTCTTGTATGATCCTGACGAAACCTACGACAATCTTTGTGTCGCGCTTCCTGAGCTTCTTCAGAAAGCTGACCGATTGGAAGTAGTGAGCTTGCAATGACTTCTGCACCATGCATCAAGATTTTATGAATCGTAACAGGCATGTAATACCAAGAATACTGCTGCAGATATATTTTTGTCGTCACTTCTGTATATTTTTTGAATTCAGTCAGATTTATTTTAAAGCCCGACGATAATGCTATTAAAATTGTATTCAAATTACTTATTAGTTCGTGATTTAAACCAGTTATCTGTGAACTTAATTCATGGTTATGAAAAAATCTGCGGGCAGTATTTCCGTCATTTGTAGACCCACAACCTGGCTTCGGTTTATCTACAATCAGTCCCATTTCTCTTTTGAATTTAGATTTTATTTCGTTTGATCTTTGTTTAACAAGTGCTTTTCCATATACGTCTCTTATTTGCCATTTTTTGACATCAAGCCTATAGCTTATGTGTAACATACATTCGAAACACCTTATCCACGCATGAAGCGTAGACAACCCGAATCCATAATTTTCCTCTTTACCAGAGAAACCTTTCGTCAAATTCATTTCTTTAGGTGTAGCTCCACATATATAACATTTTTGCGATGAGAGTGTTTCAGTTAACGCATTGCACACCTTACCGTCTACCATTGTCAACAGCATCTTATGATGAATCAGTATTTCTCGGCCATTTAAAACGTTTTTTGTTGGGACCAGCTTATTTATTTCATCAAGAAGTTCATGGGTTTCTTTAGTCGTGAATTCACTTGATTCTTTTGCAAAAATCAGTTTTATGGGACGACAATACATTGTTGACGATGGTCGAGGATTCTGCCATACTATCTTACTACCATATGTTAACCTAATGGGCACAAATGAAAACACAAATAAATATTCATCACTGCATTCACTACTTGAAAACTTCTGTTTATATGTGCTATGGCCCGAGCTTCCATCACATCCCCATTTACTTATTAAAGTTAATGAACTCAGTGGCATAAGCTGGTTAAGAACATTGATCTGCACTTCTAAAATGCGTTTAGCCGTGAGGTTCATTATGGATTGCAAATTTATTGTAGCTCTAGTTTCTGTTATATTGATGTCTGCATTTGATGGACAGCAAGCTTTTTTCGATTTTGCCAGAGAATAGTATGACGGATATAAGTTATGTCCAGCTTTTAATGACCATTTCCTAGAGAGTTTATACGAGTTGCTGGTTGATTTTGTATCTATGTAGTACGCTAATGCCTCGTCGTTTGTTAAGCATCGCATACGAGTAGTGTTGGTATTTTCATATACTTCAGCTGTATATATATCATTTCCTCTGTTCTCTGTACTGTTTTTAATAACTTTGGCCGCGTTTCTATTTCCACATGATCGCAATGCGATCTCAGCGGCAGTTGTCAATTCCAAGGCACTCCTATTTTGAACTAAATCTTCCACTCGCCTTCTTTTTGTCTTAAAAGATGCTTTTTTAAATTCAACTTTTGGTCTGCCAACATTTTTTGAGCACTGTGAAGACGTTGACGGCAAGGGGATGTGCTTACACACGTTAATTTTTATATCGATTTTGAGGAATTCAATATATCTACTCAAAAACCGATCTCTTGACTTCCCACAAGTATACCACTTTTCTTTAAATTTTTTCGAAGTAGCTGCTACTTTCATTTTTATTTCTCTTAACGACTTATCTGAAATATCAGATAAATCGTATTTTTGATTTACAAATCTAAAAAGTTTATCCACGTCTGCATGCTTAAGCCATTCTTCAAAAAATTCAACTTTTGGCAGGAGGTACGTGCACTCTAAAAAAAAAAAAAAATTAGTTGAACACTGTTCAACAGTTTCATATTTCTATGGAAGCTAGTAGACAATAACAGCTAACACAAAACAAAAGTTCAGCCCGAATACAAGAGGTACACCAAAGTTGCGCTCCACCAATTGCCGAAAACATTGTTTTTTATCATTAAAAATATACTAATTTTTAAAACACCAAAACACAAAAACAACATTTATTTGCTTTAAATTTTGACCAAAATTAAGAAGCTCTGACCTTTAACTGTGTATTCCATTTTCACTTTTTTTTATAAAAAATTCTCTTTAATATTAACTTATTACTTCACTTAACACGTGCTAACATCGACTGCAAATGCAATCAGTAGCCACAAATAAGTTTTCGCTTCTGTTCTTAATTGCTCAATAGTAACGGTTCTTTTTCAACAAAGTTTTTTTGTTCTGCTTTCTTGGGTCATTTGTTTGCAAAATTACATAGCTCTTTTCAGTATTTGTTTAAATCAATTTTGTCCACCTAGCTTGTTCTAGTCGAAACACTGTGCGTTGCGAGAACTTCAACAATCATTGCCTTTGTTCTTGCTTTTCTTTTCGTTCGCTTTGTTGCAGCCAACTTCACTACCGAGCGCATCGTCAAAATTGGAATTTCGAATCGAGTTGCGCTAGTGCGTTGCGTATTTTGGTAGGCTTCATACAAAATGTATGTGCATGAACCAATTTTGACAGATAAATGACGCTGACGCACCAATTTAGGTTGGACTGTAAGTGATTGACTCTATACAGAGTTGTTGTTGTTGTTGCTTTCATAAAAACTTACTTGATCTAAAGCTTGCAATTAAATTCATGTAATAATTTAATAGATCAGAAATTAAGTAACATTTCTTTAAATTTATATTTCCGTATCTCTAAAGAGATTCTATTTACTGTATCCCCTGTTATCATCGAATAGAAATAATTAATTTAAGAAAAAATTGAATGAGGAAGACCCTTATATAATCTTCTATAATGAAAGCGAGAGATATGAAGATCTGTAATACATTACATATTATTTAAAAATTTAGTTTAATGACTAAAAAAAATTGCTAAAAAAATATCAATAAATATTTGTTTGTAAAAACATATCTTTTTACAAGTGTTATATTTTGGTATGCAAAAGTGCACAAAGACCTATATGTGTATCTCTTAATCGAAAAAAAATATTTTCAACAGTTTTATAAATAAATATATTTACTAATTTTAATATTCCTTTTAAAACGGAAAAATTTCTGTATTGCAACGTTATTAGTCATAAGTGAAAAAAAAAGATCTACTTAAAATCAGATTTGATTTTTGAAATCAGCGAGCATATGTTAACCCTTTGGGGTCGTCCATAAACTACGTTACTGATTTTCCGGTTTTTTTTTACCCCACCTCCCCCTGCGTTCCTTTTCGTAGTGCTTTTCAAAACCCCTCCCCCCCATAAAGTAACGTGACATATGAAATTAATTCATTCGAATGATTATATATTTTGACTAGCTCTGACAATTTTCACTAGTATTAGTGACTAGTATGACTAGATACATTAAAGGAACAATTGGAAAAAAATCAATAGGGCAGTTCACGATCTTGTTGCATCGTTGCAAATGCATAATAAACAGCTTTTACAAAAACAAAAAGCATATGTTGGAAAAGCTTTTCAATGCTATTTGTTTTTGTAAAAGCTGTTTATTTTGCATTTGCAACGATGCAACAAGATCGTGAATTGCCCTAATAATTAATATCATCTGTAAAAGCTATTCCATCTGCGATCCAAGATTCGATGCTCTCAATCACTGGGATAGAAGAAGCTGGTAGCTTTGTTGAGGATTCTTCAAAATAGAATTTTTCATCGGATTCTATGCCGACCCATTCAGGTGAATCCTCATTTCTAACGCAAAGAAATTCACCTGGTCTTTGACAGAGTACCATTAAAGGCTGCACCCGAGCTGCACCAAGTTCTGTGTTTTTGTGTAAAGGCTTTCTGAAAATTGATTTATTTAAATAGTATTTTTTATTCCGATTTATTGTAAACGATATAATACAAACTTATGGCAATTCATAGAAGTTTTAAAAACGAAATACAAGCCGCATGTAGGACACCACCTTGAACCGATTTCTTCTTTCTGAGAAGGACAGTACATGTCATACGGTATCTCCTTTGATCAAGAACATTCAGGCCTTAACGTCAAAGCCTGTCGCAAAAGCAAAGACCCAAATTTTTCAGACGTGTGCTGAGATGGTGAAGGAATAACAAAAGGTTCCTGTGTCGAGGGAAAAGGTGGTGGAAGAAATAGTTGTAACAAAAGTTAACCATTAATTTAGACGATCAAACATAAACATGTAAGGTTAAAAATTTTTGAACTGATTGTGTTATTAATTAGAGGTTTTTCGTCGATTTTTTTAATTTTTGGTAACGTTACAATATCTAAACACCTCCCCCCCCCTACCGTTACTTATCGTAGTGCATTTCAAAACCCCTCCCCCCTAAATTGGTAACGTAGTTTATGGACGACCCCTTTACTGCATTTTGTTGCAGATCTGCAACGAACTTAATAAGTTTCCAGCTGTTGACTTCGAAAAATGACAACATTTTAGAAAGCACTGTAGTACAAAAACAACAAAGCAAATAATGTGCTTTGGCAGCCAATGTAAAAAAGTAACTGGTATTTTTTTGTTTTTACCATTTAAAGTTAGTTAACACGTGTTAATGCAAGGTGTGAGTGAAGCAAGTCAATAGAACTTAAAATAGAATATACTTTGCGAAGTGAATTAAAACATAACAATAACTCAGAAAATGTAAGTGTTTTAATTAAATAAAAATAGTTTTAAATTATTAAAAAGTGTTTTATGTGTATTTCATAGCAGCTTCAGAAACTTTGTTGTATAACTGCAACATTGCGCATTGGGAGTAAAAAATGATGACTCTTGCCGATATTGAAATTGAAAAAATTTTGAAGAACATAGGCGATGAAAGTGAAGATGGAATTGATTTTTCTGATGAAGAAGATAATGACCAACCTCGGGTAGATGAAATCGAGATTGAGTCCGAAAATGGCAGAGCAGCAAAAGTAAGAAGTCATTACAAGTCTTATGAATTAACTAGATTTCTTATTAAAAGCATATATATTTTTTTTGAGGTTAGTGTCACATGGAAAATAAGGAGTTTAGAAGTAAACGCGTATCAGAGATTTTCTTGGTTCTAGTACCTTACCAAATGAAATTTTACAGCTCGGTACTCCGTTTCAAGTATTTTCATATCTATTTACTGATAAAATTATGGAGTATATAAAAGACCAATTGAATTTAAGCATTGGCGTCGGAAGCGGGGGAAAGGGGGCAGTTGCCCCCGCACTTTTTTAGCTAGATAAACAATTTAAAAGGAAAAGTTATTCAAAATATCAGTTTTTTTTACAACGATAATATTTTTGTATTATATATTTTCCTCTTCTTTCTCTCTTCTTCATGTTTCATGTGAAGAAATTTTGGTGAACTTTTTTTGCACCACCATTTGTACTGCCCCCCCATTTGTACTGCCCCCCCAGATGAAATTCGTTTCCGACGCGCTTGAATTTAAGTAGTGCCGAAAAAGATTCAAGTAAGAATTTGTGTGTAAGTAGTGTAGAACTTCGGCAGTTTATAGGCATTTGTCTATCATTGCAATGCCTAATGTACGAATGTATTGGTCAGATAAAATTGGATTTAGTCCTATAAAACAAATAATGGCGCTGAAAAGATTCGAATAGATAAAAGAGCAACTTCATTTTAATAAAAATAGCAAAATGTTGCCAGCTGATCATGAGAACTACGGCCGATTGTTTAAAATAAGACCACTTATTAATATGTTAAATTCCAATTTTAAGAAGATTCCCTTTGAAGCACAAATATCTATAGATGAACAAATGTGTTCTACAAAAGCAAAAATTCATTTGAAGCAATACCTTCCGGCCAAACCACATAAATGGGGGCTTAAGCTTCTTGTTATGTCAGGTGAAAGTGGCTTTGCGTATAACTTTGAAAATATTTTAGCTGATAGAGAACCTCTGTTGGGTGCATCATCAAACGTAGTCGTTAGGCTTACAAGAATTGTGCCGGCAAATCAAAATTTTCGAATATTTTTCGATAATTACTACACATCACTCCCATTAATTGAAAATTTGGCAAAAAGAGGAATTTTGAGCTTGGGAACAATAAGGAAAAATCGTATACCAAATTGAAAGCTACCAGATGAAAAATTCTTTAAAAAAAAGCCGCGGGGCACATTTTTTTAACAAGTAGGTGATCACAATGGAATCGATATCTCTGTTCTAGTATGGAAAGATAATGAAATTGTCACTTTAGCTTCTAACTTCGCAGTGAAAATGCCATTATCTTCGGTTCGCAGATATGACAAGTCCCAAAAAATCAATATCGATAGATCGCCCTTTTGTGGTTAAGGAATATAATGAACACATGGGAGGCGTCGACTTATTAGATAGCATGTAACCCCATCATAACAAAATGAGATTGCGCAGCAAGAGGTAGTCTATTAGCCTATTCTACCATTTTCTGGATACGACAATGTCCAATTCTTGGCTTTTATTTCGACGCATCAAAAGAGAACGTGGTGAAGTCGATGATGTGCCAACTTCTGCTCATTTTAGGATTGAAGTAGCCGAAACTTTATGCAAATATAATACAAAGAAAGCAATTAAACACAAAAATTATACGCAGAATTCAATCGAGGAAAAGAAAATATATGGACCGGCGCAGTAAATTCCTCCGAAAGATGTCCGACAAGATAAGTTTTGTCACTATTCAAATACATTTATATTTAAAAGCTTGAGACACCGATGTTCCCGATCCGTAATACAGGTTCACTAAACATTATCAGTGGCATTAAATCTTTTAGTAAGCTTACCTGAATATAAACTGCGATCCATTATGCAGGTTTACTACACAATATCAGTGCCTTAAGCTTTTAAATATAAATGTATTTGAAAAATTCGAAATTTTTATAAGTCCTTAGAGATTATAAATTTACGGACGCTTATACAATGATGATGAGTAACCAAGAGAGGGGTTCTTCTGCACCTCGAATGTACCTACTATATACATATATGACAAATGTCACTTTAATTTATTTTTTCTTTCTAGTTCACGTCTTTTTTAAATAAAAGCTTATTTTTTAAAATTTTTTTTTTACTTTTTATTTATTTTCTAATAAATAAACTGAAACAAAACGCAATTTTATTTTTTATTTAATTTTTATCTCAAATAGTTTAAATGAGATCGTTTGGAAAAAATGTTACTAAAAATTAAGAACTTATTACACAAAGGGTTAATCATCGTGCAATGGGCTCAAAGTACTGTGCGGCGATGCCAAATACTCAAAATTTTCAGTCAAATGATCAGTTTTAGACCTAATTAAGATACGTAAAGAGTTTTTATGCTATATTGCCTTCCTAATAGATACAAATAATTTAAAATTTGCTCCAAATGATTAAATTTACAATCCTCCTCGATCGCTATTTTCTTCAAGCTACCAGAAAATATCTTCAGTGATCTGACGATCCGTTAGGTCAAAAACAGCTTAAACAGCTTAAAACAGAAAAAATTAGTTCAATCAAATTGCAGATTTGTCGGAACCTATTTGAAATCCTATTAGTATATACTCGTGGCACATTTACTAAAAAACCTCAATAGCTTGGGTTCTAATCCCATCTGAAACAGAATATTTTTCAATTTTTGTTCAAACATTTAATATAACACACAACACAATTATTCTTTAGAAGCTCGGTCAAAGTCCTTTCAAGAGCTGAAATGGACAATGCGTTTTTCGCTTCGTATATCTGTCATCTTTGCGTCAAATGGAGACCGCCATCTATTTTGCGCAACATCGAGGCAGGGAGAAAAAGTTACGCACACAACCGAGCGAATATGCGCACTTTTATATGAAGCCTGAGATGCTCTTGATCGCCACCAGTTACACAGGCACAGTCGATTTGAAGATACAAACATCAGGAAACAATGACTGCATGTTGACAGCATTACGATGTTCAGGTTTCAAGTCAGCAGACAGCCGTCTGTTAGTTGGTATTGGTACCAATCGACCATAAGTTCGTTTAGCTTCATTGGACAAAATACAAGTTAGTTCAGTTTAGTTTGGTTTGGGTTCTCGAACTGTTGTGTCGGTGATGGTTATGTTGATGGTGTCGATGTCCACATTTTTTCTGTATATTCGATCAATGCACTTCTTGCTCTGTGTCGCGGAGATCTAATATCAACGTTATTATGTATATAGACAAAATATGAAAGTTTCTTAAAACTCGCTGTGTAGTTATTTCAATTAACTAGTTTTCAAATATTGGCGATCTCTACGGTAATGTTGTACTACTAAGTAATTGTGGTTCGAAACAAATATTTACAAGAGATGTTCTATCTACGAGTGGTATATATAAAAATATAAGCATCTCATAAAGCGTGAATTAATATCTTCATTTGTCGGTTTGTAATTCATAAGAGACGTAGCAGCGCTACTCAAACACGCATATTTTTTCTCTTACGTGTTTATGTGTTTCTGTGTTTATTTTCCAGTTTTGTACATATATCAATTAATTTAATTATTGTACTTTATGGAGTGAATGGAAATCTATAGCGTGCGCCAGCCGGGCGATCGATCGTTCGTATCGCAGACAAAACTTGTTGAAAATATTTTGAAACGCTTATATCTACTTACATATCCATACATACATACATATGTATATCGCATAGTTCCAGTGTGTTATTTTGGAGAAACACCACCAACAGGAATTAAAATACTGCAAAATGAAATAATAAAAAAGTAAATTTATTTGCATTCGTTTTTACGTAATAAAATAAACAAAAAAACCAAGAAGAATATAGATGATTTGAAAACACGATTCGCGAAATTTTTGTTATACCAACAAATATTAGTTGTAATTTGAAAACAGCAAGAAAGCGCATTATATTGCTTCTCAAAAATGTGGCGCAAAATATTTCCCGGAACTACAAGCGATCTGATGCCTAGCGTGCTCTATCGCAAGCTAAGCTACTTTATATTGGCCTTCCTTATCGTTTTTTCCCTTAATGACATGTCGACAAAGAAGCGTCACTCAGCTGTGGATGCCAGTCAATCTGGCATATATGTGGATAATGGAATCGACCAAACTATAATGCATCGTGTGCTTGATGAAGACGATAAAATGGATGTATCCTATGAGATTTTGGAATTTTTAGGATTGTCTGAACGACCTCGACGGAAACATGGACACTTGTCATTGAGGTACATAGGTGTAAATATAAAGAAATGTGTATAGGCTTGTCACCGGCGTTCCCATATTCACAGTTTTAACTGTAAAATACAGTTTTTTTGAACAGGCTTTGGGCGCGTTTATAGTGGCGACGTACTGCTTTGCCGAGCCGAACCGAGAAGGAAAGCTGAAAAACGCTGCACATACAATCATATGAAATAAGCTCAAAGTGCGTATAGTGCCAGCCGAACAAGCAGCGTAAGAGCCCGAATAGAACCAAAGTGGTTGTCGGGTGGCGGGCCTGTCGTAGAAATCAGCTGAGAACACGTTCAGAATAGGAGTGATTGTCGGGTCACGACTGCATTTCATATTGGGAATGATATAAATTATTTTATATTATGCTTTGAATTCACATGAATGCAACACAGGCACAAAAACAGAATGTCAGATCATAGTAAAATCTAAGAAAATAACACTGAACGTACCCAATATTTAGCAAAAATATGGCAACATTTAAGTCACTCAGAGAGAGATCCGCCAGCTGTCAGAGAAAAATTTGAAAAGATTCTATTCTGGCGTTTTCCCGTCGCGCATTTCTACGTCGGTTTCATTTGTATTTTGTTACACGGCGAATCCGACAACCGACACCCGCTTTGGTTCTGTTCGGGCTCTAAAGTGACTTGTGCGCTGGTATTCATGGCGCCGATTGTTGCTTTCTCTCTCGCTCGCACGGTTTGCATGTTTTAAGTTTTATTTTACACAATGCTTACTTATTATTTTCATTAAATAAAATAAAAAAGGTACAGCAACAAGGAAAACTTCAATAAAATACATACATATATTTTATGTTGTTGTTTTTGCTGTTGCGCCTTTTTTCGTTTTTTCTTGGTATCAAAAGCAAGTGGGTGAAAAAATTAAAATATGCGATCAGTAGCTTTTGTTTTTTTTTAAATTTTCTCAATTGTTGTGCAAAAATCAATCATTTGATATCAATTTGCTATGTGTGTATGCAAAATATCAAAATAATTACATATTGGTCATAGAAGAAGCCATCAACGAGTCTGTGTAATGCATAAAAACAAATATTTACTACACGTATAAATGTAATTCGGGCAAATGCATAGTAAGCCTTTCGATGAGTTGCTATTCAGCCGATTGACTTTTTTTCTCACTTTTTTATGTTGTTATTTTTCCTGTTCCATATTAAAAAAACAATTCTGAATAAAAACGCAGCAAAAAACAGCACAAAATAATTGCAAAAAAGTTGAAACAAGCTGAAACAGCAAGTGACTTACAGTGGCTTAAAGTGCGTTTCAGCAAAGTTTTTCGCATTTTCGTCATTTGAATTTTTGTCCGCATTTTTGAAGAAAGCAAAAAGCATACACGAAATATCGTGAATTCATCGTGATTTCATCGTGATGCTTCAATTGCAAAGTGAAAAAAAGTAATATATATAAATTCAAAATAATCAAAAACCAGCTGCTGTTAAGTCAACGACTTAAAGTGACTTAAAGCGACTTACAGTGGCTTTAAGTGCGTTTCAGCATACATTTTTCGCATTTTTGTCTCTTCACTTGTTCGCTGGTTTGAGGAATGCAAAAAGCACACACGAAACCACGTGAATTTTTTGATGCTTCGATTGCAAAAATAAACAAAAAAGAATCGTAATATATGCAAACAAACTCAAAGTTGTCTAAAACCATCTGCAACAAGTCAGCGGCGGTAAGCACGCACTATAAGCACTACCTGCTGCTTTTAGCTTGACGTGCTTTCAGCTCGGCAAAGCAACAAGTCGCCACTATAAACGCCAAATATTTTTGGTTACTTTTCTAATACATGCAAATTGTTGCCAGACTATGTAGAGGGTGGTGCAAGAGACGGGCCTCCACAGGGAGAAAATGGGCACTCTCCCCCCTAGACAGGGAAAATTTTGTATATATCTTCATATTAAATAACACAAGCCGTAAGGTAAAATCAAAAAACTTGACGGGAAAAGCAAAAGACTTTCTTAATTGTAAGTTGCGCTTAAACTTAGATCTTTTTTAATGTGACCAACATTATCAAAGTAAAAAGAAGTACACGTACAGACTTTAAAAATAAAAATATGTACAAAAGAAGTACATCGAATAAATATAGAAGTACAAAATAGAAGTACACCCACAAAAAAAAATAGTACACCCACAAAAAAAAAGTTAGAAAAAATGCATGAATAAATCCATTTAACAAAAAGTTTAATTTATAAAAGATTAAAAATTAGATCCAGCTTACAATTCATTGTTTATTAAGGTAGTAGTATAGTGTGACGGATTCAAATTCAAGAAATCATTTTTTCACAATAAAATATAAAAATTAAATCTATTTTTAAGATACTCTAAAAGCTTAAAGCCGAAATTTAAAATATTTTTAAAGTTACAGACAAAAGAATAGAGCACGCCGTAGTGTGTATGAAAGCGCTGTAAAAACTTTAGGCTGTCTGCTGGCTGTGTTATGAAGGCAAATTGGCAAATAACTTGTAAGTTGCAACAAGTACACTGTGAGACAAATGGTAAGGGTCAGTGATCGAGAAGGGTTCGAACTACCGGGGAAAGTTATATCGGTAAAAAAGAAGCAAAACGTGTCCCGGCGTATCGCTGGGTCTCATCTAGGAATCGAGATATATCGATTTGAAGTTAGTAAGTATCGATTGGGGGCCTTTGTCACGTTTTAGGCTCTTTTGTTTGACATAACTCGAGAACCGCTAGTCCGATTTTGCTCAACCAAATTTAAAAAAAATTAAGAACTACAATTTCCTTAATATTGTTATATAACGTTTGCCTAATATATATTTATATATTTTTTGCCTAAAAAATTATTTTTTTTTTAAATTCATAAAAAATCCAAAACGGAAAAAACTGTCAAGTCCTATTACTTTTACGCAAAGTCACATAACCTTTAAACACAATGAGACATACATCATGATTATCAATGTATGCTTTTCGCTTTTATTCAAAATTAAGTGAAGGTATGAATTTCAAAAATTTGCTCGAGATATGCTCAAAATTCCTTGGAAAAAACATTGATGACTTTTTTTATGATTCTCAGAATTAAAAAAAAAGGAGTAAACAAAAGGTTATTTCATTTTTATGAAGTGCACTTTTTAATTATTTGGGGTTTTCCGTAGTCTACCTGCATAATTTTTTTAAACAAATTGCACTCACATTTATGAGTGGTCATGTTTTGGAACGTTTCGAAAAATTTAAAACGCACACGTGCTGAATCAGGTACATAGCCACCCTTAAAAAATGCGCCAATTCATAAGTTCCTGTCAGTAATATATTGAAACTTGCATAGTATTTATAGGTGTTCATTGATCAATTTTTGTCATTCAACAAGTGTCTCCGAACGCGTAAAGTACGGTTTTTTTCAAAGTGACGAAAAAGTAATAAAGTATAAAATCGAAACGAGTGCAAATTGTCCAGAAAATCTCAGTTTATATTGTTACGTTTGTGGCAAAATAGCTTTTTCAACAAATACTGGATTACTCACTGAGCAAGTGGAGCGCGCTTTTAAACTTTATTTTGATTCCGAAATAATTCGCGGCGTTTCGTGGGTCCCAGACAAAATTTGTAAAACGTGCTGCAATGGTCTTAACATGTGGATCCAAGGGAAACGCAGTTCATTTTGTTTTGGTGTACCAATGATTTGGACTGATCCAGGAGAGCACAATTCCGACAACTGTTATGCTTGTGCAAACAAAATAAGTCTGTTAAAAGTGCACAAAGACCTCTTCCGCATTCGGATGAAATACCAATTCCACCGCTTCCAAGTTCTGACAGAGAAACTTTTTTTTCTATTAAAACAATGGATCAATCGGATTTCACCTATGAACCAACACCAGAAGCCGGACAATCGAACAAAATAATTCCAATATCACAAGCAAGAATGGACAAGATAATTGCAGAATTAAACTTGTTTCAACGTAAAGCAGAAAACTTGCCCAGCTTTTGAAAGAAGGCAACAATTTGGAGCCTAATGTCAAAGTTACCGGATATAGAAGACGACAATTGCTATCCTCATCCGATGCAGACTCTGAACAAGTGGGAGAACCACCACGCAAGAAAGTAAAGGGCGCAAGCAAACGAAAATAAGTTTTTGCGTTCATCGATTTTTATGACCTATGTATCTATGTACTAACAAGTTATTTTTTATTTTACGTATTAATAATAAATAAAATATAATAAATATTATCCAAATTCATTGAAACATAAAATCAATATTCTTGTCAAAATGAGATACCTTGATTTTCATGATGTATGTCTCATTTTGTTTAAAGGTTATGTGACTTTGCGTGAAAGTAATAGGTCTTGACAGTTTTTTTCGTTTTGGATTTTTTATGAGTTTAAAAAAAAATTAATTTTTCGAATTATGTCAAACAAAAGAGCCTAAAACGTGACAAAGTCCCCAAATCGATACTTACTAACTTCAAATCGATATATCTCGAGATGAGACCCAGCGAAACGCCGGGACACGTATAACTTCTTTTTGACCGATATAACTTTCCCCGTGGTTTCATCCCATCCCAATTTTGGCTGTCGCACAGTGTTATTAATAAAAACCGATTTTAATTAATATAAATAATATTTAGTAAAGTAACTTCCAAAAAACAATTTGATAGGATGGTTTCGTTGCTAGAGAAGTATCCATATGTGACTAGGGGAAAAGGGCATTTTGGATCTAGCAAGCAGCTGACCAATGAGCTCTGGGATAAGTTTACTGTTGAGCTCAATAGCACCGGGCCTCCAACACACTCACAACAGGAACGGCAAAGGGTTTGTTTATAAGTAAAATAAATAAAAGAAAATTTTGCAAAAATATTATTTTATTAATAAATATTATTAAACAACTAGTCCACCTTGAAAAGAAATTTGGTAAACAACAACAAAGAAATTTCCGCAACAGAAGGAGGTCCGTCACAAAACATTAGTTCGACTCCACTTGAAGTGTTGCCGATTTGACTAAACTCCACAATACTTTAACACCGTCAGGCAGACCTTTCACATTTTAATCCTCAAACGCTGATGAAAGGGAAAATGATTATAACCACTTGAACTGCCAACTGCCCAATCAATGTGCCCAAACCACGAGCTGATCTCCACTTCTTCCCAGCCAATCTCCTGCACACCAAATCCGATCTCCTACGCATCCTAGCCGATCTCCTGCATATCTAAGCCGTTCTACATATCAAAGTCCATCTCTACAGCCTCGCCGATAGCCTACTCATTTTAACCAATCTTCACAACCTAGCCAAACTGTTCCAAATCCCAGCCGTAGGCGATTTACTTAAGTAAACAGCATTGAAGAAGAACGTCTCAATGCTATTAAAACACAAGAAAAGAACCAAACAGAAATTTTTAAAAATTTTTTTGAAACTTCTTTAAACTCTTTTAACTTTCAATTGCATCAATAGATAAAATAGTGAAAATGAAAAAAGCAGTTTATGTATATATTCGCTGTCAAAATTCTATTTAATTCTATTACAATTTTTGAAAGCATTCCATTCAACTCTGCTTAGAATGGTTGTAAGCCATAATACCAACAAATTTTCCAGTGGTGTACTAAGTTAAGTTGAGTTGTAGACAACCCAACTCAGTTTGGTTGTAAATCATAATAGGGCTATTATTTTCTTATATAAAAAATTTATAAAAAAAG
This sequence comes from Dichetophora obliterata, assembly GCA_963920525.1. Taxonomy (NCBI): domain Eukaryota; kingdom Metazoa; phylum Arthropoda; class Insecta; order Diptera; family Sciomyzidae; genus Dichetophora; species Dichetophora obliterata. The sequence continues at coordinate 126,721,954 of OY986439.1, forward strand.
TCAAAATTTCGGGCGTCACACTGGGCTACTACCTTAATATAAATAAATTATGTGAAAAACCGTTTTTATTTAAACTCAAAAATAATGTAAAGAAACAATATTAAATATCTCTAAACACATATTAATTTAAAGTTACTTGAATCGCGTACGGAAACAGACCTAAAGTAATTTTTTGAAGTAATTAGAGATGTGTATTTTGAATTGATTTATGAAAAAAATTGTCAAAAAGATTTCAAAAAGAAGTACAAAAAGTAAAAAGAAGTACTTTTAGTTTACTTCGATACAAGAAGTACAGCGAACAAAAAAGAAGTTTAAAACTTCCAAAAGGAGTACGGCTGGTCACATTAGTCTTTTTAGAACTTTGCTTAAACGAACGCCATTTTTAGTTGAAGGAATATAAAATTTTGCAGGAAATTGTATTTTGATAAGGTGCATCATAATTGATAAAAAATTCGATTTTAAATTGTTTGAAACTTGCGGCTTTTTTGATTTCATATGACGATATGTTCATTATGTATGTCAATATTTTTTTTAAAAGATAACAAAAAATCGATTTATGTTAATTTATGAATAAAGCTAAGCATCTAAACCATGCATTTTTAAATCAATGAATTTTATTCGTAATTTGAATAGAATTCGTAGAATCGACGTAGTTTGGTACATATGTATTAAGAATATTTTATTCGCATTACCTAATTAGGAAAAAAAAGACACAGTTTCGATAGTATCATAATTATAGACGTAGAATTCCTTTTTATACAGTAATAGAGAAAAGCTATTGTTTTTTCATTGATAGTTTTCAAAATTATTTTAAAGCATTTCATCTTCCAAATAACAATTATTCAAAAACAAATTTGTTGTTGTTGTTGTTGTTGCCTTCTTCAAACTTACTTGATCTAAAAAGTTCACAACTAAAATCATGTAAAAATTTGTTTCGTTTTATAGAAAGTTTTCGTTTGATATTTTTAGTGATAAATTTGTTGTTCTTGTTAATTTTTTTATATATTATTTAAAACTAAATGTAATTCAAGGTTATGTTTAATAAATGGACATAAATATCGGGAAAATATGAATCATTTATTTTTCCTGTAGTAAAGAACATATACATACAGTTGTGGTCAAAATAATAGCAGTGCTCTTATATTCAGACATGTTTGTATAAATAATACTAGTCTACAGATTTTCGATCCGGTAAACCTATTATCAATCCTAGATATACTTTCAATACTCGTTCCAAATTTGTACACAGTTTACTCTGATATTGTAACATTTTCAAGATACAGGGTGTTTTACGTTTTTGGCACGTGTTAAGTATTATTTATATAGAATCTAAACTACTAACCATAAATAAAAAAGAATATTTTTTATTTTGGAAGAAATATCAACTTTTCCATCAATCTATTAACCATTTTCGTATTATGTGCTGTAGCGGAGCTAAAATTTTCAGATTACCCAACGAAATATCAACAAATATTGTATCTTTTATTTTAGCAGAGCTGTTATCCTCCAAAGTTAGAATTTAGAAAAAACCTGTTGATAAAGTGTATTTTTACATGAAAAACAAACATTTTAAATTTGGACGATTAGAGCTCCGCTAAAACAAAAGATACAAAATTTGTTGATATTTCGTTTGATAATCTCAAAATTTTAGTTCTGCTACAGCACATGACACACTGTCTTTGATGTATTGATGGTAAATTTGATAATTTTTCTAAAATACAAAATATTATTTTTTTATGGTGACTAGTTTAAATTCTAAATCAATAATACTAAACACTTGCCAAAAACGTAAAATACCCTGTATCTGGAAAATTTTACAATATAGGAGGAAACTGATGACAGGTTTTGAACTAGCGATGAAGGTACATATAGGAACGATAATGGGTTTACCGGATCCGAAATTAGTAGACAAGTATTGTTTATGCAAACATGTGTGAATAAAAGAGTACTGCTATTATTTTGACTACAGCTGTATATGTATATTTTAAAAGTAATTTAAAATTACAATTTGAACTAACAAAATATATTTTTAATACGGAAAATATATAATGCATAACTAACGCTCCCATCCATCCTGTATTTCGCAGGACAGTCCTGTTTTTTCGAGCAATGTCCTGCGTCCTGTGCAACGGGCTCAAAATCCTGCTTTTTATTATTTTGTCCTGTTTTTTTATTTTCTCCCATGCTTGCGATTTAGTCGACTTTGTTTATTATTCATACTATTTTTAGTAATATGTCAAAGTTTTCCCTTAATACACTTTTTATTTTTTTTTATTTATTTATTTATTTATTTATAATCTGCAAGCCAATAAAGGCCAAAACGATTACAAGAAATTTATTATTTGTTTCAATGACATAAAGATAATGACAGTGGCTAAAATTAAATAAACTTAAAAATTCAATACAAGCTTTAAACTGCTATAACTAAAATAACTTTTTTGTGATAATAATACTTTTTAATGATACTTCATCAATGCTTAAACTACCCGCCCTGCACGAATTTGAGGAAGTACTAAAGTAAGAGCTTTATTGCGAAAAAATTAAATAATGCAATGGCTAGCAATAATATTAAAAAGTTTATAACAAATTTAGATACGACTTTCAACAATCAGTTTACAAACCTGTAGGCTATTTGAAAACCCACGTTCATTATATGTCAACAAGGTGTTCCAAAGACGTGAAACTCGTACTAGATACGATCTTTGCATCACTAATGAGTTAAATCTGGGACACACTAAAGCATGTGTTCTGGATGAGTTGGAAAACGTAAAAAGTTCAGCTAAGTAAATGGGTGAATTAAATTTTATAGTTTTGTAGAAAAGAAGTAGGAGTCTTATTTTAATGTAATCTTCAAAACTGTGTCCCAAAAATTGTAAAACATAAGCTGATATTGAATCACGTATATGGAGTTGAAACACGAAGCGAATTACGCGATGGAATAGACGTTTCAATTTATCAATATTTCCCTGAGAGGTCCCAGCATAGAGTTCCATTCCATATAGGAATATTGGCATAAAAATAGCATGTCCAATTTTCCTTCTTATGCTAACTGGTAAATAGCAACCTATGTTATACAATTTTCGCAGCGCAAAGGAAACTTTAGAAATCAAAAAGTTAATGTGGAAATCAAAAGCAAGGCGATTGTCAAGATAAAAACCGAGCGACCGGTAATGGGAGACAAATTCAATATATTCATTATTTATATAAATACTAGGATATTCAGAAACATTAGGAGCAAATAACATTGCTTTTGTTTTTGATGGATTTAAACTAATGCAGTTTAGCGTTGACCAGTTAAATATGTTATTCAAGTCATTATTTATTTCATTAGTAAAGTTATTTATATCCGCATTCCTTGTCGATGCTATCAACTGTACATCATCAGCATATACGTGAGCACTACAAAAGATAAGACAGTTAAATATGTCATTTATGTACATCATAAAGAGCAGCGGACCTAGAATTGATCCTTGCGGAACACCTCTATGAATTTGTAGGGTGGAAGAAATTGAATCTCCACCATCAACAAACTGTAGTCTATCCTTCAAAAATGATCGAACAAGCTCACAAGCATTAGAGGAGAATAAAAATTGGGTCAAGAGCTTGGCCTGAAGAATCGCATGATCAATTGAGTCAAATGCCTTCCGAAAGTCAACAAAAATAAGCACTGAAATAAATTTGTTGTCAACATTCGATCTCAATTTTTCCACTAGATCTATTTGAGTATAAATGATTAAGCACATGATGGTTGATAATTTTTTCTAAAATTTTGGAACATGCTGACAAAACACAAATGGGACGGTAGTCTAAGAATGTTACTGGGTTTTTTTTCTTTGGAACTGGAATAACTCTCGCCACTTTCCATTTATCTGGAAAAACTGATGTTGTAAGTATTGAATTATACATGAGCAAGAGTTGTTGAGATATGAAAGGATATATTCTTTTTAAGAACTTTACAGAAATTCCATCTACTCCTACTGCATTGGATTTTATTGATATTATAGCTTTCCATAACTCCAGCTCGTTTATTGATCTAAAGGAGAAAGCTTCTTGGAAATCTGTACCAAGATGGATAAGATTGGGAGAGTATGTTAAAGGTGGCAATACGAAATTATGGTTTAGCCCCTCAACATCCAAATTGGCTTGATTTTGGTCAGCAGCAATCACTCCCACACTTCTTAGTTTATTCCACATTTGAATAGATGTACAGTCTGAAAAAAAACTCACCGATGCTTTAACTCGACTTTTCCTAATAGTCGACTTTAATTTGTTACGGTATATACAAAAAATTTTCCAGTTTGTCTCATTTTGGCATTCTGTAAACGCACGCATTGCTAGATCCCTCTTTACGGTTGCTGATATAATTTCATCACAGCGCATCCAGTCATTTTGACATCTCGGTCGAAACACTTTTAATGGCACATGTCTGTTAAATGAATCTAAGATGATATTATTAATGCATTCAAGTTGTATGTTGGGGTCAGAAGTCGAATATATTGGGCTAAAATCCTGTGTCCGAATTTCCATTACACACTGTTCAATATTAATATTTTTATAGTCTCTAAAAAAATTTTGTTGAATGCCGAATTACATTCAGCTTATATGACATATATATTAAAGCATGATGGGAATTCAAAGCTGGTATTTGAAACTGACCTTGTTCAACAACTAAGTTACTATCTAAGACTAAAAAATAATCAATCAACGATGTTGTTTGGTAATGTACATCAAAATGCGTTGGTGCATTGTTATGTACAATATTCATATCAAAACGCAAACAGAAATTTCTTACAGATGCATTCGAATGAAAAAGATTTGTGTTAAAATCACCCATGTAGATAACTTGACCAAATTGCAGCGCCATATCTCCTAACAATTCCTCACATACAGAGAAATTCCCATGAGGCAAGTATATAACCCCCACAAGAACCTTAAAGTATGGATTAACCGAGACTTCTACAAATAGCGCTTCAAAGATACCTTCATTTCTTTCCTCAAGTACCACACAAGATTTAAATTTGTTAGAAACATATAGACCAACTCCTCCACCCCTACTGCCCATACGGTCATTTATATGTATATGGTATCCGTCTATTGAAATTGCATTATCCGACACGTGCTCTTTTAGTCATGTCTCAGAAATTCCAACTGCATCAAGAATTTCGCCTTCAAGAACACACCTGATTTCATAAAGTTTAGAAGAATTGTAGTTTGGTACAATGCTCTGGCAGTTAAAATGAGCAACATTAAAGTTATCTGTTTTTAAGGCTGTAGCCAGGATAGAATTATTGCTAACCACTGGACCAAGATTATCAATCATTGATTACTAAACAGAAAGTGTACCCCCTAATTCGTGCAATTGTTAAAAATATTAAAGTTAAACCCCCAAATAACATTACATTATTATTATTTTCTATTTTCAAATCACAAAAATTCATATATTTTCTTTTTTAATTGCAAACTAAAAGGTTGTCTGCACAATTCGTATTCAGTAAAACGCAGTATTTAAAAGGAAAAAATAAAAAATTAACTTAAAGGTTTTCAATTCAAAAAGCTAGTGTACAAAGCTGTTAAAGCAAACTAACTTATTGGTTGTAGCAATTTCATTATTGGATTTTATAAAGAACAATTTATATTTACTATAAGCTTATTAATCCTTTCACTTTCTTAACATTATTAAAACTCTTTTTTATATACGCATGTATTATAATACATTTGAAAGATAAAAGAACACTTTTACTTTTTTTACGAACTTGTTACAAGTTTCTGTGCAAATTTTTTCTTAAACTTGTCGAAATGTCGAAGCGAAAGTGTGTGTTAAGCAATCAACTTAAAAAAATATTCATTCCTGGAAAAAACAAATGTTGATAGCGAGGTGTTCTGCTCAAAGTGCAAAGTAGAACCTGGAAAATCTAATTAACATGCCATTTTTATAAGACTAATTTGGATTTTTTTTTATTTTTGTTATGTTTTTGTTGTATTAAAAATTAATTTAATATTTATATAAGATTGCATTTTATTTTTTTTAACAAAATTACATATTAAATACAAATACCTAATATTAATTGATATTTGAAACTTATAGTACAATTCTGATATTAATTAATAAATTTGATAATTTTATCAATGAAAATGCTTATTTTAATTCTTTGAACATACAAGTAATAATAATTTTGCGACTTTAAATTGCGTCCTGCGAAAACATCCTGTTTTTTTTTGAGAGACGACCTGTAAATCCTGTAAAATTTTAAAAATTTTGTCAATTTGTCCTGTTTTTGGCGAAAAAAGAGATGGGAGCGTTATGCATAACAGAAATATTTCGAATTTATTATGGTATTTCAAAAATAAATAGATTTTCAAAGAACTATGCATTCTTAGTAACGCATGCGCAAACCTGCGCAGTAATAATACATACTGGCTCTGTAGCTACACTGGAGTGGACCTTATTTAAAAAAAAACCCCAAGGGCTCAAACTGTTGTAATTGATGATAAAAAAATTCGTGAAAAAATTTTAGCAAAATCAAATGCATATAAACCCCTGCGCACACGACTTAAAGTTTGCACAAGTGCATGAAAGAAAGAAAAATTATTTTTTTTAAATATTTTCATATGCAATTCCATTTGGAATCAGGAAACGGTTAAAATTTTTTTGTTTCATATAAAAATTTTTCAGTTTAATGAGGGTATTCACTTCAAATTACTTGAACAACTCAGGGGGATAAAATTTTTTTTTTGGATTTTCCCAGCAATATTTGTATTTTTTACGACTAATCTTGGTGCGCTGATTTTTTTTAGCATCACCAGTTTTTGAGATAAACGTCAGTGAAATCGTTCAATGAGAGCTTAAGTGAAATTTTATTATATCAAAGTTTGTTCAAACAATTCAACGAGTTCTAGTGCGGGAAGTTAAATCTAAGTGAAAAAGTTATAAACACAATGGCAACCAGAAGCGTGGACAAATTATACCTTCTTGGATATGACCAAAGTCAACTTCTTCTTGGTGCAGGGTTATCTAAGGTATATTGCCTTAAAAGATAGAGATTTTTCTTTATTTCATATAATTCTTATTATGATATACATATTGAGTTGTTATTGTTGTAATATTTCTTTTTTATTCTCTTCAACTTACATAAACTTAAAAAAATAAAAACTTATAATGCAACTTTTAGAATTCAAAGAAGCTTATCTCAAAAATTTGTGAAGCTAAAAAAAAATAATAGTTTTGAAATCAGCGCACGAACATTAGTCGAAAAATCCAAAAATAAAAATTTTGTCCCCCTGAGTTATTCAAGTAGTTCCAGGTGAATAGCCTTATTAAACTGAAAAATTTTTGGAAAAAACAAAAAAATCTTAACAGTATCCTTATTCCAAATGAAATTGCAAATTAAAATATAAAAAAAAAATTTTTTTTTCATGCACTTTTGCAAACTTTAGCCGTGTGCGCATTGGTTTACATGCATCCGATCTTACTAAAATTTTACACAAAGTTGTTTTTTCATCCATTGGCGCAGTTTGAGCCTTTGGGGACGCACCATGAAGTGCTTGGAAATTTTCCCCATACAAATAAGGTCCACTCTAAGCTACACGCATCTGTATTCTCTTTTGTATTTATCTTTCTGAAAATAAACAAAGCCAATAACGAACTACAAAAACGAAAACATCTAATGTGTATTTATATAAGTGCATTTTACATATATATTAATAACAACAACCACAACAAAAGCAGCAAAACAAACGACACGATTGCGAACCAAACGAACAACAACAACAGCATAAGCAGCTACTCAAGCATTGTTGCCAGGTTAAGGGATTTCCCTCTAGATTTAGGTGTTTTTTAACTGTGTTGAGGGATTTTGGGGGTAATAATTCGTTAGGGGTTTATTTAGGGAGATTTAATATTTTTTAGGGGGCTTTTAAAAAATTTTCCTTTGGAAATAAAGTTTTCTTACTTTTCCTTTAAATTATGCTTAAAATTTAACAAAGGAAAACAGCTGAATTGGCAGCACTTCAAATAAGTTAACAATCATTTCCCACTTCACCTCAAACTCGCTTCGAGCTTTACTTGCAATTGATTGATTCCGTGTAAAAACTAAAAACAAAGCAAGTATGCAAAAAACTATTGACAAAATAAATATGCCCAAAAATATATCAAAAAGTGGGAGACGGAACCTCCCTTCAAAAGTAAGACTATATTTTAAAGCAAATTTCACATTGGACAATTGAGAACTATGAAGTAAAGAGCTGCAAGAATACATTCGAAACATTATAGAGAACCAACTATCCGATTTACTTGTACTCTCTTTACTCCGTTCGTTCACAACAGAACGAATAAAATAGAATATGTTCTTATAAAAAGTAATTACCCGACAGTATTCATTTATTCTAATTATTTGTTTGTTCTCACTCAAGTTTTTAAAAAACTCCATTTAATTGTTTTGCTCAAAGGAGTAAATCGAATAAAACGAGTGGCATTCAAAATACAATTACTTCGGGAATTATTTTATGAAAACATAAATAGAAATGATTTTTTACTTTTGGTTTTTCATCACACATATCAATTGAAAAAACAAAAGAAAGAACGTTTTCCGTCGCTAGAAATTTAATTACAGAAAAGAGAACAATAATTGGCAAAAATTCTGCAACAGTTGACCAAATGAGTTTTACTTGTTTTCGTTGTACTCTGTATTCGATTTTTTCTGTATTCGTTTTATGCTATATATTCGTTTTACTCTACAATCGATTTACCCTGTAATCGTTTTACTCTTTTCAAAATTTATTTTTAAAACATTGTAAATTGATATGAGAGTAGAATAGAAAAAGAATTTCAACAACAAATGAATGTCTTACAAAAATATATCCGTGCAACTCTTTACTTTGAAGCAACTTTCTTCAAAGGCTTTCAAAATACATAGCCTTGCATTGCAGTTGCACTATTTTTCAGTTGCTATGAAATTTTTGTATGCTTTACGAAAAAATTTTTTAGATTTTAGGGGGATTTGAATCCAATCTAGGGGTAAATGGTGAAAGACACCTGGCAACACTGTACTGAAGCAGCTTTTGTTTTTCTCATACGAATATATGAATTTTTTTTCTTCTTAGATTTTGCTGTTTTGTGACTTTATTAAATAAGTGACAAATTCCAAAGATATATTCGTTTTATTCGTACTTTAACTGATATTTTGGCATATATTTGTTCTTTGTACGATGAATATTAAAGGTATGCCCCCAAGTGTCAACTAAGCTTCCTAAATTTGTTTGAAAAAAATTGTGAAAATGACCCCTATACAAACCGCGCTGTAAGACGTAATTCTACGTCAAAAATTTGTTTTGCCAAAAAAAAAAAATCAAAGGTTCCTTGTTGTTTTGATGACAAAAAGAGTAAAATATTTTTTGCGCTTAGCTGGAAAAATTTTTGCTAATGAATGCTATGTCATATGAAAGGTAGTCAGATGTGCAATTTTGACTTGATTTTATTTGTACAGCAAAAACAATTTTTTAAGTCATTACGTCAAAGTTCAAGTCAATATTTGGAACCTTTCTTGAAAAATCACAAAAAATATATACACTGACCTAACGGTACAGTGCAAACTATTTTTGTGAAGTGCTTTTATCATTGGCGTCGGAAGCGGGGGGGCAAGGGGGGCAGTTGCCCCCGCACTTTTTTAGCTAGATAAACAATTTAAAAGGAAAAGTTATTCAAAATATCAGTTTTTTTACAACGATAATATTTTTGTATTATATATTTTCCTCTTCTTTCTCTCTTCTTCATGTTTCATGTGAAGAAATTTTGGTGAACTTTTTTTGCACCACCATTTGTACTGCCCCCCCATTTGTACTGCCCCCCCAGATGAAATCCGCTTCCGACGCGCTTGGCTTTTATTAAACTTTTGAACACAAAAAATTTGAATGAAATATATTTTTGAACAGCGTAGATATTTGCATCGAAAGACCAAACTTCGATTTTCATGACGTTTTTTCTCATTCTTAGATAACGATGAAAATGTTTTATGAAAAAGTCGCTGTACAAAAAATTTCTACAATTTTGCAGATATGTGAATGTTTTTAATGTCATAATAACAAAAAATTTTTAAAATTAAATGCACAAAAAACTCCGATTGCAAAAAGTATTATAATAACAAAATTAACATTAGCTGAAAAATTTCGGAGTGGGCGTGGCAAAAACTAAGTATGCAACATTTTAAGTTGGGATGCACTTAATATGTATGTATATTTAGTTTGAGCGAAATCCGTTGAGCCGTTTAGATTTGTATAAAGGCCAAACAAACAAACAAACAAACAGAAAATGGGTTTTATTACTATAGGATTTTAGGGTAATTTTTTTACATAAATTATTTTTTACACTTGACATTTTTTTTAAAAAATATAAAAACAACATTTTGGAAAAAATTAATTTCGACAAAAAAATCCAAGGGGGTACAAAAACAGTAAAATAACTTTTGCGCTTAACTGGAACAATTTTTGCAAATAAATGCTGTCATATGAAAGCTAGTCAGATGCACAATCTTTACTTGATTTTATTTTTACAATAAAACCAATTTTTGAGTCATTTTTTAAGTAAAAAGTCAGTATTTTGAACCATTTTTGAAAAAATCATATAAAATATATACACTGACCTAACGAAACAGTTCAAACTATTTTTGAGAAGTACTTTTATTGAGCTGTCTGAACAAAAAAAAATTTGTATGAAATATATTTATGGACAGAGGAGATATTTCCCAGGAAAGACCGAACTTTGATTTTCACGCTTTTTGAAGCTGAAACAAAGCCATTTTTGGAATCACTTTCCGAAGCGAGAGCAAAGCGCTTTTACAAATCACCATCCGTTGCAAGAGCAAATGTCTATTCCCAATGACATGGCAATGTTAAAAAAGGCGCTATTTAAAACAAGAACACAGCGCTATTAAGATTTTGTTAAGTGCTTTCAAAGTGGTTTCAATGCGCTTTGTTTCCTAAAGGGTTATTAAATATTTGCACAAGCAGTCATAAAGCTAAAGCAACAATCAATTTATGCTTTAACAAACGTATTTTGGAACATATTTAAATACTAACAAATTGTATTTTAAAATAATTACATTCAAACAATATGAAATCATTAAACCACATTAATGAATTGCAAAAACTCTAACATCCTTAATAAGTCTTAGGTCTTAATAAGTCTTAGTTTCGAATCCTTAAAAGGTCTTAAAATTGTATTTACCAAACAAAATATTATAATGAAAATGTGTCACTTATCATTTTATTTGCTCAATAATTGCTTTATTTCGTGGCTTGCTAATTGCAAACTACACACGTTGTTTTTTTTTCATCCCAACGCACAGATGTTGTAGTTACAAAGAAACACGCAACAACAACGAAACTAACAGCCCTATTCTGGCAGCTTTACTAAGCTCACCACATTAACAAAATAGTCAATATTAACAATCTGTTAATGTTTCGAATTCTGCTGCAAATTTAAAAGCTCTTTTCTTTACAATTTTGTTAATAACAGAAAGAGTCTTAACAACGAATGAAATGTATGTGCTTAGATAGAAAATTGTTGTGAAAATAATAAAAAAATACAAATTATACTATAATATTGAGTTTAAATACATTAAACTGAAAAATAGAATAATTTTTTACTTATTTTAAGTGTTGATAATGAAATTTTTCAGTAGCCGTGGCAAATATTTCAAGCACTTGCAAAGTCACAAGCTGCATTCGAAGCATCTGTTTATATAGCGCATCTCTTCTTTCAATAGGCATATCGATTTTCACCATGCGTGGTGAACTTTAAAAGCTTTTTAAGCTTTTATGTTGTTAATGATTTTTAAGAATACCAACATTTACATAACATAACAATCAGCTTAACAAGAGCTCCTTAACTATTCCTTGTTAAGCTAACAACCAGAATAGGGCTGACTAAAGCTGCAAGCAGTAACAGGATTTAAGTCAATCAACAGACTTGCAAGAAAATTATCTCATTTTTTATTAAAATGTCAATTTTATGATAAAACCATTGATCGTAGATGCATGTCACCTTAGACTTTTTTATTGGAATCGGGAAGATCTTTCATATGTTCAAAAGTCATTATTAGATATATTTTACTGTTTAGGCAAAAAATGGGAAAATTCACAATCTTCAAAAGGGGCGTGGAAACCAATTTTTAGTATAGTTGCTGACAGTAACCAAACTAAGCCAAAATTTTAGCTCAATATACCCAGTAGTAAATTTTAGTGATATCTCAAAAAGTGGGCGTGGCCATACAGCGATAACGTCCATTTTTAGTACGGTTGCCGAAAGTAACCATACAAACTTAAGTACCAAATTTTAGTCTTATACGGCCAAAACTGCTTGAAATATAGCATTTTCACTGGCAGAAAAGGGGGCGTGGAAACCAATTTTTACTATAGTTGCTGACCATAAAAAACAAACAAAATAAATTACAAAATTTAAGTCTTATATGACTAAAATCGTCTGATATAAAGCATTTTCATTGATTTGGGGGAAGTAGAAGGGGGCGGTAGAAGGGGGAGGTAGAAGGGGGCATTGAAACCCATTTTTAGTACAGTTGCCGACAGTAACCATACAAACTAACAGAACGACGACGTCAAAGCTTTGCAAGAAAATGAAGCGGTTCCTTAAAAAAACGGTAGCAGGATTTTTTTCGCCATTGCACTTCTTTTTTTATTTTGTGAATTGTAGAAACAAACAAACAAACCGTTATAAAAGTTTTAGTTATATTCAAATATTTTCGCAATTGATTTACTTATTTAAGATTATAACGTAAAATTACATTTTAAAATATTATCTACATAAAAACAGAACACAAAAATTGAATTATTCACAAAAATAGGTCCGTTCGCGTACTTTTCTGGTAAAAAAATTAAAAACGTCAAAAGTAATAAAATTGAGAGAGAATTAACCTCAACTTTAAAAAGTAAACGAACGCTTTCTGGTAAAAAATGAAAAATGTCAAATACGTCCACATATACAGCTACCATTTGACAGTTTTCATCTTTTTACAAGATGAAATTCTTCTTGTAAAAACTTTAAAAAACTTGAACGGAGAAAAAATGTGATTTCCTCTCTATTACACAATTCTTTCAGTAAACGAACGCTTTTCAGACACTTTCTAGTAAAAACTTTTGAAATATTTCGTTTGCATTCGACTACGCGAACAGACCTAATATTTAGTTTCAAAAAAGCGGCGAATTAGTTAGCCTCAATTTGTTATAACGATTCATCTAAGCTTACATTTGCCGAAGATATAAAGTATAAATAGATTTCTGTTTACTCAAATTCATTATCTCTTGTAGTTTTGAAAATATTAGCCTTAACAAATTTCACATTTTGGGCATTTTTTTACCCCTGTTACTTTTTTATCTTTCCATACAATTCCAAAAACTAATTTTTGTCGGATGGACAATCTTTGAAATTGTAGTAAACATTTTACTTTTTGCTAATGCCATTCATGGTTTGACAGATATTTCATCATTTCAAATGCGTTAAAAGTATATAGTCGAGTAACAGAAAAATAATAGTTTTTCACAGTTTTGCCTATATATCCAAAACTTGACCTGCAGCGGACTGGGAACATTCATCTTCTTCGGTCCCTTACCCTTAATTGCAAGCCTGTGTTATTTTAAAATTTAAAATGTGTTTCGTTTAAAGTACTTTAAACTGGAAAATTGCTCTAGCTAATTTTTGTCGGTGTTTTGTTAAAAGTGACGGTATTTTTACATTCAAAAAGGTGACAGCATTGGAACCGCACACAATACATGGCGCTGAGTCTCTTTTGCGGACCTAGTTGACTTCTTTTTATATTTCTCAAAAAGAGCTTGAAAAGAGAGATTTTGTCTCGCAGCGAAAAAAATAATACATTTTTCTATAGTAGAACTAGACAAGGTAGTGTTAAGGCTGAATGTGTTTTCTTTCTTAGTAACCACAACTGTCAAACTCAGCCATTTTGCTATTTTTGCCAAGTCTCGCTTTCTCATTGCATTCTCACGCCCTAACAATACCTTGTCTAATTTTACCATGCATTTTTCAACACAACAAATTTTTCGATCTTGTTAGCTTTGCTTTGTATGTTGCTCAAATAGAGCTTAAAAAGAGAAAGATTTTTTCTCGCTGAGAATAAGAATAAATAAATTGTATGGTTACATCATAGCACAATTACTGACAAGGTAGTAGCGTAGACTGGCTTTTTTCTCACGAGCGGCGATGGGTAGTTGTCAAAATTAGCTGTTCATGCAATTAATCAAAGAAATGTGAAAAAATAAGCAACGACTTAAGCATAGCTAGTCAATCGCAGCAAACTAAAAGCATTCCAATAAACTTCGCGAACAAATTTAATGAATTAAAGAAAAGTTAAAAAAAATAACATAACTAGTCAACAGCAGCAAACTGCAACTCCTTTAGCTGTTTTTGACAACTACCAATCGCCAAAAAACTGTCACGGCTACCTTGTCAAATAATTATACCATGGGTTACATCAACTTATGAACCAAACTTACATGAACCAAAAAGAAAAGATCAAGCAATCAGCAGTGCTAGAAAACGTCATCGGTCACAAGCTAGTAGCTTGCATACGTTTTGCATGCAAAACATTTGAAAACTCGGAAAAAAGTTAAAAATGATTAAATTAATAAGTTTAATTCGCGAAAAAACTATTTGAATACTTTGTTTGTTAATATTTCATTTGCAGTAACTATATGTAAAGTAATGCTGTAAAAAGAAAAATTGCAAATAAATAGAATACGAAATTGGATGTTCACTTTGTTTTTATTATTGAACTATTTGTTAAATTTTCTTTTTCTCCACATCGAATTGTTCATGATTTCTTTATTTAATAATCTTATTTTAAAAAACATCATTCGCGGAAACACAATTTTTTTATTTTGTTGTCACATATAAGATGCTCTGCACTTGTAATGTGCGTCTGCAAATAATTTTTGCTTATAAGCAGCCCGTCGCCATTTACGACGTTGAACACTTTTCCAACGCCCTCATATCGTCGCTCGCGTGACAAACTGTCGTAACCCACACTTTTCTTAAAATTGAGTAAATACCACTATAACACTTCTTATACAAGTCCTCACTTTTCCTTAAAGTGTTATGGTCATACTTGTCATAGTTAAGCAGAGAACGCAAATGTCTAAAGGTCGTAACCAACAAAGTTTTTAAAAAAATTTTTTTACAAACAGCAGTAACCCACAAATTTTAGAAATATATGCTTTTGGGAGGCAAAAAGCTTGTGATTTTGATAGATTGTAACCTCAGTTATGTTTACAGATTAAAAAGCACTACAGGTAGCTACTTCAATTATTTCAATGATTTAGTCAAATTGGCATTTTCAATCATTTTTATGTTGCAAGTTTTTTTTTATTTTTGTTTTATTTTTGCAAGTTTTTTAGTGCACTTTATTTATTCTGCATATTGGTTGGAATTTTCTTAGGGATTTATATAAAAGGTTAGCGGCTGTTAGTATTTTTAATTATATATAAAGGTAAAAACAGATTTGCATTTAATTTTTTATGATTTGGATTAGTTTGATTTTTGAAAATGGAGACATGGTGGAAAATGACAACCAGCTATTATCAGATAGCTCATCAGACCACGAACCCCTCATAAATGTTGCAGGGAGGAAGAAATCCCGTGCATCACGTACTGCTCAATTTTGCGAAGTGTTTGGATGTAGATGGAAGTATAAACTAGACTGAGATGGTCGAATTTTCTGTCAAAAAGACTGATCCATACAAACTTTTTTTCAAGACCAACCATACTCAATGCGCTTTTCGTTGAAGAGAGGAGTTTCAACATTTATACAAGGACAAATTTAAAATCTTAATACAATACCGATAAAACTAGCTGTTAATAAATACAACGACTTGGCATCTCTCAGCTGGGCACACCCCAGTTACAAGACACTCCGAACACATTAATTTTTATAAATCGCTGCTGCATTAAATTACCTTTTTTGAATATCAATTGATTTTAGATATTAAATTGCTTTGAAATAAATTAGCCAAGTTTTTTGTTATAAAATTTTACTATGAATGCTATTTCATTTACAATTTTACCGTTGCGGTAAATTTTTGGATATTCACGATCTTGTTGCAAATTCACGATTAGATTTGCATATGCAACAGCCTTTTGTTTAGTATATGCATAAATGTTGCAAATTCATATCAATGCTTTTTGTTTTTGTAAAAGCTACTAATTTTCCACTTTACGTACATAGCCATTTATGCCATAGCCATTAGCCAAATGCAAATTACTTTGTACATAGCCATTTATTTGCATTTATTAAAAAAATCTGCTTTATCTTACATTACATTATGAACCTACTTTAATTTAATTGTTTGCAATGTGAATTTTTGGCACTTGTTTTTGTTGCTTAAGTAAAACTTAATATATATATTAAAAACAATATTAAATAAAAACATATTGTTGCCTTAATTAACTTTTCATATAAAAAATGTGGTTTACGACGCCTAAAAATTCTTAAAAAGCAAAAATAAAATTTTCACAAACCGACGTTCATGTTTAATTAGTTACTACAGTTTCTAGGAAATACTTGGCTCAATTTTTTTTTACACCAATCAAGACACTACAATAACGTACCCAAAATATTTAATAAGTTTGATTTTAAAGTGGTCACGTGCCCAAAATAATTAGTGAAACCGTGACCGAAGCAGAAAAACCGTTCCCCTGAAAAATTTTAAAAATGTGGGTTACGACAATTTGTCACGTGAGCGACGATATGCGCCATGAGCTCTTCCGTTGGCTTCGACATGCCGCCCTCGCTTAAATGATCTACCCAACTAAATGATACTGCCGCTCCTTCTTCCAGCCTTATGTTCGGAACGTCTTTGTGCAATTTGTGGCAGATGTATCCCGCGAGGTTTTCCAAACCGCTCTTAACTCCAAGAAAAAAAATTTAAAATAACGAATTCATAAAATTGTTAAAGTTTACTTACACTTGCGAATCTAGCTGACTTATTTTCGCTTAAAGTAACTGCTCTGAAGAGCGGTTAGAAATAGAAGCGTCCATGTTTTCTTTTTGTACGTCCTCTAAAGGAAAAATCTCTTCTTCGCGCAGAGCACTAACGATTTTTTTGTTTTCGCGCTTTAAAATTCGCTGACATCGTTCTGCATTTGCTGGCTGTAACTCCTTGGTTATAAACGTTGGGACAGTGCCGGCTTTAAGCGCATAGCTTTGCCAAAATCTATCGTAATATTTTTTTAAAAGAGATTTATGTGGAAATGTCGTAAAAGTACTTACCCATTTCAACTTGGAGCCTTCTTTCGAAGTCTTCCGGTAGAAAAAGATCTCCATAGATTCTTGCCGTTGCAGTGTCGACATTTTGCCTAAAAAAAAATCACCCATTGATTACAAGCAATTTCTTCCTTGGGAAACGGTAGAAACCAACGTATTTGTTTTTCTTGCTGTTGCAATTAATGCATGTTGCTATAGCACACTTCATTTTAACATAAAAACACTTTATTGTTCTCTGATAATTCTTTAAAACTTTAAGAAATAACTTTCAACATCCAATTACTTAACGTAAACAAATAATTTTGTGACTGATGACGTCAGACCTATCAGCTGTTTTTGTTTACAATATGGCGGCTCTTTTGTTTGAATGATCTTTTCTTCTTGGTTCATGGTATAGTTATGCTCTAATGAGTTTAATTAATTATTTAAATAATAATCAGCACATTTATATAGTTTAACTTTAAAATGTGTAAAATAGCTACCCGATAGAGCTCAAGCTCTGATATATACGTGAGTCTCCTTTTATATAATAGTATAGATTAACATTTCGAAAGAAAAATATCCCTAAATAAGTCTGTATCACAAATATGATATTTACAAATTGTTTTCATAAAAATTGGCCCAGTGCTTTTGAAGTAAAGTCGTAACTTCAAATTGTCACTTAAATTATATATAGATATAGAATAGATGTATAGATATAGATAGATAGATATAAGCTGCGTTCCATTCGCTTTAAAATAATACAGATTATTTTTTTTACATGCAAAGCAAAAACAAAAATAATAATCCTATAACAAATAAGATTACTTTTGCTATCCATATAAAATTGTGATATAGCCTTTAAAAAATTTGAAACACAGGTGCCGCACCTGTATATTTTTATGGGTTGTCATTTCATTTTTTGAATTATTTGTTTGTTTGATACAATGACTATTAGGTAGCCATGACAACTACCTATTTTCTCACGAGCTGCCACCATCGAATGTTAAACAAAAGAAAACAAAACAAACCGCGTGTGTTACACACATTGGACGCATTAAGCGGAGCCAACAATTGTAATTAAATTATTATAGATATAACGAACATAAGGTACCAAACCATTTAAAATCCATTGATGGAATTGGAAGCTTTAGACAAGCTGTATTTAAAATGTTTACTTAACTACAGAGTTTTGTTAATGTAACCAGTTTTCTTACTTTATTTCACTATTTCCCTCTATCCTCTTTCATCTGATTCTTTTCTGTTTTCTTTATAATACTGTTAAAAGCTAAATTAAATTATAGTTTTAATAATAATAATCGTATATTTCTTTCAATTATAAACTTAAATAACTTATGCTCAAAATTCAAAATGATTCATTTTTATTTTGTAATTTTTGTTATATGTAATATTTAATTCTAAATTATATTTCTTTGTATAGCAAAAGAACTTGTTCTTATTATACTAATGTACTAAAAATAAAAATAAAAATAAAAATAAAAAAATATAGATAATATTTTTTTATTTATTTGAACAATTTTGAGATCATATATATATAATAATAACTTAACAAAACAAAAGAAAACAAGTACATTTTACACATATTACTAATCATAATGCTTGGTTTTCACTATGTCATTTTTATGACGATACAAAAGTCTTTTACCTGAAATATCACCTTAACCCATTAATGCTCACTACCAGAAACCGTTGAGTTTAGCTTTTACAATTTTCAGTATAAATTTATACTATTATAAGATGGAAAACTCTGAAGTTTTTAAAAAAAATCAAAGGATTTGGGTGTGGCGAAGCATATGATCATAAACGCATAAAAGGTCTTTAAGTAGAGAAATAAAAAAATGATAATTGGAAAATTTTCAATTGATAGCGTAGGCGTTCAACTTTAACGTAATGCACTTTTTTAATTATATTTTCTTTTTTCTTGATGTTTATAAAACAAATTAACTCACCTGAGTCAAATTTTTCCCCTTTTTTTAATACTGCATTAACAGGCGCGAACAAGTAAACAGAATGGATTAAAATGTCAATTTTTTTTTTTTTTTTTGAAAAAGCATACTTTTGGTTTTCTCACACTTTTTTTACAAAAGTTTTACAGTGAAGCAAAAGTTTTACAGTGGCTGAGGATTTTTGAGGAATTTTTGAGAAATGCTTAAATCGCGTATGATATATCATACGTTGTGGGTCATTAATGGGTTAATAAAACTCTAGAACATTTTCTACATAGCTCCATTTAATAAATTATTTGTTTTTATTTTCCAAGATTGTCAAAGTTAGAAAAAATGTCAACATGTTGTTATTTTCAATTTGATTGACAACAACTGACCACTACAAATGGCATAGTAAAAACCAAGTATAACAGTAATAAAAACATATCGTCATATGAAATCAAAAAGCTGTAAGTTACATTTTAAAAATTTTACAGGAGAACCAAAAACTTTCTATGTTTTCACCTAGAATCACTTAGTATCACCTTGTGTGGAAGAAAAGTAAGCCTACTTTTGACACCGTCTCGTTAGACATTTGAATGACATTTTCCAAAAAAAAAAATTTTTAAAAATGGTCCCTATGGTGCTTTTTTTATTTTTTCGTTAATCTTTGATGTTTCTTGTCCGATCAGGAAAAATTATATATGTGTGATGTGATTTTTTTGGACATTATGGCCGTGGACATTATGTCCCTCCACCATCTAGTGTACATATTGATTTTTTGTATGTGTTAAAAAATCAGATATTTTATTTTTTAGAATTTGTTGAAAAAAAATACTTTCAGAATTGTAACCCACCGGGAAAAAAGAATCAATTGTGTATGAAAAAAGAATGAATTCACTTTTAAAATTATTGATTCTAGAATTCATTATTTTTAACATTGAGATGTCCTACAAAAAGTAGTACATTCTTTTCTGCCTTCCACTTGAATCACTGCTGAAATCGATTCTATTATTCGCTTATAAAATGGATTCTTTTAAGTGAAAAAAGTATGCATTTTTTTAATATGAAAAAAGTATGAATCGCTAAGAAGCCCTTTTGGAATAGATATACATGAATGAATTCCATAATGCATAGGTTTGAATGGCAGAATTGAAAATTTTTTATTCTTTTTCAAATAATTAATAAAAAATTACATTAGAATAATTCAAATTAATACAGATAATTATTAGGTAATTAGAAAGAATAAATAATATTTAGATAGAAGACCAAACAATTATAATAATACCACATTTAATGCAAAAATATTGATGTTTATGATGTAGGCTGTTCCTTCCGTTTTGCTTCAAATTTCCTTATAGTATATAGATTTTGACTTGCTTATAGCTTCCTTGATATCTTTTTGGGACTGTTCCTTGTTGTACCCTTCCGTGCAAAGGCACTCTGCATTTAAAAAAAAAACATTAAAAAATTATTAAAACAAGTAAAGAGCGATGGTTTTTCATAACTTACCAAACAATACATTATTAAAATTTTCGGGTCTTCTGAAACAGTTTGTTCCTTCAACGCTGACAAATCAAACAGAAAGTAAAATTTTTAAGAAACACGTAAAAGGAAAGCAATAGAACAACCGTTTTTCAAAAATATCTGAAAAAACAAAAATAACAACAACAAACAGAAAATATAAATCATAACAGATTGATTCTTTTTTCGCTTATAGCAGAATTTGTTTCAGAATTAATTCGTTTTTCACTTACCATAAAAGCAAGAAAAGAATCTAACAACATTTACTTTATTATATACATCATAATCGATTCCTGCAGCAATAAAAACGAATCAGTAAAATTTTTGTTTATGGATTCTAATTCATAGGTTTTGCTTTAAATTTATATATTCTTTGGAATACATTCTAAAATGCAAGAACAAGAATCCATTCAATTCCCGATTTTTTTAAGAATTAATTCTCATTTTCCCGGTGGGAAGCTTAAAATTGAAAGACTAGTATTTGAACTTTAGAAAGAATTTAATTATTTAAATATTGTAAAGATAAGAGATGAGTAATTATTAAAATAATCTATTTTTTAGAAAGTCTGCACCGCAATTCCTTTTGGACGTTTACCACAGATTAACTGAAGAAGAGAATAATGATGCCTCATCACGTTCGAAGCGTGATCTTCAGGAGCAAGAAAATTTTATTACTGATCTTGATAAAAGAGCAATCGATCAAAGTGACATTATTATGACATTCTTAAACAAAAGTAAGTTTTCATTAAAAAAATTGTTTGTGATTTTTAATCATGCGATAATCATGCGATGATTAAGATATTTAGTTTTGAATATGATTTTTTACAATAAAAACAAAAAATCAGTTATATATAATTTATCAATATTTTTTATATTAAACATATATAATTTTTATAAATTAGCAGTTTTTTCCTTTAAAATACATATCTGCTGTTTCTTTGTATTTTAGTTAACAAAATTTATCGATAAAATATTTTTAGACAGTTGATTTTTATGTTTGTTCTAGAAACATCCGAAAAAGATTGGTTTTTATTTGTGATCGAACAAATATCAATGAGTAATTGATATTTGAAGTGAAACTTCTTTAGGACTGTTGTGATTTAAAACTGAAACAAACTTGAAACTACCAACCCACTTGATATGCCTACGGCTGTAGCTATCTCACGCACCTTCACTTTCGGATTGTCTCCAATAAAATCTGGAGTGGTCACTGTTTTTGGTGCTCCCATGGCATGTTCATCTTTTGTGCTAATTTGACCTCTTTTGAACTCTGCAATTCAATATTTAGCTGTTGAATACGTCGTAGCAGATTCACCATAATATTTATCGAGCTTTTCTTTTGTTTCATTCCCACTTTTGTTTCGCAAAATGTAATTCAAATTCTTTTTAGCCATTTTTAAAACAATGCTAAAAGTTGTTTAATTTAGAACACTGTAACGTCACTATTCATTGACAGATCGATCTGACATTTATGGTGTGTTCACGTTAAGGTTTGGAGATCGGCAGCATCTTGAACGCACTGTAAGTTAAATCCGATACAAAAATCAAGTTGACATATTAAACAAGACACATCAAAATATTTTTGACATATTTTAAGTTTTTTTATACCCCCACACATACTGCTAGGGGTATATTAACTTTGTCACTCTGTTTATAATGCCGATAAGGAGGCGTGTCGGGTATAGAAAAGTATATATATTCTTGATCAGCATTCAGTATAAAATATATCATAAATTCAGTATATAAGCTTTGTATTCAAGAGATAAAGTTCGAAAATGAGCCATATCGGATGAAAATCACTCATAGTTCTCATGCAAAGTGACCAAGGGCGTAGGCAGGATGAAAATTAGGAGGGCGAAAGACCTGATAAAATTTTTGTATACCATATCTTTCATTAATGCAAATATTGAGTCAATGAAAATAGGTCAAAATGAATGTATGGTACCGTATTATCTGATGTTTTTATATATAATCCAGCTAAATAGGAAAAAGTTTTTCAACTAATGCATATCAAACAAACGGAAGCCATGAGATCAAATTAAGCACCATTTATTGAAGTCAGGCTAAATTAATTTTAAAATGTTTTTTAAAAAAAAAAAGATCAAACAACCAAGGCATGCGCCTTATGCAAACAAGGTTTGAGCTTTGACCTGAAAGGAAAGGGATAAATTTATTTAGAGGAATTGATTGGAACTATACGTGAATTATTGATTAGGAGAAACAACCGTGAAAGACAATTTGAATTGATTTTAACCGAGGCTAGTGTTATGCCTTAACCTCGGCAAGCATTTCCAGCCCTTAGTTGTTCCAGTCCTTTAATTTCACATTTTCCACAATTTAGGTGTGGATTTTTAGTTTTTCATAAATCTTAAATATAGGAAATAACAAAGAAAGTGAAAAGAACCATGTCTGAACCCGGATTCGAACTAGGGTCCTCTGGGTTGATAGTTTCTCCACTAAACTACAAAGGCCGACAATGCCGAAAATACGTTATCGATTAAAAATTTACTTTAAAAAACATAAAAAAATTTACAAAAACTCAAACTAAGGAAAACTCAACAAAATAACTATACGAATTTTTTTAAATGAAGGTCAAATATCAAAAATCTGAATATCTCCAGAATTTGATCTGATTGGGAAAAACTGAGCATGCCACTAAATTCTACGACCAAATAATTAGTTTACGTGTCTTGGCATTTTCGTGTATATTTTGACGTCCCCACAGTGTTATCTACTCCATGTAAATATCTAAGTTTTTGACTTTCCGTTTGAACAGCATACATTTTCAGAAAATATTAACTAGACACATACTAACCGGCATGTAAAAATTATACCATATCGCTCTAAAAAAAACTGATTTCCTTTTAACTTTTCCAGTTCTAGTTTCAAAGGAAACCGTAACAACACACATTAAAAAAGGATCACAAATAGAAACTACTGAAAAATCCCTCGATTAAATAAAAAAACCCCGATTTAGTGCGGGAGGAGTTCCTCCTTGGAACTGAAATGGTTTCCAGTTTAAAGGAAAAGTTTAAACTGGATATTTACTAAAAATATAAGCTTTGAAAACACTGGTTTACTAGCAATTATAAGTTGTTTGCGATTTAAATGTCACTATCTATTTCTGTTATAATATTTGTCCCTTATTCCGAAAAACCAAAGGTAGTTCCACTTAATTACAGATATTTATTTATTTATTAATGTATGTAAGTACACTAAGAATTAAGTTCTTTTAAGGTACAAAGTAGGAAAAATTTTACATATTGAATACATAAACTATAAATATTAATAATCATATAACAAAAATTCAAGCGAAGATACAATATCATATTGTTTAAAACTTTTGATTTCAAGATTTCACATATTGAATACAAGAGATATCATTATTTAATAAATGTTATATTAAATTAAAAAAACCAAAGTTAAAAAGAAGATAAAAAATCATATTATTTAAAGCTATTAGGAATGAGTTGAGCTTAAAAAATAATTGCGTAAAAGTAAAGAAAGAAAGAAAGGTATAGATTATATAAAAGAAAAAAGAACTCATTACTTTAATCGACTATGAAAATTTTCATTATGCCGTGGTTATGCTAGCCAAACATGTTCGGTGTTCATTTTTGTTAATTTGTTCTCTTCGCTGAAATGTTTGTTTGGTGGTTATGCTATGATTGGTGGCACAGTTGCATTATATGTAATAGTATGTCAAAACACAAAAAAGCACAACCCTAATTTGCATTTTTGTACTTAAAATTAACGAATTAAAATATACGAACTGATATTACTTACTCTGAATTTTTATTATAATATCTTAAACAAAATGGTTTGCATATATCTGACATGCTAGCTAGCTGTTTATGTTAAGGGTTACTTGAAGACACAATCAACTTCACTTTTTAATACTTTTACCTACTTTTTTGATGCTATTATACAAAATGACTACAGCCAACACTGGAAAGTTCGGCATATTTGGCGTTTCAATCAGCAATCAAAATGTTCGGTCCGAGAGCGAGAAAATGAATATGAGAAAAAGTTCATTTCTTCATTTTATACGTGAAACAATAACAACAAAAAATGTTCGGCAATCATGTTTGGCTAGCATAACCACGGCATAAGGAGTAATGTTTATAAATGGCATGTTTGAAGCTTGCCTCTCCGACTATTGATTTAACCAATGCATTCCATAATCTGATGGCGTTAATAAAAAATAATCGTGTTGAGTTCAGAAAGTTGAAATTAGGATTAGGATAAGCATTTGACTTCTTTGCGACTGGCCAAATTGTAATTTTTCATATAGATATGTTGGCGTCTTATTCTTTATGAGTTTGTGAAGAAATATGCAATTCCGAGCATTTAGATAATTCAATATATCGCAGCCAAGTATACTGTTTTTAAGCTCTGCTTAATACGATATATTTTTCGTATTACAGCATTAATATGGTCAGTACACGTCAAATAACAATTGAAGCTGAAATATAATCTTTTTATATTGGTAACAAGAGGAAGTCTCATGCCATTAAGACATAAGTTTGGAATATCCTCAAAAAGAATTCTGTTTTTGGATACCGGCAATATCAAAGTCTTCTGAGCATTTAACTGGAGTTTGTTTTTATTGGCCAGTTGGCAAATAGAATTTAAGTCTTCATTCAATTTGAACGCTAAATACTCCAATAAATTTTTTCTACCCGATAATAAACTTGGACGTCATCAGCATAAGCATGAATTGACGAGTAATTGCAGCAATCAAAAATGTCATTAACAAATATAGAAAACAGCAGTGGACCCAGAACCGAACCCTGGGGCACACCACTACTTATAATCTTACGCTGCGAAAAATGATTTTCAACTTTTACCCTTTGCACTCTATCTTTAAGGTAACTATTAATAAGATTTATTGCATTTTGACAAAAACCGTAAAAGTATTGAAGTTTATGACAGAGTAGAGTATGACTGACAGTGTCAAATGCTTTTGAAAAATCAAGTAAGCAAAGTAACGTTATCTTTCCTTCGTCATAAAATCCTCTTATATCGTCTAATACCTTTAAAGTAGCAGTTGTACAACTATAGCCGACACGAAAACCTGACTGGAGCGCGGACAAAAGCTGCTTAGATGTTAAATATGTAGTGATTTGATCAGCCATAAGGGCTTCACAAACCTTAGAAAAACACGACAGAATGCTTACAGATGTCTCTCAAAATATAAATCCCACAACACCACCAAGATTGCAACAGTACAGAAAATTGCTTTTTTAGTTTTAAGTCAAAAATTTTCTTGGTAAGCAATTCAAAATTTCAGCTGTGTGGCTTTTTAGTATTAAGAAAATAATTAACAATATATTAGCACAACTTTCGTGTTATATGTTTTAAACTTGTTATTTCAGGAAGATTTATCTAGTAATGATTTATTTAATTGAGTTAAACTAAAACAAAAAAAATATTTTAGAATTTTACCACTAAATCTAAAATAAAAATTCGTACATAAATGACTGCACACCTAGTTTCAATAACTGAATAGAAATAAATATTTCAAAGAAGTCAATTTGTGTGTGACCTTCTATGGAGTTTTAAACTAAAAAAACCCGTAATAGCGAAACATTTCAATAAATATTTTGAGCAAAAACGAAATGAAGCTGGTTTGGTAAAAAATCATGGGTTTTTGGCTACAAGCGCCTGTACAATATCAATTTGAAGACAAACGTTTTATATTTATATCCTAACTAGCTGAACCCGGTGTGCTTCGCTACCCCCCTCGTTATAAAATAAAATTAAAAGTATTTATATATTTACAAAAATTTATTTATTTAATTTAAATTTAATTATTGCAATGCTTCTCCCCTTTTTTTGTTGTTAACCAATTGGAATTCAGCACTGAACCGCATGTAATTTGCTTCATGCTCCCCCTTTTTATTTTTAGACCAATCAAAAAGCAGCAATTACACAATCAGCTGTTTCGCAGTCAGTTGTAGGAGAATGAGAATGGGGTTGCCCCACTCTCTATTTTAACTAACACATATTACAAAATCAGCTGTTTTGGAGACAGTTGTGGGAGAAAGAGAATGGGGGCTACCCCACTGTTTTAATTAATATGTATTTTAAATTTGAGGTAAAGCCGTTAATAAACGTAGTAAAAAAGGAGGTGCACAAGTATGCATGGTCGAAAAATATTATTATGTAATAAGTATTCCTGAGTCAAAGCTGCACGCTGTGAAAATTTAAGATCGGTTAACAGGTCCAGCCTCGAATATATCGCAAACAAAGGGGCGTGCTCCGTCCACTTTTCTTTTGGTACGTATTTCTATTCATGCCAATACCATATATAGCAAATACTGCCGCCGTTGGTCAAAAAATGCCCAAGATATGAGGATTTTAAATTTTGGGTTATATGGGCGAGGTCATGCCCCTTTGTCCACTCACAACTTTATATAGTCAAGAATTTATTATTTCGTAAGAATATCCTATTGTGAAAATTTAATAACGATCGGTCCGGTAGTTAAGACTATATTTAGATTTTTAATTTTCCTAAAAAGGGGCGTGGTCCCACCCACTTTTTTCCTGGTACGTATTCCTAATGATGCCAATATCATATGTACCAAATATCATCGACGTAGGTCAAAAAATGCCCAAAATATGGCGATTTAAATTTGTGGGTTATATGGGCGGTGCCACTCCCCTTTGTCCAATAAAAACTTCATATAGCCTATTATTCTTTCCAGAGTCATAGTAATATGCTGTGAAAGTTTCAGGAAGATCGGTCCAAGGGTTTGGCCTCCTATAAAGCACAAACAAACAAACAGACAGACCGACATTCATTGTTATATATATAGACTGAAAGCAGATTAATTATAATTAAAGTAAAATGGGGCGAAAAAGGGGGATTTGGTAATAAAAAAATCTATGGCTACCTTACCTGTAGATAAAAAGTATATAAAACTTTAGGTAAATACATATTACAAAAAAGTATTTTGTATAGCAAACATTGTTAGTAAATATAGTAAGTATCTGAATTAAAAAAGGGGGCGGTGAAGTGGGCGTGGTTCATAGTAATATGGCGACGTTAACAGTATTAAGAGCAATATACTACCAAATAAAAAATAATCCGTTGGAAGGAACAAATTTGTACAGAGAACAAAAAGTTTAAAACTTAAATTTGGCGTGAAAAGGGGCGTGAAAGGGGGCGTGGCGTAAGAAATGTTTATTTCTACCTCGCCTGGAGTATAATGTGTATACAATTTGAAGTAAATCTGTTAAAAACTATATGGGAGCAATTACATAATTTTAAAAAAGTGGGAGTAAAAGTGGGCGTGATCGAAAAAAGTACCATATTAATCATGCCAGAGTCCCAGTTAAATGCTGTGAAAATTTCAGGAAGATCGGTCCAGAGGTTTGGTCTCCTATAAGGTACAAACAAACAAATAAACAAACACACATTCCATTTTATATATATAGATTCCTAATCAAAAATGGTTTAGTTTCTTTTGATTAGTTGATAAAGCATTCTTGCTTCTCTAGAAAATTACGGAAATAACAATGTTTTTCTTATTTTCATTTGAAAAAATTGTCATTCAGTAGAAACAACAAGAAAACTATTAGGGTTATTCACGGGTTGTTGCGAATTGCAAGAGTGTGAAAATACAAAATATTTTGCGCACTAACGCGTGAACATCAATATTGCAACTTAATTATGCAGTAAAATTAAATGTCGAATGAACAGCCCAACAAACATTTCAGCTTCCAGAAGGCTTCAGCGAGGGCATTTCTCCTCCCTCTTTTACAGCAACGCGACGCTTTCTGGAAGGTGTTTTGGCGCACTTAGCAGGTTTAAGGCTATCGTAACAGACCTCCATATTGCTTCTTTGTGGAAGCACGTCAGAAGCAACTTATCGAAGGATGTCAGTAGCAACTTATCGAGGATAGTCAGAAGCAGAGATAAAGAGATAGGAAACTTAAATTTTGTGACGTCAAAACATATGTTTTTTCCATTTTTATGTACTTTGGTGAAACTCATTTATTGTGTACGTGAGTTCACCTCAGATCGGTGTTGCCGCGACGGTTCTAAAAAAAGTATCCATGAAAAAGTCACAAGTGTATCCACTTCAGAAAGAAAGTATCCACATATTAATGTACTGAAATCCAATTTGTTAAGCTTTAATAACAATTCCATTTATTTAATTTGAAGACTAACAAATAGCTTTGTTAAAATGTAATGGTAAGAAACAAAGCATGTACATATATAAAATAAGTAATAATATTAAGACCTAGTGCTTGAATATTTTAATTCTTCTTACGATTTATTTTTTTAAAAGTTCAAATAATGAACAACGATATTTAAACTTTAAAGGTATATTGCAAAACTCATAAAATAACTTTTGATTATGTTCAAAATGGTGCTCAATTAGAGCCTTTCGAAGAAAGAGCTTCGGCGCTTTTGTTGATATTTACTCTTCTATTAATCTTAAAAATTAAAACCAAGAATATAATTAATTACTATGAATCAGCTTTGGCCGGGACTAGAAAAAAAAAACACTGAAAATTGGCCGAATGACGCGCTTTTGAAATTTAAGTTCTAAAAACAGGGTTTTTTACTGGTTATTCAGTGTAAAATATACGATTTTTTGAAATCTTGATAGCGAAAGTCGCTGATTTCGCTACAATACATTGCCGAAAAATGCATTTTTGAGATAAATGAGTGTTAAGAGAGTTAGTATGGATATTTCTGCTGTGCGCTCGATACCTGCTAAAACGGCTGCAGAATTAGATAACGTCAATATCCATACAAAAATTTAACAGTAAATTTTCAAAAACTATACTTTTGAAAGATTAAAAAGAAAAGGAAGATAAAATTTTAGATAACCGGCGCCTGCCTTAAAAAGGAACATATGTACATTTCAGTACTTCAGGCTGTTATATTTTGTGTTATGTTTAAATTTTTTATAAATTATCAGCCCAATTCTGAACGATTTTTCCCGGGGAATCGGAAAAGGGAATTTTCAGTTTTAAGATAGCAGATAAAGATATAATATATTTTTTGTTTACATTCCTGAATATTGACGGTTGATGAATAAATTGGCATTAAAAATTTCCAAAATGTTTTTGAACTTTGTCTTAAAAATTAAAACTCCCTTTTCCGATTCCCTGGGAAAAATCATTCAGAATTGGGCTGTATCCCAGCTAGACACGTAACTGTTAGATAACGTGTTATTTAACACGAGCGCTAACACGTTTCGTGTTATTTCCCTTTAAAAAATCCATACAAAACTTGTTACATTTGTTCTAGCGGTAGGTAAAAGTATAACAAGGTTTGCATCTCTGATTATCATACGTGTGATCTGGCATCTCTGTCTGCCACTCATGTTTTATCCATAAGAAAAAGTATACCTGAACTGCTCACACCAATTACAAATTCAGCTTTGCTCACTTTTCCCCCCAATCCGTTGTAACATGCCCACCCCCTGACCAAAACTCTGGCAGAGTTTTTTCAATTTCAAAACACAATATTTGAATTACTTTCTTTTATATTTTTAATGAAACAATTATCTTCAAATAACGACGGTATATAAATTAAGCCAATAAAAACAAGAACACACACATTTCTAACATAAATTCATATTTTTTCATTAACACTTTGCTGCAATGGTGCCAGCGACAACAGCAGTTTAGTTGGTTTATCGGTTTTCTTGATATTCTTGGTTTTCTTGATACTTTTTTTTTCAGACAACCGAAAATTCTTCTCAGCAATAAACTATTTGGTTTTCTGAAAAGAAAATCTGTTTACTTTTTTTAATTTGATTAATATAATTTTAAACTTCCTTTCGATTGCAGCACAGCTTACTTTTTTGGTTTGTTTATTATTTTGCTCGTTCAGTAAATATTTGGCCGTAAAAGAGCAAGATATGCGAACATATACAACTTTCCTTGTTTAATACAACATCAGAACATATGAATGTATTAGTAAAACGAAATTGTGTACCATTGTGTTAGTAAAGTTGTTAGAGCTGTCCAGCTGGGCCCAGCTAGACACGTAACTGTTAGATAACGTACTATTTAACACTAGCGCTAACACGTTTCGTGTTATTTCCCCTTAAAAAATCCATACAAAACTTGTTACATTTGTTCTAGCGGTAGGTAAAAGTATAACAAGGTTTGCATCTCTGATCTAATCCGTGTGATATGGCATCTCTGTCTGCCACCCATGTTTTATCAATAAGAAAAAGTATACCTGAACTGCTCACAACAATAACAATTTCAGCTTTACTCACTTCTCCCCCCCCCCCCAAATCAGTTGTATCATGCCAAACCCCTAGAACTCTCCTCAATTTTTTTCAATTAGAACACAATTTTTGAATTAATTTCTTTAATGACGACGACATATAAATTGCGGCTATAAAAATTAAAAGAAAAGCACACGATAATATAAATACACTTTTTTTTTTCATCAACACCAGCAAAGGCAGCAGCGAAAGCAGCAGTTTGTACATATATGAAAATGTTTTTAATTGATATTCTTGGTAATCCAGAGTTTCCCAGGAATCTACTTAGTCTCCTGAAAAGAAAAACAATTTTAATTTTTATATAATTAATATAATTTGTAAACTTCCTCTTGATTGCACGGCTCACTTTTTTGGTTTGTTTATTTATTTTTGCTCGTTAAGTATATATTTTTGACCGTAAAAGAGAAAGATATACAAACATATACAACCTACATTGCTTAACAAAATATCGGAACATATAAATATATTTGTGAAAACAAAATTGTGTTTCAATGTGTTTGTAAACTCGTTACAGCTGTCCAACTGGGAAGTAACCAAAAAATAATTACGACTACTTACAATTACAAAAATAATCAAAAAGAATATAAAGTAATCAAGAAAAATTAATCCGACTACTGTTAGAAATTATTTTTGATTCTGTTTGAGGTCGACTCGCATCATTTGATGAGGTTGTGAAGTGCTACCAGTCATTTTTAACTGAAATCGCTAAACATGGCTTGTATAGTATTTTTTTATAAAAAAAGGATACTTGACATTCTAAACGAGTTGAAGCGAACTGTTCAATATATTCCTACCTAGCCGCTGCAATTGACTTCAACTGAACAGCTTAATTTTATTAGTGATTATCGTGATCATAACATTAATGATTTAATATTTTGTTATTAGTGATTGCGTATTTTTATAATTCTATATGTGAACGTAAAATCTGCAGTTGATGTAATTTATCAAAATGTATGCATTTATTTATCTATATTTCCTATTTCCACTCTGGCCTATTGTATATATGAAAGTAAGACGTCATTGTATATAGTATTTTTAGTGCTTGTATATGTCTCGCCGTATACAAGCTGTCGTTGTCTCTTTCACTAATATGTTTTTAGGACAATCTTCAAAAACAAATGTTAAAATACTTCTTTAGCAGGAGTAAATTATTCTGTAATAATATTGTAGCCAAGTGGTTTTCGATTATTAATTTAGTTAATAGTGCAACAGACCAGGCAGGCCATACATTACAGCTTTAGCGGCTGTAAGAAATAAAAAACTGTTTATATCTATATATTTTGTAATATCGATTAATTAAAGACTCAATAAAGTACTACTACTACTTTGATTCTTTTTGGTTATATAAGAATTTTATTTTAAAGTACGGAATATTTTGTAAAATTTTATTGATATATAAACATATATATATGTATACAATTATTAAAAAAGATTTTCAAAAAACAAGAAAAAAGAAAAAAGTGCTTGACAATATTAACAGAGCAAATGTAATGCATTTTTTTCGTTCTTGTTTTTTTACAATCTTTGTTTAATAATTAAACATATCTTTGTTTGTTTATCAAAAAAATTTAACAACATATTTAGTATTTTAGACTGAAATATTTTAAATAATCAAAAAGAATTAAACATAATTTCTAAAAGTAGTCGATTTATTTTTCTTGATTACTTTGAATAAGTTTTGATTATTTTCGTCATCTGAAGTAATTGTAACTATTTTGTGATTGCTATTATTATATTACGATTACAAACATAAAAGAATTGTACTTAATCAATTATTTTACATTTTTAAAAAAATAATCGAATTGCTAATGAATATGATTAGCAGTAATTATTTAAAAGCTATGATACAAAATAATATATAAATACATAAAAAAGTTATTTAATAGCTTATTCAGTTTAATGTAATATAAATAAAATGGGTTGCTATTGCCCTTTATTTATATTTAATTTAAAAATTATTCGTTTTAAGTATTTTGCAAAACAATATACTTTTACCTATTCCCCAAAAAATCTACTTGTCTTATCGTTTATAGTAAGCTTTAAATTAGAAAAAATTCATTTAGCAGCAGCTGTGCTATGAGGCAGACTTAATATATTTATCACAAAATTGTAAAGTTCTTTGTAAAGAGGTTGCGTTAATGCATTTTTGATAAAAAAGTAGTGTCCAAAAATGTCTCAATATCATAATTTTTCTTAAAGTTTTTGTCGAATGTAAATAAATGCCCACTTTTTTATATTCTTGCAAATAAAACATATATGAGGCTTAAAAAAGTATCCATAAATTTTTCCTAATGGCAACACTGCTTGGACTTATTCCTATGCATGGCAGAATAACCAGGTAGGGTAAAGAGATTCACCACACCGACAGCTAATGTCAAAATTAATTTTAGCGATGCCACTTTTAAGTATTGTTGATTATTGTGAGACAAATGCTTTGAGGGGAATTTATACTAGGGTAAATAGGATAAAGTAAGAAAAAAAGTATAGCAGTGAGAGGACTGCCGACCGAAGCGAAAACCTATATATAAAATATAAATGGAAGACGTTGTCCTGCCACGGACCGCCTTACTGCTATATAAGAATTTTCATGCTAATATGGGGTTTCGGACTATGCTGCATGTAGGATGAAATCAAAAAGTTTTAAAAGTTCCGCTCTGATCTTGTTCTCCTCTGTGCGTCCTTGTTTGTAGATTTCCTTGGAAATTGTTGTTGGCGCAGTTAGCCGGAAATTTTTTGTGGGTGTTGTGAATTCTAATCGTGTAGCTACAGTTGGCATATGAAATTAGAATTATTTTTGTTAAGAGCTTATAACAATTTATTAAATTTTTTATATATTACTGAAACTATTTCTTTTAAGCAAAAGTGTTACCATATCAAAAATACATATAATTAAAGTAATTTATTTAAATTATTTCATTATTGATTGATATAAAAAATTAAAGCTTATTTATATCAATTTATATCATAACCTAACACAATATACATGTTCACCATATCTATATTGCGTTGTGTATTAAAAATAGAATATTCTAAAATTAAGAAATATCTATAGCTTATAAATTATTAACAACAACAACGCAAAGAGAATTACAAGATCCCAGCGGTTGCGCAGCGTTAGAGGGGATGAACCGAATTGGCGGCGTAAAATATACAGCACTTTGCATGCTATATTTTCTGTTTGCCTGCTGTTTCGTTAATTTTTTTTAATTTTTTAACAGTTTTTAAGTTTACAATATTACAAGTTTACGAAATATGTTGCAAGTACAAGCTCTCGAATTTAATATGTTGCAAATTGATAAAATGCAAATAAAATAAAATATTTGTGCCAAAACTCGACCGAAATGTCAAAATTTGTAATTGTCAAAATTTCATCGTCCATTTGACACAGCAAAAAAGACAAATTTATTTCAACACACACAAATTTTATTCAACTTGATATTTTCTATCCTACCACGACTGATTGACACATAGTTTACAACTCTGAATATAAAATGCCGCAGTGGTGAAAATAAAAAGCCACTGACAAATACAACAAGTGTGAAAATTTTCAAACTTTGTTTGACGATATGTAATAAAATAAAAGCATGCATGTAATTATTTGAATGTTCAACATATGCCTTTATCACAACTTAAAGATTAAAATGTTAAAACACTCAATCCATACATTATTTTTCTTGTTTGCAAACGAAGTTCCAGCAGAAAAAAGAAGAAAAAGAAGAAGATGGATCCATTTTTAAATCTCACCATGAATAGCAGCTGTTTGAGTAAAAGCAAATTTTTCAAAAATGTTGACAAATACAACAACTGAAGAAATTGCCAAACTTTAAAGGCATATATATATAAATATAAACCGAATTAATAATAAGTTTTGGTTGCAAACATCTTATTGCAACCTAACTTAAGTATTTATATACTAACAAACAGATTATATGCATTAATTTCAGGAGTTGCCAAGTGATTTCTTTGTGAGCTTGCGGCCGAATGACGAATTCCTTGGAAAAATACGATGATGCAAACGAATGATTTATCCCTCTACCAAAATCGTTCAACGCGCCTAAAGGCGCAGTTATAATAGACGTAATGTAAAGTAACGTAATGTTGCCAACTGTCATCGTGACGAGACGTAATGTAAGAAAACGTTGTAGCAATTATAATAGGCAGTAGCCAGGCAGTTGTTTGTCGTAAATAATTGCACGTTCCTGAACAAATACAATTAAATCTTCGTCATCCATAGCAGTGGATACATAAAACTATCACATTAATAACAAAAACTCAACTAAAAGCGTAGTTCAACAATATAAAATAGCGCAATAATCGAATCTAACCTCAATGTTTAGTTGTTCTTTGAACAGACGTAATGTAAAGTAACGTAGAAATCGAAATTCAACGGATCTTTACGTCCCGTTACATTACGTTACTTCTATTATAATCACTTGTATAAAAAAAGTATTGATTGAAACAGTAAGTGACAGAACACACTGCTGCAGTGACATTTCACTACATTACGTTACGTCTATTATAACTGGGCCTTAAAGAAGTTTTCACTTCAAAAAATTGTCTCAAAATATAATAAAAGTTATATTTTGTATTTGTATTGTTATCTATCGATAACAATACAAGTCAAATAAATTTGAAGGAAATAGTTTCGTTTGACTCTCCTACACTTCAGCAGAGGGCGCTTAAGTCAGTAAAATTTAAGCAAAAATTAATGAATTAAAAATTGAATTGTATTGCTTCAAGAAAGTAATTCCCAAAAATTAATTTTTTTAAGAAAGAGCTTGAAATTTCGATTTTTGTGTTATTTAGTATGATCAAAACTCGGAAAAAATAAATTATGTGTTAAATATGTTAACTGGAATTATTTGTAATCGCTTGCAAATAATATATTTTTCTATAAAATTTCAAAAATTACAAAAGTTTGATGGAGTTTTAAAAAAAATCCGACAAAATTCAACATTTTTTTATTGTGTTTTTATTTATAGTGTTTTTAAAAGGTCCAAGAAAGAATTTATGCCCGCTTTTTGCCGCAACTTTAAAAAAAATAGTTTTCAAAAAGTTCTATATTCACATTTTCATTCACCGCTGGCAGATTGCTATTAGGGTGGAGTGGAAAGGCCTTTTTTTAATTTGAAAAAGTTACACTCGGGAAGAAATGTAGTTTGGGATCCTAACGAAGGGAAAAATTATAAAAAACACGTAAGAAGAGTGCGCTTATCTCATACGAGAAAAACTTCACGAGAAGATACAAACAGAGATTTGATGACCTATATGTTATTGCATTCAGATCCCGTATTATCATCAAAGAGGAATATAAAAAAAAAATAATTTTGTTTTGGCCGGTATTGAAAAATATATACACAGGGAAAATATTGATTTGGAAGATGAAATATTTGAACAGGATGAGTTAAGTTCTTCGTTGAGCGAAAATTGGGATGACTCCTGTTGTGATGATGCTTAGTTTTAATAAAAAAAAATAGCAATATCAATAAAATAAATAATTTTTGTACATACTGCACTTGATTGATAATGACGAAAAGTGCATGTTGGGATTTTGCTAATAAAAACAAACAAATTTGCTGTATCACGTTATATTATTTACAATAAAGTATAAATATTAGAGATTGCACCTTTTATATGGAAGGTACCAAAAGCCGTGGTCCGATTTCTTTTAAATTTGCCACAGAGTTAGTGACAAAAAAATGTTCTGGGAAATTTAATGGATTTTGAGCAGTCTGATAGGGTGTTACGACATGATTAATATTTGAGCCCTATTGCACCTTTTATATGGGAGGTACCAAAAGCCATAGTCCGAATTCTTTTAAATTTGCCACAAAGTTAGTGACATAAAAATAAAATGTTTTAGAAAGTTTGGTTGAAATTGTGCTGTCTGATAGGGTGTTAGACCATGATTAATATTCGAGACCCATTGCACCCTTTGTATAGGAGGTACCAGAATCCGTAATCCAATTTCTTTAAAATTTGGCACTAATTTTTTAATGTAAAAATAATGCAGTTTAGAAAGTTTGGTAAAATTTGCACACTCTGTTAGGGTGTTGTAGCACTTTGAATTTTCGGGATCCCTGAACCTTTTTTATGGGAGGTACCAGAAGGCTTCATCCGTTTGAAACGAAATTTTGGATTTTTCTTGGCTTACTCCAAATACAACTTCATACCAAATTTTGTGGACCTAGGACTACTCGCATTTATGCGTCATACAACCTCTACAACACTTGCTGTTACAAGCGAGTTATGAGTTTTGCAAAAATAGCATCAATAAGACTTATTGTCACAAGTTTAAATTGGCTAGCCAGTTAACTTCCATAAAGTGCTTCGCGAAGGTTTCCTCGAAGCAACAAACATAAGCTCACTGCACGGAAATGTGTAATTTTCGATAAAGTGCTTCGCAGGGGCTTCATCGAAACAACCGAAATAAGTTCATGCTCCGGTATTTGAAACCTACATTCATAAGTGCCATGGAAGCCTTATCGAGGAACAAAGTGTTTAACCTCCAAACAAGCTCAAATGTTTGTTGGGAGTAAATATATTTCCACCTTATTTCAAATCATAAAAAGTTATTAAAATCTATATACAAACTTAACCTTTTTAATGTTTGCCACCAAAGTGGCAACTATGTTTGAAAACCACCAAAACATGAATCATCTGTTTAGCATCACTGCTTGTGCATTCTCGCAATTAGTTTGAGCAGTGCGTAATTCAAGAAGAGTTGCATAATTGCTTCCAATGTGTTTGTTGTTGGAATGATGCGAATGTTCGAAATCATCTATTTTTGCATCGTCACAACTGCGTTTCGCATCAACCCGTGAATATCCCTACTATTTCAAGTGTTTTATACAAAATGCAAATGCCTAAAGCAGAATATATACTCGATTATATATACCAATTAATGTTGAGCTTGTAAATATAAGTAAGGGTTTCATATGACTGAGGGTAATTTTTTTACCTTTTTTCTGTTTTCAGACTATATTTTCTAAGCAAATAAGACAAGTTATACAATGTTTTTTATATTAATAATGGTTTCTTATAAAAAATATCCATTTTATTTGTATATAGATCTAAAAGTGATAAAGAAACATTCCCCACCGTATCTTTTGAAAGCTTAAGGGTAGTTTTGTATTTATATTGTTTTCCCACCGTATCTTTTGGAAGCTTAAGGTAGTTTTGTATTTATATTGTTTCCAACCCGCTTCTTTAAGAATGCATGTGGAAACTTTTATTTATTGTCAAGCAATGATAATAGAAAATATTAATATCATTGTTTTCTAGCCTCTTATTGTAGTATTCGATAGTCTAGTGGTAGCGCGCTCGACTGTCGCTCAGGGGTCCCGGGACCCCTGGGAACGGAAATCCGATTTCAGGATACGTTAGATATGGTCCGTAGATGGCTTATGTGAAGTTTGCACAAAATCAGTATAGTGGTTCCGGAGATATGGCATTTTAAAAATGTTAACATGTACTCCCATTCAAATCGTTCGTGAGGGTTGGTGTTCGTTAAGATCTCAGGAACGGTAACACAAAAGGGCATCAAATTTACAATATTTGTTTCCAAGGCCCATATCTCAAATAATACATAAATAAAAATTGCCACACCCTCTTTTACCGCCCACAAATTAATAAAAACGCTATATTTCAGACGAATTCGGTTGTATTGGACTGAAATTTTGTTATTTAGTTTGTATGGTTACTCTCGGCAACTCAACAAAGAAAGGACCCTGGTCGAACTATAACTTCGCCTACTTTTCAGAAACAATTACAATTCCTGAGTTGTGCATCTATACTATTATATAAAAGCCTTTGTGACACATACGGATGTTCCGCTATCACACGAGAACCACTGAAGATTAAGACAATAATGGTACAAAGCAATTTTTGATTTTAACTGAATCGTGCTAGGCTATGTAAGATTTTCCACGCCTACTTTTATTGCCCACTATATGCAAAAAATCTATATTGACCACGGTTTTTGTCGTATTAGACTAAAATTTGGTAATTAAGTTTGTATAGCTACTGTTGGCAACCGTACACAAAATGGGTTTCCACGCCCCTTTTACCGCCCACAAATGAATGACAATCCTATATTTCAGACAGCTTTGGTCGTATAAGGCTAAAATTTAGTAATTCAGTTCATATGGTTACTTTCGACAGCTGTACTAAAAATAAGCGTGGTCGCTCTATGTTAACGACCCTTTTTTATGGGATGAGCGTAGAGTGAAGCAAAGTGCACCAGGTATAAACTTAATTAATCTGAAAACTTGGCAGTAGATTTTTTTCAAAATCTTTTTAAAGACTTAGGTGGAAAAAAAATTGCCACACCCCCCTTTCACCGCCCACAAATCAATAAAAACGCTGTAAAAATCTTTTACAAAACATCAAAAACTCCTAAACCGCCCCTAAAAGTTTGTGTTTAGGGGTTTCCAGACACAATAAATCTTTAAGCTCTATCTATTTTGATCTATCCTTAACGGCAGAGGGCACTGTAGTACAATTATGAACTTAATGCAAATCTTAACGGCTCGACGGATTTCCCTCAAACTTCGATTTTATTTTTACATACTTTGTTTTTACCTCGCCTCTTCGCCTTTTTTTAACTAACGTAAATTTAGTTATTTTAATACGTTTTACTGTAAAAAATATTGGCCAATTTCTATTATTTTGACACCAAAAACATTCACATATATTGAAAATTGGAGAAATTTTAAGTGCAACGACTTTTTCATAAAATATCGTTACCTAAGAATGAGAAAAAACGACATGAAAATCAAAGTTCGGTCTTTCGTGGGAAATATCTCCTCTGTACATAAATATATTTCATACAAATTTTTTTTGTTCAGAAGCCCAATAAAAGTCTTTCTCAAAAATAGTTTGAACTGTACCGTTAGGTCAGCGTATATATTTTTTATGTTTTTTTTCAAGAAAGATCCTAAATACTGACTTTTTACTCAAAAAATTACTCAAAAACTGTTTTTGTGGTAAAAATAAAATCAAGTAAGAATTGTACATCTTTCTAACTACCTTTAATATAACATAGCATTTATTTGCAAAAATTCTTCCAGTTAAGCGCAAAAATTATTTTACTGTTTTTGTCATCAAAACAACAAGGCTTAATTTTTTTTTTTTGGCGAAATTAATAAAACTTTTTCCTCTAAGAGTAAGTTTCAGATCTTATTTTTTTTAAGTTAAGGGGGCTTTCCACTTACGAATAGAATTTTTCGTGAAAAATAGGAATTTTCACTTCAAATGACAACCAAAAATTTTAAAACTAAATAAATAATAATCAGAGAACGTTGAGGGAGGTTTTCATGATACTTCGACTAAATTTTAATGATTTTTTATCTATATATAAAAAAATGGATGTATGTACGTGGCTATATGGCTATATCACGTATAGACTCCAAAACCGCTGAACCGATCCTTGTAAAATTTTCAGGGAAACTGAAGCCACATCTTGAGAGATTTCCTGTGAGATTTGGCAACGATTGGACTAGGGGGCGTGGTAACTCCCATGCAAGCCAAATTTGCGCTATCGACCACAAACCAAAAAAAAAGTATATATCAGATGGTTTCGATCGTAAAAACCAAGATTTCATAATTTTGTTTAGATGGTTACTGTCGGCAACTGTAAAAAATGGGCTTGGTTGCAATATGTATACGCCCACTTTTTCCAAATCATGGCAATTCCGGAGTTCTAGACATTTTTATAGTGAAGCTTGCTGTGTAGGTGCTCCAAGAGGTGGTCACTATATATAAATGTTTTCACGCCCACTTTTACCGCCCACAAATCAATATCTATATATATAAAAAGCAAAACGATGTGTGTCTGCCTGTGTGATGCCTATAGATTCCAAAACTACTAAACCGATTGACCTCGAATTATTTCAGGTACGAGATGGTTGAGGAAAAAAAGTTGCCACTTCCCCCTTTTACTGCCCATAAATCAATAAAAATGCTATATTTCAGTCGGGTTGGGTCGTATAAGGCTAAAAAATTTTAATTTAGTTTGCACGGTTACTGTCGACAACTGTACTAAAAGTGGGTTTCCAATATTAGTCAATGAAAATGCTTCATTTAAGACGGT
This sequence comes from Dichetophora obliterata, assembly GCA_963920525.1. NCBI lineage: Eukaryota > Metazoa > Arthropoda > Insecta > Diptera > Sciomyzidae > Dichetophora > Dichetophora obliterata. The sequence continues at coordinate 126,763,043 of OY986439.1, forward strand.
TTTGGTCGTATAAGACTTCAATTTGGTAATTTAGTTTGTGTGGTTACTGACAGTATCTGTAAGAAAAAGGGGGTGTGGAAACCAATTTTTCTTACAGTTACTGTCAGTAACCACACAAACTAAATTACCAAATTGAAGTCTTATACGACCAAAACCGTCTTAAATGAAGCATTTTCATTGACTAATATTGGAAACCCACTTTTAGTACAGTTGTACCACAAATCAGTGAAAATGCTATATTTCAAGCAGTTTTGGCCGTATAAGACTAACATTTGATACGTAAGTTTATATGGTTACTTTCGGCAACTGTACTAAAAAAGGGCATTATCGCTATATAGCCACACCCACTTTTTGAGAAATCATTACAATTGACTACTGCGTCGATTGAGCTAAGATTTTAGCTTAATTTGTATGGTTACTGTCAGCAACTGTACTAAAAATTGGTTTCCACGCCCCCTTTTACCGCCCACAAACCATTTAAAATGCTTTATTTTAACGGTTTGGGTCGTCTTAGACAATAATTTTGTAATTTAGCTCATACGGTTACTATCGGCAAGTGCACTAAAAATAGGCCTGTCCCACTTTAGTTAAACTCACTTTTCGGGGGGAGGGGGGGGTCGGCTCAGCTTCGAGGGGTTTGATCGTATTAGCCAAAAATTTGGTTATTTAGTGCATATTGTTAATTTCGACAGCTGTACTGAAAATGGTGAATATATTTTGCATTTCTTGACATTTTCGTATATGGCAGTAAGGCGGTCTGTGGCAGAACAGCGTCTGCCGGGGAATACTAGTTTATATATAAAAATTGATGTGTGTATGTGGATATGTTTGTATATCACGTATAGACTCAAAAACCGCTGCACCGATCCTTATGAAATTTTCAGGGAAACTGAAGCCACATTTTGAGAGTGTTTCTTGATGCTTGGTTTCGATTGGACAAGAAGGTCCACAAACCAATAAAAAGGGTATATATCAGACGTTTTAATCGTAAAAAACTTAAATGTAGTCATTTTGTTCAGATGGCTACTGTCGGCAACCGTACAAAAGGTGGGCGTGGGCGAAATATATTTAAATGCTAAAATTTGGTAATTTGGTTCATATTTTTACTCTCGACAACTTTCCAAAAACTGGGCGTGGTCACACTATATCTGCGCCCACTGTAATCACCCACAAATTAGTAAAAACGCTATATATCAGACGGTTTAAGCCGTAAAAGGCAAAAATTTGGTAATTTAGCTTATATGTCTTTACCGATTTTCATAAAACTTTAGGAACTTATTAAACACATTCAAAAGAGGGTTTTTGCATTGAAAAATGAGGTGGGCACCTCCAAAACAGAACCAATGTGCAATATCGATTAGCTTTGGAATTAGAGATCGCACAGTTTCCGAATTCGGTATTCAAACAAAATTTACACAAAGTGTTTCAATGATTTACAGATGTTGATCAAGGGGGCGTGGTACCTCCCATACAACACAAATTTGATAAATTGAATAGCATTTGAGTTAAAGGTCGCACACAGTAACGGTATTCAGTATTTATACCACAATTTACACAAGCAAGATTATATGTGATGGGCGTTTGGAAACTGGGTCGTGGCAGCAAAGCGCTGGGTTTCAGCTAGTCTTATATATAAAAAGGAGTGTACATTTTGATGTCGCCACTAACTGAAAAAACGGGTGGACCGATTAAAACTTCAGGGTACGTTAGGTATGGTTCGTAGATGGTTTATGTGAAGCTAGCACGAAATCGGTAAAGTGGTTCCGGCATTTTAAGGATATGATATTTTTAAGATTTTCTCATATACTCCTATACAAATATTCTGTCTGTCTGTGTGATGCCTACAGACTCCGAAACTACTAGGCCGATTGAGCTGAAATTTTGGCAGTCGATTTGTTGTACAGGTAGGAGTTGGGTAAGAAAAAAAAATTGCCACATCCTCTATCGCCGTCCCCAAAGCAATAAAAATGCTATATTTCAGACGGTTTGGGTCGTATATGACTTTAATTTGGGAATTTTGTTTGTATGGTTACTGTCAGCAACTGTACTAAAAATGGGTTTCCACGCCCCTTTTTCAGCCTACAAATCAATAAAAATGCTATATTTCGGACGGTTTTGATCGTATTAGATTAAAATTTGGAAATTTAATTTATTTGGCAACTGTCGGCAACTGTAGGTACTAAAAATGGACGTCCACGCCCCGCTTTATCGTCCACAAATAAATTTAAATTTTTTACTTAAGACGGATTTGGTCGTGTAAGACTAAAATTTGGTAATTTAGTTTGTATGGTTACTTTCGGCATTTTTTGTCACACTTTTGCTACTCCCAATTCTTTCAGAAATTATAAAAATTGACTACTGGGCCGATTGAGCTAAATATTTGGCTTAGTTTGTACTGTAAAAATTGGTTTCGACGCCCTCTATTACCCCCCAAAAACCAATAAAAAATGCTTTTTTTCATACGGTTTGGGTCGCATAAGACTAAAATTTGGTAATTTAGTTTGTATGGCTACTTTCGGCCACTGGACTACAAATGGACGTGGTTGCACTATGTTTACTAAATTAAGCTGAAATTTTGGCAGTTAATTTATTTTAAGTACGAGATGGTTTAAGGGGAAAAAACGTTGCCACACACCCTTTTACCGCCCACAAATAAACAAAAATGCTATATTTTGGACGGTTATGGTACTATTATACTAAAACTTGGTAATTTAATTCATATGGTTACTTTCGGCAACTACACTAAGAATGGAGTATATATACATACAATTATTCTTGGAGTATATAAACAACGTCTAACAAAAAATACTATTTGTTATATTTTTTCAAAAAACGTCAAAAATATTGGCTTTTAGTAAAAACTGATTCAAAAGTTGTATTTGTTGTAAAAATAAAACCAAGTAAAAATTGCATTTTTGACTACCTTTAATATAGTATACTAGCTGAAACCCGGCGCGTTGCTGCCACTCTCCCTTGTCAAACGCCCATAAAATGTTATCAGTTAAACAGCATGTCTAAATTGAGGTGGAATACTGAATTCCGAGACTCTGCGACCTATATCCACAAAGCTATTCGATACAACAAATTTGGGCTGTATATGAAGTGCCAAGCCCTCTTGATCACCGCTCATAGAATGTAATCAATTAAACTGCATGTGTACATGGAGGTTGAATACCGAATTCCAAAAGTGTGCGACATATATCTCCAAAACTATTCGTTAGCACAAATTTGGGTTGTATGGGAGGTGCCACTGCCCTTTTCCTTACGTTCATAAAATTTTACCAATGAAACTGCATGTGTAAATTGAGGTCGAATACTGAATTCCGAGGCTGAGTTACCTATAACTACAAAGCTATTCGATATCGCAAATTTGGGTTAATTTGGAGGTGTCACGCCCCCCGACAAACTCTAAAAAATTTTATCAGTAAATCTGCAAGCGTAAATTTTGGTCGAATACTGAGTTTCGACGCTGTGCGACCTTGAACTCCAAAGCTATTCGATATCACAAATTTTCGTTGTATGGAAGGTGCCACTCCCCCTTGATCAACGCTCATAAAATGTAATCAATGAAACTGCATGTGTACATTGAGGTCCAATACTGAATTCCAAAGCTGTGAGACCTATAACCCCAAAGCTATTTGATATCTCTAATTTGGGTTAAATAGGAGGTTTCACTCCCCCTTGTCGTACGCCCACAAAATGTAATTAATGCAACTGCATGTATAAATTGGGGCCGAATACTGAATTCTGACGCTGATATTCGATATTGCAAATTTACGTTAAATGGGAGGTTCCACGCCCCTCTTACCAATGAGCATAAAATTGAATCAATGAAACTGCATGTGTACATTGAGGTCGAATACTGAATTCCGGCGTTGTGCGACCTATAACTCCAAAGCTATTTGATAGCACAAAGTTGGGTTGTATGGGAAGTGCCACTCCCCTTTGCCCTACGCTCATAAAATGTAGAGGAATGAAAGTTCATGCATAAATGTATGTCGAATACCGAATTCTTACGCTGTCAACCTATAACTTCAAAGCAATTCGATATTGCAAATTTGGGTTGTAAGGGAGATGTCACGCCTCCCTGACCAACGCCCATAAAATAAAACCATTGAAACTGCATGTGTAAATTGAGGTCAAAAACTGAATTCCAAAGCTGAATGCCTATAATTTCATCACTGAAACGGTACGTCGAAATTATGGTCGATAACAAAGCTATTCGATAACAACAATTTTTAATATATATGTGGGAGGTAAAAGGGGGTGTTACATTTCCTCTTAAACCATTTCGTACTCAAAGCAAAGCGTACTTACAAAATTTGAGCTCAATCGGACCAATAGTTTCGAAGTATTTTCATATTTTCTAAAAAGTAAGCGTAGATGAAGTGTGACCACGCCCATTTTTATCAAAGTTAATGATGGTTATCATACGATCTTATTTACCAAATTTTAATTTAATACGTCCAAAACCGTCTTAAATACAGCATTTTTATTGATTTGTGGGCGACAAAAGGGGGTGTGGCATTATATTTTTCCTAAACCAGTAGAAGGAAGTATCCAACTTGGTTCAGTCGTTTTCAAGTTTTAAGCATCCGAACAAATCACGATTCATTTTTATATATACAAATATTGATTTGTGGGCGGTAAAAGTGGGCTTGAAAACATTTATGTATCGTGACTGCCTCTTGGAGCACCTACACAGCAAGTTTCACTATAAAAATTCGTAGAACTCCGGAATTGCCATGATTTCGAAAAAGTGGGCGTATATATATTGCGACCACGCACATTTTTTGTACAGTTACTGACAGTAATCATCTGAACAAAATTACTAAATCTTAGTTTTTTACGATCGAAACCGTCTGATATATATCCTTTATTTGGTTTGTGATCGATAGCGCAAATTTGGCTTGTATGGGAGGTAGCACGCTCCCTCGTCCAAACGTTACCAAACCTCACAGGAACACTCACTCTCCTCGGTAGACGTTGTTCTGCCATAGACCGCCTTACTGCCATATACGAAAATGTCGAATAGCTGCAGAAAGTAACCATATGAACTAAATAACCAAATTTTAGTCTAATACGATCAAAACCGTGCGAAATATAACATTTTTGTTGTTTTGCAAGCGGTAAAAAGGGGTGCTGCAAAATATTTCCCTAGAGCCATCTCGTAATCGAAACATATCGAATTCCCAAATTTCAGCTCAATTTAGGTAAAGCCTGGCGCACTTTACTTCACTCGACGCTAACTTCGCGAAAAGTGAGTTTGACTAAAGTGGGACAGGCCTATTTTTAGTGCACTTGCCGAGAGTAACCATATGAACTGAATTACAAAATTTTTGTCTAAAACGACAAAAACCGTTGAAATAAAACGTTTTCATTGGTTTGTGGGAGGTAAAAGGGGGGCGTGGAAACCAATTTTTAGTTCAGTTGCTGACAGTAACCGTACAAATTAAGCCAACATTTTAGCTCAATCGACCCAGTAGTCAATTTTAATGATTTCTCAAAAAGTGGGTGTGGCTATAGAGCGATGACGCCATTTTTTAGTACAGTTGCCGAAAGTAACCATACAAACTTAGGTATCACATGTTAGTCTCATACGGTCAAAACTGCTTGAAATATAGCATTTTCACTGATTTGTGGGCGCAAAAAGGGGGTGTGGAAACCAACTTTTCGTACAGTTACTGTCAGTAACTACACAAACCAAAGTACCCAATTTAAGTCTTATACGACCAAAACCGTATGAAATAAACCATTTTCATTTATTTGTGGGCGGTAAAAGGGGGGCGTGGAAACCCATTTTTAGTACAGTTGTCGAGAGTAACCGTAAATACTAAATTACAAGACTTTAGCCTTATACGAACCAAACCGACTGAAATAAAACATTTTTATTGATTTGAGGGCGGTAAAAAGGGGGTGTGGCAAATTTTTTTTCTAAACCATCTCGTACCTGAAATAAATCGACTGCCAAAATTTCAGGTCAATCGGTTCAGTAGTTTTGGAGTCTACAGACATCACACAGCCAGACACACATCGTTTTGCTTTTTATATATATATGTAGATATTGATTTGTGGGCGTGAAAACATTTACATACAGTGACCGCCTCTTAGATCACCTACACAGCAAGTTTCACTGTAAAAATGTGTAAAACTCCGGAATTGCCATGATCTGGAAAAAGTGGGCGTATTTATATTACGACCACGCCCATTTTACGTACAGTTACCGACAGTAACCATCTGAACAAAATTACCAAATCTTAGTTTTTTGCGATTGAAACCGTCTTAATATATCCTTCTTTTGGTTTGTGATCGATAGCGTAAATTTGGCTTGTATGGGAGGTACCACGCCCCCTCGTCCAATAGTTACCAAACCTCACAGGAACACTCTCAAGATGTGGCTTCAGTATCCCTAAAAATTTCATAAAGATCGGTTCATCGGTTTTGGAGTCTATATGTGATATAGCCACATACCCGCATACCCACATACCCACATACATACATCCATTTTTATATATATAGATTATTAATTTGCAAAAAGTCTTCCAGTTTTGCGCAAGAATTTTTTTTTTACTCCTTCCCCCTTTTTCAACTAACGTAAATTTTTTATAAATACGTTTTACAATAATAAATTTTGGCCAGTTTAATTTTAACAAATTCCTATAATTTTGATATTAACAACATTCACATATCTTCAAAATTGGCAACAATTTTTAGTACAATGAATTTTTTATAAGACATCGTTTCCTAAGAATAAGAAAAAAACGTAATTAAAATCAAAGTTTTGAATTTCGATGCAAATATTTCCGCTGCTTCTAAATGTATTTCGTTCAAATTTTTTTTTTCAAAAGCTAAAAACATTTCTTTACAAAAGTATATCGAGCTGTACCTTTAGGTCAGTGTATATGTTTTTTATATTTTTTTTCAAAAAAGGTCCAAAATATTTACTTTTTACTCAAAAAGTGACTCAAAAAATGTTTTTATTGTAAAAACAAAATCAAGTAAAAATTTCACATCTTACTACCTTTGATGTGGCATAGCATTCATTTGCAAAAATTCTTCCAGTTAAGCGCAAAAATCATTTTACTGTTTTCGTCATCAAAACAACAAGGTCGTTGATTTTTTTGGCAAAATTTTATTTTTTCCAAAATGTGGTCGTTTTTACAAAAAATTCAAGTCACCAAAATAATGTATGTGAAAAAATCTCTTTCCAATCAAAAGTTATGGCTTTTATGATTAAGTTACTTCGGAATTAAGTATTCGACCACAATTTAAACATGCCGTTTCACTGATATTATTTTATGGGCGTTTGGAGATGGGGCGTGGCAGCAACGCGCCGGGTTTCACCCAGTCTTGTATATAACTCTTGATTTACTTTTTAAAGCAATTTGTAAAATTTGTCGCTCGTATTTTCCTTTCAAATAATGATCTATCACGAGCTGCCTTTCTGCCAGTGTTGATTGATTCAGTTTTCGAGAAATGTTTATTTTTTAAGTTTTGCGTTTGACTGAAGTTATTCCAACAGGAGTAAAAGGTTGTAAGCTAAAATAACGGTTTAAGGTTGTTTCGATTTAAATTTGTTGCACCGCTATGTTCTAATTTTTTTTATTATGTTTCTGTTTTATTTTGTTCACCAAAAAATAACGTTTTGAAAAAAAATATATATATTGCAATTTTTTTCATACATTTTGATTTCTGAAATCAATGTGAAAGAGCTACAAAATGCCTGCCCGACTTTCGTTGTGAGTCACTGTATTTAACTTGACTCAGCTAGTAATTATTTCATGCAGAGTTTTGCCTTTTTTTTGTATTTATTAGTCTACTTAAGCGTCCTGATGACGTCACAATTTATTTTTTATTATTGTTATGATGCCAAAGAATTAAAATATACAGTCCAACAGCGAGTTGTAATTAAATTTTTAACTTTAAACTTTTTTCGAAAATTAAGATGATAGAGGCAACGCTGCAACGTTAAAAAAGGGAGTAAAAAATCACAGAATTAAAATTTTTGTTGAGTGCATAGACTTGATTCTTATTCAACCAGATTTTCTACCTGAATGTTCTTATAATATTAATAAACGAATACCTGCACAACCCTAAAAATACAACGTCTCTACTCTACTCTACTCTACTCTACTCTCGCTTCTTGCTAAATCTCATCTTAAAATTCTTTGCAGACCACCATGTAGATGAGGTTCGGCATGAGCATGGTCGTCGCTTGTGGTTTGATGTTTCCGATGTACCTGATGATAATTTCTTAATGATGGGCGAACTAAGAATGTACCAGAATCCAGCACAGGGCAAATGGATGACTAGTGGCAGAGAGTTCACCATAACTGTGTATTCGATTGTGAAATCCGAAGGCCAACGTGAACTTGAAATGTTATCATCAACAAATACTACAGCCGATTATCAAGGATGGCTTGAGTTAAACGTAACGGAAGGTTTGTCAGCATGGCTAATAAATCCAAAAGAAAACAAAGGTCTCTATATTGGAGCTCATGCTGTGAATAAGCATGAACGCGAAATTAAATTAGACGACATTGGCTTGGTGCATCGCAAGGGAGATGATGAATATCAACCATTCATGATTGGGTTCTTTCACGGTCCGGATGTGAGCTGAATTTTGATTTAAACAGACAAATTGTAGCTATTAATATTTTTATTTTTTTTAGCTCATTAAAACGGTCAAACGGCACAGTAGGAAAAAACGCAATACACCCCATTCACGAAGACGAAAGAAGTCCGAAATGGTTAATCCACTGTTCGAAGGCCCCATGGAAAATATGAGAAGTTGTCAAATGCAAACACTTTACATTGATTTCAAAGATCTAGGGTGGCATGTAAGAACGATTTGTTACAATTCAAGCTCCAGTTTAACAATTCTTAATATTTTAGGATTGGATAATAGCTCCAGAAGGATATGGTGCATATTATTGCAGCGGTGAATGCAATTTCCCACTTAATGCACACATGAATGCAACGAATCATGCAATCGTACAGACTTTGGTACACTTGCTCGAGCCAAAGAAGGTGCCTAAACCATGTTGCGCTCCAACTCGCCTGGGAGCACTTCCTGTCTTGTATCATCTTAACGAAGAGAATGTTAACTTAAAAAAATACAAAAATATGATTGTTAAAAGTTGTGGATGTCATTAAAACGATTAATCACTATATGTCAATGTGAAAAATTAAAACTCAAAACTTATGAAGGTCTTATTCGTTTTGGGAAAAATATCTGCACACACAAACGGTTCTATAGAAAGATTAGAAACCACAAGCATTGAATGGCAAAAAATCGTATGGGAGGGGTGGTGTATTTTTACACCCTTAGGAGTTACGGTGTTAATAAGTATTTCAAAACTTTTATTAACATTATCGTTTTTAGCAGAAAAACTCTATGAAGGGCAGGTTCTCATGAAACTCAACCTAAAAACTTTATTTTTTGTTTTAATTTTCGGTTTGGCCGATTGCAAAAAAGTTATCGCATACCGAAGGTACCCATATTTTCATAAACGCACTCGAAAAAATCGTTAACCAAATCTTAAAACGAGTTTTCTGAAAAATCATGTTTTACAAACTGGCCTCCACGCACGGTATCTCAAGAATTACTGAAAAGATTAATTTGGATTTTTTTATTTTAAAGTAGATACAATAAACTTAACCTAAATTTAGGTAATATCGACCGGTCGTTTTTTAGAGCACTTTAAAGAGCGAAAAATGTGAAAAACGCTACTAAAAATGCACATGTCCGCCATTTTTGTCATTTTCAACTATTTACTGAACTGTTCAAGCTCCAATTAATATAATATAACACAGGGGAACAAAAAAGGAATTTTTTTCTGCGGCATAAGTTTTTGGAGCCAATTAAGATACATGGGATAGTGAAGTTTTAATCCTATGATTCACATTGTTTGAATTTACTCTGGTTCTTGCGATAAACCGTTATTTTAAATATTAAGGAGGTTTCATCACAGATTTTAACACAACTCCAGAACAATTAGTCTGATTTGGTATAATAAAAAATCCAAACATCCGCAGCAAAATTGCATCCAAGTTACATTTACAATGTTTTTTGATTAGCTGAATAGTTTCGGAAATATTCAGAAAGTTCTTCTGAAAAAACATATTTTTATGCAAAATTTAAACTTTTTTGTTATTTCATAATTCATAAAAAATCAAAAACGTCGAAATAGCTATTTTTTGATATTTACTTATAAACGCACATACATATGTTACGAAAAAAATAAGCTATATTTCATTAAAATCCATCGTTTCCTATGGGATTTTCTTTGGTATTTTGGTTGCGATTATTAATTTTAAATCCATTTAAAATAAACAAATTTAAAAACATTTTAGAAACTATTTCAGAATACTCTGCAGCTTTATGATTCCCCAAAAAGTTTTTAACTACTGATAAAAAACTTATCCATGCTTCTGATTTGACCTTAGTAATGTGGTTTGTGAAATCATTGTTGTTTATAAGAATTCGGATTTATGGCCCATCAAAGATGCCTGCTTTTAACTTTTCCGTGATTTTGCCAGGAAATGCTTGGCAAATATATTTGTAGCACTCGCCAATCTTATCTAAAGCTTTTACATACTGTTTTTTTTAGTTCAAGTGTGATATGAAGTGGTGGCAAAATTATTTTTTTCTCGACATATTAATGGATCATGAACGATTTTATTTATGCCTACAGTCATATTTGTTCTGGATAGCCAAACTTTCCTAGTGTAGTGCTGATTTTTCGCACGACTGTCCCATAGACAAAGAAAACATGGATATTTAGTGTAGCTACCTTGCTGACCCAATAAAAAGTTAATCATTTTCAAATCAACACACACTGACCACACACTGACCAACAAATACAATTTTCTCTAAAATAAGTTTGATATTTTGATATTATTCTTTAAGTTTTGTTGAATGTGCTATCGGAATTGAAGCTAATATGCTGCCATTATGCAGTAACACATATTTTAAACATATTTTCGAGCTATCTATGAAGACCCATTGCATTTAAAAGTCCAGTTATATTCTTACAGTATACGATTTTCTCCTCCTTTGCAAAGAATTGAAGAATATCTCGTTCTATAGTCCGGTAAGTTTTAACTGATACGTCAGGCTGACGACAACGTTTTTTTTAAGTCTTGATGCTAGAGCTCCGCTGATTTTAGGATAGATTTAGATCTCGAATTTTCCCTTTTGTATTTATTTAGAAGTTTTTTATCAAAATGAGATAACATCATTAAATGTGAATTAAGGCAAAACGTGCCAATGGATTTTAATGAAATATGGCTTATTTTCTTTGTAACATATGTGTGTTTATAACTTTATATCAAAAAAAGAGCAATTTTGACGTTTTGAATTTTTATGAACTATGAAATAATAAGAAAGTTTAAATTTTGCATAAAAAATTTTTTTTCAGAAGAACTTTCACAATATTTCCGAAACTATTCAGCTAATTAAAAAACAGTGTAGATGTAACTTGGAGGCAATTAAGCTGCGAATTTTTGGATTTTTTATTTTACCAAATCAGACTTACCGTTCCGGAGTAATGTTAAAATCTGTGATGAAACCTCCTTAATTTTTAAAATAGCGGTTTATCGCGAGAACCGGAGTCAATTCAAATAATCTAAATAATAGACTAAGATCTTCATTATTGTATATACTAAAATTGACTACCAAATCCCATGCCGCAGAATCAGTGTTACCCTGTGTAATTTATAAAATTTGTATGTTTTTTTATATCAGATCACATGAACGTGGTATGCGATGGGGGTCGTTTGGTTACATTTTCTTTCAACGTGCCGTTTGACGACATACGACTTAGCACTTCACATTACACTTTCATGCACCACAAAAAATATTTTCCTATACTTTAATAGCACTGGTTTGCCAAAAAATTATTTTTTCGCTCCTATAAATATTGTGTAATTATTGAATGCATTAATATACTGAATATATATATAGTATTTTAAGTTATCTAACACGTATGGATTTTTGAAATGAAACTTTACGATAAAAATTTTTTCGGAATTAATTTTAATCATAAATTTAATAACTTTGCAAGCGCGTCGGAAGCGAATTTCATCTGGGGGCAGTACAAATGGTGGTGCAAAAAAGTTCACAAAAATTTCTTCACATGAAACATGAAGAAGAGAGAAAGAAGAGGAAAATATATAATCGTTGTAAAAAAACGGATATTTTGAATAACTTTTCTTTTTAAATTGTTCTTTTAATTTCCCCCTTGGCGTAGCAAGCGGGGGCCAATGTAACTTTGTTTATTAAACTATAAACAAGTTTGTTCTACAGTTACTAAAAATTATCTTAAAATTAAACAAGAATTTAACAATATAATGTTAGCTTAACATAATACAATTTTTAAAAGAGACCCTAGTTTGGGTTATATCAATATTGCTACAAATTGCATTAAAGAAGAAGTCATATCATTAACAGGGTGCTGTCTTACCATCATTTGTCCTGCGATATGGAATTTGAAAAAACTGTCTGCGCCTAAAATTCCTTTCGGGCGCATATATACTAAATAATGCAAGCAATGGTGCACAATCTAAGTGATTCATGAATATATCACGCGCAAATATAGCCAAAAAATACTTTCTTCAAAACTCTAAGGGTTTTAAGCCTAAAAGTGCACAACGGGAGTTGTAAGTCGGCATAAACTCCCACCGAAGTTTTCTAAACACTAGCCGAGTAAAACGTATCTGAATGTTTTCAATTCTAGAAATATGCACAGCATATCGAGGGTCCCAGACAATACAGCAATACTCCAAAGTTGATCAAACCAAAGAGAAGCAAAGTGACTTTAGAGTAAAGGGATCTGAGAACTCCTTAGAGTTGAACATGATGGATCCCATCATTGCATTAGCTTTGGAAATAACAGCATCATAATGCTTACCAAATGTAAGTTTCTTATCAAAAATTACTCCCAAATCCATTTCAATATCAACTCTTAAGATTCTATCTGAGCACAAAGCATAGTTGCCTACAATTAATTGCTGTTTCAGAGTAAATGACATAATACTACATTTAGCAACATTAAAATATAACTTATTGACATCACACCACTTCTGCAAGCCATCCAAATCCTGTTGAATAAGTTCACAGTCTACTGAAGAATTAATAATTTTAAATAACTTCACGTCATCAGCATACATGAGGCATCTCGAAAACTGGACATAGTTTGAAAGGTCGTTAATAAATAAGACAAACAAAAGCGGACCAAGATGACTGCCTAGGGGCACACCAGAAAAATTATCAATATATTTAGAGCGGTATTTACCTATCCTAACCGCATTTCTACGACTGAACAGGTAATTCTCTAGCCACCTTAGCAAGGAGGAGTGGAAACCCAGTTTACCAAGTTTCCTTATTAAAACTGAGTGCTGCACTCTATCGAATAAGAAACAACATCTACTTGTTGACCTCTCTCCATTTCGCTTGCTAGAAAGTGAGTAAATAGCGCAAGATTAGTTGAGGTAGTTGAGGTAGATCTGCCAGACACAAAACCATGTTGACATTCCGATACTGCGCCCTTTTTTGCAAGAATATATTTTCTTTTTTACCAGAGATTCAAATAGTTTTGGAATGAGTGGTAATTCGGATATAGGTCGATAGTTTGCAATATTTTGCCTCGACCCCAATTTAAAAATTAGAGTTATCTCGGATATTTTTCATGCATTCAAAATTCTTCCTATATAAAGGATTGGTTAAAATGAAAAGTTAGAGGTTGAAAAAGTGCCATAGCATTTGAAATTGGACTGAAATAGAGTGCAAAAATATCGCTTATTTCTTGAAAATTGTCAGATTTATTATCCTGGAAAAAAAAGACACAGTTTTGATAGTATCGTAAGTATAGACGTAGAATTCCTTTTTATACAGTAATGGAGAAAAATTCTGGTATTTTTTATTTATATTTTTCAAAACTATTTTAAAGCATTTCATCTTCTAAATAAAAATTATTCAAAAACAAATTTGTTGTTGTTGTCCTTCTTCAAACTTACCTGATCTAAAAAGCTCACAATTAAATTCATGTAAAAATTTGTTTTGTTTTATAAAAAGTTCTCGTTTGATATTTTTGGTGATAAATTTGTTGTTCTTGTTCATTTGTTTTGTTGGTTAAAACTAAATGTAATTCAAAGGTATGTTTAATTAATGCAAATAAATATGGGTAAATTTGAATTATTTATTTTTGCTGTATTAAAGAGCATATACATATATGTATATTTTAAAAGTAATTTAAAATTCAAATTTTAGTTAACAAAATAATTTTTTAATATGAAAAAAATATAATGCATAATATAAATAATTCGAATTTATTATGGTATTTAAAAAATAAATCGAGTTTTTAAAGCACATCGCATGCTTAGAAACGCATGCGCAAATTTGCGTAGTAGTATGCGTACACACTGCCTCTGTAGCTACACGCATCTGTATTATCTGTTGTATTTATCTTGCTGAAAATAAACATTCATTTTTCTCGTACTCCAACTCATGGCAGAATTAACCAGGCTGACTCGGAGAGGAATGAAGTAGAAAGTAGAGAAAAGCGAGCTAGTTGTAAAAATCAGCTTTTCATGTCGAGTAAAAATTAGAAATATCTAAAAAATTTTCAGCTAACTGAACCAACAACAATTACCAAGCAAATCTAAAACAACGACGCACACAGAAGAGCAAGATCACAGCGGTTGAGCAGCGTTACAGGGGATGAACCGAATCGTCCACAGAAAATAAAGAGAACTTTGCTTACTATGTCCCGCTTTTCACTCGTCACACACGAAAATTCTTGAGCTTGCGGCGAAAGCAATTATTGCTCCGAGAGCAATAACCTGACCTAAAGACCAATAAACGATTTGAAAGTATCAAACAACTAGCAATGGTATTTAAAATCAAGAATGAATTAAACTATTAAACATTTACAATTTGTATTAAATCATAGAAAATCAACATTAATATACAACTTAATAAATGGCACGCTTATATGAAACACACAATGAAACAACGAAACGGTCCGTAGTTTACATACATATTAATAAAAACAACAACAACAAAAGCAGCACAACAACGAACGACGTAATAACGAACCACACAAGCAAACACAACAACGTTAAAAGCAGCTACTGCAGCTAAGCAGCTTGTGCATTACTCATACGAATATATGAATTTTTCATCTTCTTAGATTTTCCTATTTTATTAGATATTCGTTTTATTCCCACTAAAACTGATATTTTGGCATTTTTTTTTGTTTGTGCGATGAATATTAAAGGCTGTAGGTATATCCCAAAGTGTCAAATATCACATTGAAAAAATTTGTGAAAATGACCCCCATACAAACCGCGCTGTAAGACGTAATTCTACGTCAAAACATATTTTTAGGGAGACCCGTACTTTTTTGTTTTTGTTGTTCAAAAAAGTCAAAAATGCATTTGGGTTGCACTTAATGTTCGATTCTAAAGCAAGCAAATGATTCCTATACAAAAATTTTTTAAGTGTCTCATATTGCTTTCGTGCCAGAACATATTCCTGTTTTAAAGCTATGTAAATGTAGGTTTGCCAGGCGATTATTATACCAAGTTGGTTTAGTAGCTATACTAACGTTTTTTAATGGAACAAATCTCGTGAATGTTTCCTTTATGATATTCATTAAACAAAGATTACTCTGTAAGAGATTATCACCAAAGATTGTGCACCACTGTACATTATATAAAAAATCCGATATTACGGCATAATCAGCTTTATTAAAATCATATTTATAAATATGTTCACCCAAGAAGGGATCATTTAAGGCAACAATATCAAAATTTACTAGAAGAGCTTAATGATGAACGCTATTGTCGGATAATATAAATTCTGCTTCACTACATACAGTATTAAACTCTAAGTCAGTAAAAACTAGGTCTAGCAATTTATTTAACCCATTTCTTATTGCACTTATTTGGTACATCCCAAGGGAAAGAATTGAATCTAGAAAATCAGCATCTCTACCAGCACTCAAATTATTTGGTGATAGTGCCGGCCAGTTATCAGAGGAAACCCAGTTGGATATTCATTGGCCCATTATCATAGGCAAAATAAAAGCCGACTCTAAATTTAGTATCAGCATTTTTGACAGTTTTTTAATATAATATGTTGTCAAAAAGCTTGCACTAAATTTGAAGTCGACTTTATTTTGACTATGATAATGGGCCATTATCATTAAGCTTTTCAACTATCTTAAGAATATTAAAAAAAAATGCAATGAATAAGTTTCACAATTTGAATTCGGTGGAATGTATGAAACAAAAATGTAAATACTGAAGTTATCGCCTGAATTTATCGTCAGCAGCAGAAGATACTGGAACACCAATCCTAACGGTTCGATATAAACCGTTCCAAAACATCAAAACGTATATGAAAATATCGTTACTTGTGCATCATATTTTACTTTGTAGTTGTCTTTCTTTTCATGTTTTCTATTAGAGTTTCGCAACGAATTGGCCAACAAAAATCTGCTGGCATTGTTTTGAACCATTTCCCGTTGTAGCGCCTCTCTATGTCCAGAATATCTTGATAAAACCTCTCGCCATGTTCATCTGATACTGCTACTAGATTTTCTGGAAAGAAATCTAAGTGAGAGTTCAAAAAATTAATTTTAATGGGCATATCACACTTTAGAGCTTTATAGGAAAAAATCAGTTCATGGATGATTTCCTGATAGTTTTTATTTTTTTTGTTTCCAAGAAAATGATGGCACACTTCTACAATTCTACAAAAGCGGTCCATGCCCTTTTTCAACTTCATGCAGCTTCATTTTAAAATTTGCGTCCTTCACAAGCTAGATTCCTTCTTTCAATTTCGCGTCGCTGATTCGGGTAAACTTAGTTTTCAGGTACTGAAAGCCTTCACCATCCGTGTTTATGGCTTTTACAAAGTTTTACACAGACCCAGCTTTACATGGAGTGATGGTAGAAAAAAAATGTTCACTTTGAACTAAAGGTTCTTCATGTTCATTGTTGAATCCAGGCGTCAAAATAGCTCTTCGTGGCCAGCTTTTTATTATGTAGTGTCTGTCTCTTGCGCGTCTGTCCCACTCGCATAAAAAACAACACAATTTGGTATATCCTCATCGCAGACCAGCTGACATTACCACAATTTTTAGATCAGCACAAATGTTCCAGGTGTACTGTGCATTTTTAATTTTTTACAGTAACAACTTCATATTGCCATAATTTTATTTCATATATGTTGCATGTGCGACGAAAACTGAAGGATATTTATTACCATTGTGAAGGAAGATAGCTTTCAAACTGATTTTGGAGTAATCAATAAAAATTCGCCATTCTTCATGTTAAAAATAATAACATGTTAAAAATAAGTAATTTAAATAACTTGAAATTACTTGAAAGCGTTATTTTACAAATTTTTGAAGGTCGAAAGAGCAGAATAACATGCAAAATGTCACTCTCTATTCTATTACAGTTACTTGAAGCTAGTACTGATACAGACCTATAATGATTTGGAAGAAATTACATTTAGTTTGATACATAAATCGTACAAATCAATGAAGTGACTTTCGCGTGAAAATGGAACAAAAAAACTATGTCACAAGCTCTTTATAAAGGGTGATTTTTTTCTATCTTGTTTTTTCAGTATAAATTTTTTGACACCTCAATCGTCATTCACATGTGGCAAAGCCAAAAATGCTCTGAGCAAAGATTATATAATATAAATATGCACCACCGCCATACCAGCAAGTGGCACAGTAAAATTTTAATGTGGATTTATCATAAATCATCGTTAAAGTTTTTTGAGAGTCAGCGAGCGAACGATTTCAAGCTTTTGAGAGCGAGAGAATGAATAAGTAAGCGACAATCACGGTTGTCACTTGGAAATAAAATATGTGACCAATATTGGAAATAAAAGTGACCAAATGCAGTAAAAAGTGACCAAAACAATCTCAATTTAAAAAGGTATTACATTCTCACAAAGTAACAAAGTTCGCCATATTTTTTCATTTATTTTCAGAAAATTAGCAAATAGCAAAACTAAATAATAAAAAAAAAACAAAATAATTATTAAAATCAACATAACCGTAACGGGTATGCGCGCACCGGTTTTTTACATCAAGGAACTTAAGAAACTAAAAATAAAATTTTAATTAAAATAAATTACATTTCACAGCTTCTAATTTCAAGCTTCTAATTCAAAAGCAAAAGAAAAAACTGAGGTAATCTTAATAAAGTAGGCCAATTTTGGATCAAGGACAAATTCTCAAAGAAAATCTGATGCCATGTTCGGGTTAAGTAAAAGATTTTACATTAGAATATGTTATGGTAAAAATTAGAATGACTTAAATGTAAATAGGAAACCCGATTTGAAACATCCAAATTATACTTCTTCAAATTCATGTTTTTTAACGGTGCCCATAGTTTGAAAATTTTCTGGACTTTTTTCGCGTCACGTGCTTGTAAGTATTACATTCAGGATTCAGAATCAAGCCTTGCAGGGAGGTTCTGGAATACAATCAACTCTTTTTTTTCACGGTAGATACGTTTCTAAGTAAAACGTGTAAACAAAATTTGTGCAAAAAAATACAAGCGATATACGGTATATGCAGGGTTGCGTTCCAAAACTTTGAAAAATCGTGTAAGTTAAAAAACTTTTTTATTTTTGCCTACAAAACCGACCAAAAAAGTAATGATTTCAATATAACATACATTTTTATTAAAAAAAGAAAAAGAAGTAAGAGTACACGCATAAAAAAGTGACATTCAAAACAACGAAAAAGTCGGTGTAAACTAAATGTTTTCACGTTTAAAAATGCTCCAATGGTTTAAACGTTTCGTTTCAAACGCGTTCGGTTTTTAATCCAAACGTCATGACAACAAAACGTTTCTAAATTTATTGCAAAGATTTGAACGTTTGAATTAAAAGTTCAAAACATTTATACTTTCAAATGTTTCACTTTCAAGCTAAACGCAAAAACGTTTGAATAAAGAACTTTAAAACCTTTTAAATCAAACGGTATGAACGTTTACATTAAACATCTAAATATTTAAATTGAATACTTCTGGATTTGATCCGAATGAGGGCTCTGAAATAAAACACAGGTTGTTTCAAATGTACAAGAATAATATATTTTTATTTACTTTTTTATTCATTTACAACACTGCAAATACAATATTTTAATTATTTTCATATTTTATATTATATTTTTATTTTTAAGCTAATAAACAGTTATTAACTTATAAAAACAAAAAATTAAGTTCAATCTTAAGTCTCAGAAAGCGTTTGCAATTTAAAATAAAAGAAAATAACATCAACTTAAATCTTATAGTAATATAAATTCACAAATATTTTTGTCTAACGAATATTTCACCATTTGGAAGTGTATACGTGTGCATAGGAGTACTTGTAAAAAATTCAATATTTAACATTAAAAGCTATGTCTATAGTATCTCCCACTTGAATACTTTGATAATGCTCATTAAATTTAAGAATAGAAACTTCATTATAAATAATACAGAAATATTTATAAACATATCAATAATCTTACACAATCGGAAGCAATTAAACTTACAGCTAGTTAAATAAAAGTTTTTTTTGTAATGTTTGTTTTTATGTTCTACACTATCCGGCATATAAACTGATACATACAACAACTAAACGAGAATATTTCGAAAAATTTACTAAATTATATTTTGATGACTTTTTAAAAATTAATTTTGGTAGAAATCCTACACCTTCCTGAATGAGACTTGTAAAATTTAGCGATGATTTCAGTGCTAACGAATACGCAATATTTTTTCTTGAAGATATCGTATGTGCATATGTCTAAAGATTCCTGTGCTTGGCCTCAAATCGGAAACACCATAAATTTTGGAGGGCCCACTCTTCAAAATAGCGCTTGGGTAATGTATCAAAAAGTGATGTTTTGGTTTTAGAGGACCAAACAATTCCACGTAAAGTATATGATGTTCTTTAATTACTTCTCGCAGGCTATTCACGTCGAAAATAGTAAATTCACAACAGGTAGATTTGTCAACAATTTTTATCAGTAAAGTGAGAAGATTCCAATATGTCAAAAGAGACAAAAAATTTCGCTAGAAGACATTTTCAAATTATTAGTTTGTTTATTTTTTTTTTTTGAGTCGGTTTAAACCAAGTGGCAATGATGAATTATTTGATTCTAAAACTCCATAAGAAAATATACTTTTTCTATTATTCAACTGCTCTAAAGAAATAATTTTAATTTCAATTAATTTTAAAACGACTTTACTTATTTCAAAGTAGCATATTCCCTCGAATATATCATGCATTAGATTTACAGAAAAATTGTCTACAACCTGGAAATATGGAATAGAATTAAATATACTATTTTTTTTTAAGATCAAAGAACCAAGGCGCCTTATACAAACAAGGTTTGGTCTTTGACCTGAAAAGAAAGGGATAGATTTATTTAGAGGAATTGATTGGAACCATACGTGAATTATTGATAAGGCGAAACAACCGTGAAAGACAATTTGAATTGCTTTTAACCGAGGCTAGGTGTTATGCCTTAATCTCGGCAAGCATTTCCAGCCCTTTGTTGCTCCTGTCCTTTAATTTCATATTTTCCACAATTTAGGTGTGGATTTTTAGTTTTTCCATAATTCTTAAATGTAGGAAAGAACAAAGAAAGTGAAAAGAACCATGCCCGAGCCCAGAGTCGAACCAGGGATCTCTGGGTTGATAGTCTAGCGCACTCTCAACTAGATTACAAAGGCCGACAGTTTTTCATTTATTTTATAATAAATTTTTATCATTGGCATAGCAAGCGGGGGAAAAGGGGGCAGTTGCCCCTCCCCCCCGCTAATTTAGCTAGATAAACAATTTAAAAAGAAAACTTCAAAAGTTATTCAAAATATCAGTTTTTTTTACAACGATAAAATTTTTGTATTATATATTTTGCTCTTCTTTCTCTCTTCTTCATAACCATGTTTTCGGATAACCATTTTCTTTCTCTGTGTCTGCAAAAAGATAGAACAAAATGTAGAGTTTTTTCTGCAATTCCAATTTGAAAAAAATTCGGATGCATTGAAAAAACTCTTAAATGAAGTTGAAAAACTTGTTGCTTTGGTTTTGACTGTGCCTGCATCAGCAGCTTCATCTGAGCGTTCTTTTAGTGCACTAAGACGACTTAGAACGTATCTTCGAGCAACTATGACACAAAAACGACTCACTCATGCGGCACTTATAAACATTCACAAAGATATAACCGAAGAATTTAATTCGATGGAGGTGGTGAAAGAGTTTGTTTCTCGCAAGGACAGAAAGAAACATTTTGGAATAATTTAAATTGATATAACTTTTTGCACCTTATTGCATTTAAACCATGTAAAGATATACCTAGCCTTGCTTTATAAAAGCAACAATTATTTCTTATATTTTCATATTACCATATGAAACAACCTTGAAAAATATCTCATATATCGAAATTAGAAGCACGGTTGCCACTTTGGCACAATTGCACCAAAATTGGTACATTTATTTTAACTGGTACCTTCGTACGTTATTTAACGAATTGGTTCATTTTGTAAAACATTTTCAATTTAACAACTTCTTACAAAAAGCGAAATTTGGTAACACTGGAGAAATGTTCAGACTTGTGTTTAGTGGAACTTTCATTGCATTAAGTTCTTAAAGTTGAAAGCTTAAATGCTTTTCTTGTCATATATACAGGGTCCGCCATCTAACGTTTTTTTTTCAACTAGTGCTTATTTCGTGAATGGTAACACTTAGCTCATGTTTGATTTGACAGATAATTAGTTTTATCCTTCCGCTAAACGAATATGGTTGTGTATACGCTTGAACAACACTAAAAAATATTGCGACATTACTTTGATGCAGAAGATGCCGATTTTGCCAAAAAAATCATCTTTTCAGATGAAGCTCATTTTAATCTTGGAGGGTATGTAAACAAGCAAAATTGTCGAATTTGGGGCACAGAAAACCCGCACGCATACATTTAAAAGCCGCTGCACCCAAAACAAGTCACTGTTTGGTGCGGATTTTGGTCCAGAGGCATAATTGGGCCATTTTTCTTCGAAAATGAGCAAGGAGTGGCAGTTACAGTCAATGGCGATCGTTATCGGGCCATGTTGAACGAATTTTTGTTCACAAAAATTGAAGAGGAGGATATTGGCAACATTTGGTTTCAACAGGACGGCGCGAAAAAAGAAATTTGAGAAAATATTTAGTTGTTTTTTTTTTATAGAATTTTAAAAAAAAAAAGTTATTTGGCGGACCCTTTATTTAAAATCAGAATTTTGAGACTTAAGGATTTTTTGTGAGAATTTTCAGTAAAGCAGAAAAATATCTCCAATCAGAACATTTTTCTCTTATTACCAAAGATATTCTAAAACAAATTAAAGACAAGTTCGATTTAGGTAAAGAAGATCTAAATGTTTTGAATATAATAACATCTTCACAAGTTATGTCAGAAAACAAAATTTCTTTATTGCCATAATTCAATAATTCATATTAAAATATCATCTCATAGAATGCTACCCTGCCGTTATTGTGACTCAGAGGAATCTTGTTCAGGTTTCAAATATTAGTTTTTAAAATTGTAGTGACGTTGGTAAAAAATGTGGGTATTTTGAGAAAAAGTCTGGGTCGTGAAGAATGGATTGGGGGAAATTTGTTTTAATAATTTTATAAATTTTGTATTTAGTCTGATGTACCTTACACACAGCTCAGCAGCTGCTGAACCAATATTTTTTTATTTTAGCCTTATAAAATAGGAATATAAATATAAAATACTTAACAACATAAAGCTCTCTTAAAAAATTGTGTGTCGAACGCAATGAATCTAATTATATTTAGCCAGCAAAAGAACTATTTTGATGTATTTATTATTTTGTTAATAGCGTAAAACATAACTTAATATTTTCGTTATGTTTGGTATGTAAACAGATATACTCCAGTGAATTATTATAATAAATGTTATCAAATTATTATTTTAAAAAAAGAACTGGAACATTTCTTCCTATTTGGTAAATATTTTTTTTTTTTGAGAATTTGGTACAACAAAAAATAAGCTAGTGGCAACCATGATTAGAAAAACTTTAAAAATAATGAAATTTTAATATTTTTTATTTAGCTTTATATTTTTTTTTTATTTTGAAACTAATGTTTGTGATTTTTTTGCACACCCATTTGTACTGCCCCCCAGATGAAATTAGCTTCCGATGCGCTTGATTTTCATTTATTCCTGAAATTTTGGAATCACTTTCGGCAAGATCTTTCTCATATTGAGCTCTATTTCTTAAAGAATGTGAATATTCCATGAAATCTTCTTTCATATGTTGCTTTGTGCGGCTACAGAGTCTACAATATCTTTCGCAGTTAAAAGATTTAACAAAACCTAAAAGGCTCTTTACTGCCATGTTACCTAGGATTAAAGCTAAATACAAATTTAATTTGATGCTACGGTTATCTACAGTTATTTCGATTCCTTCGCTTTTTAACGATTTGATTTGTTCTATAAGGTAATAAAAGGATGAAGTATTTCCATGCTCTTTGATGTACTTTGCTTTGATGAAACCGGCCACAAATATGTAGTTTTAATTTGCAAGGTTATTACTCGGTATGGCACATAAATTCTGTTGGCCAGAATGACTTCCTAAGGTGTTGTTTACTTCAAAGTCATCTGTATACAAAAAGAAAAGGTATTTTTTCGATTTCTGCTTAATGAGTTCTGCCTGCCTTTAGAGATTTCACCGTCCACAGAATTACAAATGACGTTATTCCCATCAATTTTAGATTTTAGTTCAGAAAAAACGTCATCATAAGCACCTGGGAGTTCAAAAAATTTCCTAAACTGAAATTTCAAAAAAAAACATATCATTTTGACTCAACTGCTTCAAAACTTGATTTTTCTTTAATTCGTACTTCTAGAATATAGTTATTGATGGTATGACTTATAGGAAATCTAAACATATCTTTCTCAATCATATACTTTAAATATTTATGTTCAGAGTGAACATTTTCAAAAGGATTTGAACAAATTTTGATAATATTTTCTTTTAAGTCATCATTTTTCATGTTACAGGAAGTTAATGTCTCTATTAAACATTCAGTTATTGCTGACACCTCTCTTATAATTAGAGTTGCATTTTTCCTACTAATATTGTGACTGGAATATAGTGTAGAACTGAAATTAGTACATTTATCTACAAAAAAACTTACGTTACCTGCAATATTTTGTTCGCGTTCTTTTGAACGCAAAGAACAATTCGATTGCGGTGTCAAATTTGAAGGAGCATTTAAGGTTAACGTGTTTATTGTTTCATCTTGAAGTAACTGAACAATGGGATTTTCTTTGTGGGTACCTAACTGTTTTTTAAATGCTTTACGATTTCAAAAAGTTTGATAACAAAAGTTTTGATAGCATTTATAATGATAATTTGTTCCAAGTTTATGAGTGTCTTTTAAATGCTTTATAAAGTTATGTATATTTTCAAAACTTTCGCTGCTTTTGAAGCAAATATACATTTTGAATGAATGCAGATTGACTTTTCTAATTTTTTAAACACGAAATAAGGTCGGATACCTGAGGAAATGGTTTCTCATTTAATGTAGTAAAGCTAAAAAATATCTTTGTAAGAAAATCCAAACTCCAGCACAATAAGTTAGATATTGCAAATTAGAAATTTGAAAAATTTTAAAGCACAAGTTCAAAGCGTTCAAAAAAGATGATAATTTATATTTGACTTCATCAAAATAAACAAAAAACTCTGTTAATTTTTCTAAACTTGGACCTACAACAATTATTAATGGCTGAATTGTTTCTTTTAGTTTATAGAAACGTTTTTTAAGTCTGATATTGCGTTTGCTAAATCAATAACGTCGCTTACATACAAAATTAATGAGTCCTTTGCGTGTTTGATGGTAAATTTTTTGTTCTTTTTATGCTGGTGTTCTGCCGAGACTCTTTGATATGGTTTTATGACTTCATTTAAAAGAAGTGTGATAATGCAGTCCCTTGCATCTGTAATACAAATAGAATAAATTTCTTAAATATGAGGATGTTATAGTATCTTACTATCATCGATATCTTCTTCAATGCTTTTAAGTTACTTCAACGATTCTTTTTCTTGTATGCTCTTTTTTAAGTTAGGTATAGCCTTTACTAAAAATGTTTGCCAGTTTGTGTACAATAAATGCTCTTTTCCGGGATGAATGTGCTGAAAGTCAATTTCAACATGTTTAAAGCAAAAATAAATGTCAAATCAAATGACGATTTTTAACAAAAAATTATTGAATCTAATTTTATACCGAAAAAATTATACTCACCAGCTTTGGACCAAGAACACTATACTTAAATAAGGGCCATTCCGTAATAACAAGCTGAACATGTTCATTTCTTGTAAGAATACTGTTCCGCCTGTAACAACCCAGTGTGCCAAACGGATCCGTTACGAATCCGTAACGAACTCACTTCTTCGTACATTTTGTCCGAAACGGATCCTTTTTCGTATGAAATTCCTCTCTCCGTTACGGACTTCAGTTACGAATCCGTTTCGGACTTCAGATACGAATCCGTTTCGGACTTCAGATACGAATCCGTTTCGGACTTCATATACGAATCCGTTTCAGACTCTTTTGGCGGATTCGTAACGGGTTCGTAACGGGTCCGTCGAAACATAAGAAAGCGCAGTGCGTACTGACGGATTCGTAACGGGTTCGTAACAGATCCGCATCCGTTTTTGTGCACATTGGGAAGCTATCTGTTTTCATTTGACTATTACATCTTCACATGAGCTGTCATTGTATTTAAGCCAAAACTGGATGTTTTGCATTTGCTCAATACTGAAATCATCTTCAACCTTCTCTTCAGGAATGGGATCGTCTATACTTTCGTTCTCACGATTCTTAGTGTCATCCCTACAAGAAATAGCTAACCAAAACTCTAACACAATCACATACATTTTTCTGTTTACAACCACATTCTCGTACTCACTTCAGTGTCAAAAATTGTAAAACAGGGAAAATATGAACATTTTAGCAAGTGCATGTGAAAGAAAGAGAAGGTATCACTGTTAAAAATCATGTCCAATTTTTGCATATCCGCCATTGTAGTTTACCATTCCTGGTTTCGCTAACCAAAAACAAAGTCCTGCAATAAAAAATTTAAATATCTTTAAATTGCTTACTGTTGGAACGTTGCTGCCCATCAAAGAAGGATGAGCCAATAAGCACGCTTTCCAATATCAAGAATGCAGTGAGCATTTCAACATTCGCCACATCTAATTCCACTTCCAAAGTCGTCGGCACAGAAGTGGCTAGCAGTAGCAGCAACAACAACAACAACAACAACAACAACAACAATAAAAATGTTATAATAAATTAAAAACATTTGTTTCAAGACACCAACGAATTGCATGCATTTTTATTTTTTAAGAGGTACGTTAGATAAAACTGATTTTTACGTTATATCTAACGGTTATATATAACTGAGTTTTCGGTTAGATTTATCTGGTGAGATTTAGTTACCCATAACCTGTATTTATGTTAACCTTAACTAGAGAGAGTGAGACGGCTATATTTCGATAATATTGGAAATTGCTAAGTGTCAGAAAGGGATGCCAGATAACACAGGTTTACAAGAGTTTCGGTTAATTTCTTCCCGAGGTAACCGATATTTCAGTTTAGAAAAACCGTTTTTGCTTAGTTATATAACCGATAGTCTTCTTGTAGGGATATTTGCGCAGCTTGTTTTTAACATTAAAATATCTATCATGCAGCTTTCTGCTGGGTCTTTTGTTTGTTTTTGATCGAAAAACGTAATATGTATCCTTAAATAAAATTTTATAAGAATTAAAGTTTATTATTTTTGTTGTGATAGTTTATAAGAAAATCAATACCGGTGATTCTCCTTCAAAGAAATCAGTGATTTTGTCACTGATATCTTTTTTAAATCAGCTGGACATAGATTTGATTGTTTTGCTAGTACTGAGTCAATTATGCAATTTGCCACATCTTGTTGGTGAGATGGCTCGAACAATTTTTTTGTTCAAAAAATTCCATTTACATTTTAATTAATTACATTAAGTCTACAATTTTTTCCAAACAAACTGGGCCTTCCATACTCCCTAATTGGACGGGGTATGGAGATTTATTTAATAATTTAATTAATTAAAGAAATACATACTTCTGATGAATTGCTTGCAACATATATTGATGACGTTGGACTCTCTAGAGGATTATTGTCATTTGTCAAGACCAATTTTTTGAAAGATTGAAAGCGAGTGTATTCGGAAGAAACTCCCTTAAAAATTTTGAATAAACTATGCAAATGTTAGTAATTCTTCAAATGTTTTATTAATATGAAACATACCTAAAGAATATATTTTATTTTTACTTACAATTTCCTTTCTCCAGATGTAAAGCTTTGCTCGGAAAATGGCTTTTATTCCGACTTGCTCCAAGTGTGAAAATATTTGCTGTATGTCTGCTTCTGTTAAAAATTTTAAAGCTTTAATTGGTATACCTGCACCTGTAAAATATTTTGGATTTCAATCGGAAAAATTTATTTCACTCAAGAATTCAAACCGCGTAAAATTAGAAACGTTGATTTTGTGTCCCAAGATTTTACAAAGTTAAACAGCGCAGCCTCATTTGGGTTTTCAACAAACACAATTTCACTTAACTCTTCAGCACTGAATAGATTTTCAGTTGCCATTTTTTTAATCACACATATTCCCTTAGATGATGTTTATTTCACGTTAATGTTTAAAGTTACTGAATTTAATATATATTCATCTATTTTCTTTAATACCTGCGAACAAACTAATTTTTACAAGTCAAGCGGCGACAATAAGGAAAGTAAATGAAAGAACAAAGGAAAATATTAGGTATACCAAATCGATTTCTAACTGTAAAATTTTAACATATGAACATTTCGAACAAACGCGATATGTTTGAGTTGAATAAGCTTTCTGGGCCGAATTACAGCATATAGCGACCGTAGCCTAGTGGGTAGAGTGCGGGCCCCTAAGCTTAAGTACCGCGGTAGCACGGGTTCAATTCCAGCTCAGACAGAAAGTTTTTTCAATTGAATTAATTTTTCTGTTCGGTCGTCACCTTTCTGCCTCACCTTCTGCAAACCTCAGAGTGTGAAAATTGCCATGTAAAGCTTCTTGAGAACATAAGCCGTTCGGAGTCGGCATAAAACACGTAGGTCCAGTTCTCGATCATTTGTGATCAAACATTTAATAACACGCACAACACAATTGATCAATAGAAGCTAGGTCAAAGTCCTTTCAAGGGCTGAAATGGCCAGTTTATTTATTTTTATTTATTTATTACAGCATCCGTGATCAAGCAAAATTACGAAGAGCACGACGAGACAAGTGCC
This sequence comes from Dichetophora obliterata, assembly GCA_963920525.1. Taxonomy (NCBI): domain Eukaryota; kingdom Metazoa; phylum Arthropoda; class Insecta; order Diptera; family Sciomyzidae; genus Dichetophora; species Dichetophora obliterata. Next base: position 126,791,440 of record OY986439.1, read on the forward strand.
TATCAATATTGTACAATTTTGCTCGATCACGGATGCTGTAATTCGACCCCTGTTTGTATAAAGAAAAGTCAAACGTTGCAACGTTTGATTCAAACACGCGGGCTTTCTGTTCGAAATTCTTGTACGTTTTTTAAAAATTAAGTCAAACGTTGAAGTGTTTGAGTCAAACCTATTAATGTTTATTTGAAAGTGATTTTCGTTTAAAAACTTAATTAAAAAATTTGAACGGTCAAACATTTGGTTAAAACGTTTTTTGAAGTGGAAACTTCTTTAGGCGCGTTGGACCATTTTGATAGAGGGTAAATCTTTGGTTTGCGTCTTCGCCATTTTGCGAGTAACTCTCGTCATCAATACAGACAGCGATCATGGCAGAATAACCAGGTAGGGCCGACTCGGAGAGGAATGAAGTAGAAAGCAGAGAAAAGCGAGCTAGTTGTCAAAATCAGCTGTTCATCTCGAGTTTCTTTATGTTCATGTTTTGCAGTTGATTTTTGGTTAAACTTACTTTTTTGCAAATTGAACACTTCCTCGGCATTTTATAGTTTTATTTACACTGTTTTTATAATATTGTCCGCACTATTAACAATTTGAAAACATAATATTCTTATTTAATTTGACGTTCTTACGTCAGCTTTCTTATTTCAGCTACCATACGCTTATAGTATCTTTTTTAAAATACAATTCAATTATTAATGACGCAAACAGTGAAAATAATGTAAATGAAATTTATGTAAATACAAATTCTATGTATACGTATTTTATGTGTATATTAATTATTTAAATTAGTTTAATTTTAATTTTTGTTTATGTGTTACTCTGTTTTTTTATATTAATACCCATAATTTAAAATATAATGAAATGAAAAAAGTCGAAAATAATGTGCATTAATGATGATGAACCGATGTACGGATGAACCGAATCGGAGGCAGAAAATAAACTGCACTTTGCTTACTATATTTTGTTTTCCTTGTAGCAAGATCTCAAATGCAGGCTTAAAAGAGGCTTCAAGACGAATCAAACAAAATACCATACATAAAAAATAGAACATTTGTTTTATTTTATGAAGACAATTTTTCATTCACTGTTAGTCCTAGTATTTTATTTTTATATCAGCAATATTTAATTTTAATGTTAGAATATAGTTTGGTGTAATTTTAAAATAAAAATGCTATCTGAATAAAAAATATTTTGAAAGATATAATCAAAGTCTGAGGGAGTGAAAATATAATAAGTTTTTCCGATTAGCATGAAAATTTTTATAAAGCAGTAAAGCGGTCCGTGGCAGGACAAAGTCTTCCAGGGAATACTAATATTTTATATATAGGCTTTCGCTTCGGTCGGCAGTCCCCTCACTGCTATACTTCTTTATTTTAATTATTTTGTTATTTTTTAAGTTTTTTAAGTTTGCAATATTACAAGTTTATGAAATAAGTTGCAAGTACAAGCACTCGAATTAAATACGTAGCGGAAATTGATGTGTTGTTTTTTTTCTTCTTATTTTTGAGTGTGTCAAAAATTCGCTTTCGATTGTCAAAATTTGCAGTAGCCCCTGGGGTTAGCACAAATTTTGATAATTATATTCACCTCACAAATGCCAAAAATTGCTCTGCCAATTGTCAAAATGTGATCATCCGACTGAAAAGATTCCGATTGACACACAGCCTTAGTGCAAGTTGGAATTAAGTGTAGTTGGTAAATAGGGGTATTCATGATTCAGTGCACTTGCCTGTGCAGTTGAGGACTTGAGGACTTGTGCAGTTAGGTTTTCGTGAACACACCACTATCACTATTTCAAAGCTGTCAACATTTTTCAATGCACACAAGTGCGCAACTGCTCAAGTCCTCAAGTCCTCAAATTTAAGGCAATAGTAGAAAAGCACTTGTGCAGATTTTTGACGTACGTACATTTTGTTTTTGTAAAGTGCACAAGTCCTCAACTGCACAGGCATGTGCACTGAATCGTGAATACCCCTAATGTATTACTCACAATTAGAGCATGATATAATTATTTGACAAGGTAGCCGTAACAGTTTTTTGGCGATTGGTAGTTGTCAAAAACAGCTAAAGGACTTGTAGTTTACTGCTGTTGACTAGCTAGTGCTTATTTTTAACTTTTCTTTAATTCATTAAATTTGTTCGCGAAGTTTATTGGAATATATTTAGTTTGCTGCGATTGACTATCTATGTTTAAGTCGTTGCTTATTTGTTAACATTTCTTTGATTAATTGAATGAGAACCTAATTTTGACAACTACCCATCGCAGCTCTTGAGAAAAAAGCCAGTCTACGCTACTACCTTGTCAAATAATTATATCATGAGTTAAAGCACGTAGTCTTAGCTTTGCGATCTGTTTTATTCTGTGTAATTTACCCAAAAATATTTATTTTTATACTTAACCTGGGTGTAAAGCACCCAAACACTTCTTATTTTAATTGCATCGACACGCTTATATCTCGGAGACTACTAGAAACTGAATATTATTGAAGTAACAATATTGAATATACTATGAGCGTCAAAAGTGAGTCAACATCTATGAAATTTTTGTTTCTCTTTAGATTATGAGATCAAATTAAAAGACGCATCGATTCTAAATACACAAACTAAAACGTTTATTCAATAATAACAAAATAATAGCAAAAACACAAAAACATCTATGACACTTGAATTTTTATGCACACTTAAACAAAAACGAACCATATTTTGTGCATCAAAAGTGAGTCAACACTTGTATTTAAAGTTAATTTAAAGACAAAAACTGTCGACTTTATAGTAGTTAATTGTTTGGCCCCATTGGCCTTTATAACCTCTTGTAGCCGGGGCATCGATTCTACTAACTTTTTGGTGTACGCCATAGGTATCTTTTTCCACTCCTCTAGAAGCACTGCTTTAAGGGATTCTTTGCTGGTTATCTTTGTTTTTCGTATCTGCCGGTCCAATTAGTCCCAAATATGCTCAATTGGATTGAGGTCTGGGGATTGCGGGGGATGATCCAACAGTTTTGGTGTTCGGTATAGGAGCGATTCTTTTGCCAAACGTGACGTATGCTTGGGGTCATTGTCTTGCTGGAAGATCCAATGCCCAGGCAAACACAATTTAGCAACGCTTGGTGTGACATTTTCTTGTAGTACTTTCAAATAACCTTGTGCATTCATTGTGGTTTCAATAAAAGCAAGTTCTCCCACACCCGATGCCGCAAAACATCCCCAGACCATAACCGAGCCTCCACCATGTTTCACCGTAGTTTGGTGAAAGGTTTTTTTGATGAAGGTTTTGCACATTGTACTCTGCATTCTCTTTCCTAAATATTTTCCTTGGCTTTTCTGAACCAAATATTTCAAACTTACTTTCATCTGTAAAAAGAACAGTGTTCGAAAACGAATTATCTTTGTTTTTGTATTTATCAGCATAATTGAGACGTTTGTATTGTTTTTGTATTTATCAGCATAATTGAGACGTTTTGTTTTATTAACTTTAGAAATGTATGGTTTCTTTCGTGGTCTGCGGCCAATAAAACCATTTTTATGTAAAATTCTTCTTACGGTGCCGGCACTTACACCTATTCGAACTCCGTTGTGATTTCTTGAGCAATCTGCACTGCACTGGCTCCAGGATTTTTTCTTACAGTGGATATTATTCATTTCACTTCTCTTTCTCTTAGACGTATTGGTAGGCCTGATCGCTTAAAATTTTCTAATTGCTTGTAGTTTTGAAATTATCCACGATTTTTTTTATAGATGTGAGGTCCCTTCCGACAATTTTAGAAATTTCACGCAAAGATTTGCCACTTTTCCTCAAATCCACAATGATTTTCCTGGTTTCTAGCGAGATTTCGGTTCTCATGTTTCTGAATATTACTTTTATAGTTTGTTGACTGTTTCACTGCATATAACAATTAGAACTAAATAAAACAATGTTCATTTACTTTGTTCGAGTAGAGCCACTCCCAAAAGTAACTGAAAATTTAACGGTATATATCACACAGACTTTTCATTATACAAGTGTTGACTCACTTTTGACGTGCAATATGTGATGTATTTGTGTTTAACTGTTCTTAAAAACTTAAGCTGCATAGTTGTTGTTACATTTTTGTTTTTATTCTTTTAATATGGAATAAGCCTTTGAGTTCGTGCAATTAGAATCGATGCTTCTCTTATTTTGATCTCATAATCTAAAGAGAAAAAAAATTTCATAGGTGTTGACTCACTTTTGACGCTCATAGTAGATTAGATTTTGACTTTTAGTTTGTGACATATGTATTGCATTAGAAATCTTGTATAGAAACTGTGACTGGGTGGATTTCACCCCAAGGTTAGTGATGGCGGGTTAAGAAAAGAATATTATATACAAATTCGTAAAAAATCTTAGTCATTTAGAAATCAATTCTTTAATAGAAATGACTCATTTGAATAGTGCGCTAGATTAACAACCAAAATTTCAAGCATGCAGCCAAACTATAGATATGACTACACTTTGTTGAAATGGCGTTTTTCTTTTGCCAAAAATTGTGTCTTCCGAGAGAACCTAAAAAATGAGAGGCCTAAATTAAAAAATAAAGATAAAATTCGAAAGCATTTTATGTCTACAAAATTTTAGGCTAAGCAAAATTTTTTGCTTATTCCTTAAAAACGTAGATACAGACTAATAACGAAGAGTAATTCGAAAACGCAGTGTGTCATTTTTATTTGTATAGACTCGTGACTAATTATGGAAGTATTTAATAAACAAGAAAAAAGCACACACTAACAAACTTAAACATGCAATTACAACATGCTTATCATATAATATTTGTACAAATACAAAATTAAGGTACCCAGTAGAAATGCTGGAGAACCATATGTAAAACTAGTAAGGAATTATCTTCGACTGGACCGAAGTCAAAACACCTCCACTGACGTATTTTATAGCGCATTCTTTTCTGAAAAAAAAGTCTGACCTCACAGAATGCAGAATTTTTAGATTCTGACCTGAATTTACAGAATGTTGACTTCTTTTGAGCTGAGAAAAGAACGAAAAAATGCAACATTTTTTTTCATTTGATATTGACTGCACTGTTGTTTTGAATTCCGATGTAAGGTCCCTTCGCCAAATAAGGCCCGATTTCTAATACGCACATTTATTGCATTTCCTGCAAAATGATTTTTTTGCACGTTTAAACATGTTCATATCTGCATCACGATGCAAAAAAAATTACTTCGATTGCGCATCTGTGAAGCGAGTGACAGTCGAACGAAGTCAGCGGTAGCGTCAACAACGTGGTTGATGTAATATTGTGCTCGCAGTAAAAGTCCGTTATTCTACGAATTAACTATTGCCTATGTCCAGCTTTGAATTAAAAATCAAGAGAGGTATTTTAACGAAAACAAAAAGGTTAATTGATCAAATCTAACTGTGGTGTATTCCGAGAAAAACTTAATAAATGAAATTATATTGAGAGCGCCTAAAAAGGCCTAAATATTTTTTTTTTCTTTCCGGCTTTCTTTTTCCGATCTCATGTCCACACCTAAATCTACCTGGCAGAAAAAAACTATGAAAAAGAAAGCCCTCAACTATAAAGGTCAGCAAATTACCAAAATTTTCTTTAAAAAGCCAGAGTAACTTTATTTTAATTTTCAAAATGAACTTTTGGCAATAAAAGTATTTTTCGAAAAAGTTTTTATAAAAAAATGCTATGAATAGCATTTATGTTTAGTATAAATGTAAACCAACATTTGTAATAACAATATGTGTTCTTATTTTATTATTTTCTGACTGTTTTGTTATGTTTCTAAAACCGTTATATATTGGGCCTTATTTAGACATGGTGGTCCTAATATGGCAAAAATCAGACCTTTTTAAAACCTTCTGAGCTGGATATATTTTTTACTTTTTCATGCTTTATTTTTTGTTTGTGAAAAAAGAATTGAATAAACAAAAATACAAAATTGCAAAAATAAGTTTAAAAAAACCCGTTTCTCTTCTGTCTGGTAAAAACCGTTAGGTTGGCCTTATTTGGGTAACTTACCTTATTTACGATTGAGGTTATGTATAGTGCCGACTGGATGGAATTTTCAACAAATACTCATCGAGCTGTTAAATTTTGTTAAAAGTAACCACTTTAGTCAAAATTGTTTTGGATTAAATTTAAAAAATTTTTCAAAATTGGAACATTTTGCTTCTCACAATTGTCACAGCATATAATATTACTGTAAAAGAATTTTTTTTGTTTTTATGTTGGTATTACTGGAGAGCAGAATGCAGAACCGCCGAATTTTACAGGTCATAAAATTCTGCATTTGTTAAATTTTTGCGGTCAGAATTTTCGAGAAAAGAACACGATTTATTTTGAGGTCAACATTTTTTTTTAGAAAAGAACGGAAAAAACGAAAAGAATTCAGAACTCTTGAAGAGGTCAGAAAAATTGCAGAATTTTTTTCCAGAAAAGAATGCGCTATAAGTTTATTCGAAGTTTTGAATGTTGTATTATTTTAATGACCCCACTTTTATAAGGCGTGGTTTTTATTGAAATACTTCAAATTTTGAAACTCTAAGTAATTTTTAATTATTAAAGTTTATGTGCACAATATAAAGTTTAAACGTTAATTGTTTTTAAATTTATAAAGGTTTAACTATTATGATGACGTGACTTGGTATGGGAGATGGGGGGAATTTTCAGTTTTTTTTTACGAATTTTCCAGCATTGAATGCATAGTACAGATTTAAACTTATTTGCAAAATTTGAATTCATTGCACTCAAATTTGTGGAATTTAAGGAGATATTTGTGTTTTCATTAAGTCACTTTTTACAAATTTCATACTCAAAGTGCATATTAAGGGTTGCAGCTTATGTACTGTGCAACACTTGAAGTCATTAGAATAATTTTTGTAGAATTCAAAGAGATTTTACCGTTTTGGTAAAGCCACTTTGTATGGGAGGTAGGCGTTGTTTCCATCCGATGTGGCTCATTTTCGAACTGGATCTGTGTTATTTTAAAAATAAAAAGATTCTGTATTGATTTGTGTTACGATAACTCGTAAATTACGGCTGTTATCGTAATTACAGACGGACATGCAGAAATCGATTTCGGAGGTGATCAAGATGGGAGGTGATCAAGATGGACCCAGGAATATATGCACTTTTCAAGAATATATGCACTTTTCTATACCTGCCACGCCTGCTTATCGGCATTACAAACGGAGTGACAAAGATAATATAGCCCATTCACGCACTTTAAATGTAAATTTTTTTTATATTGAAATTTTAAAATTTTTTAGCAGAAATTGAATCTATTGTACTCTTTTTTGTGGAATTTAAAGAGATTTATCGTTTTCATAAAGTCACTTTATATGGAAGGTAGTAGTAGTTTTCATTCGATTTTTACAAATTTCGACAAAAGTGCAGTTTATAGCCCACGCGTAAATAATTTTTTCTTTATTTTTATTAAACGTATATGGGTCTCCTAAGTCCAAAAATGCGAAAATAAAATTACGGTCTGGAATGGTTTAGGAGATAAATGTTCTATAATTCAGTGCAAAGTTTGTGTGGAAGCTTATGTAACCTGTAACATTATAATACTTAAATTTAACATGAAAACCACTGCTTAAAATTACCGCGAAAAATACAAGAACTTTAAACATCTTAGATCGCAGTTCTTTATTTTGGTATATTTTAAGAGAATTTAAAACTCAAGAAAAATTGTTATTAAAAATCGCGGCGATTTTTAAGAACAATTTTTCGCCTGCGCCGCTTTCTTTATCCACTGTTTATTTAACAGTTCCTAAATATTTAAAAAATTCTTATTAAAATAATAACATTATGACTTTTAACTGTATAACTCACTCTGTAAATGTTTTAAAAATATCTCAAAACTTAATCGTTCATGTAACTATTTAACTTACTTCGTAAATACTCCTCCATCATATATACCTTATATGCCTTAGTTATACCTTAGTTACTTAGTAAATATTTGCAAAATTGTATTAATTTTATCAATTTATTTAAAAATCACAAACATTGCCATCGGTACCAATGAAAAAAACATCTTAGTCAATATTTAAGTTTTTCTCATTTGGAGCCTTCATGTTTTCATAATCTTCCAATGGTAATTTTTTCGCACTTAGAGGAATTTTATCTGTCTAATACATTTTAAGAACTTTAGAAATTATGCATAAAAAGTTTTTTGTATACGGAAAAAAGTAAATTTTTAAAAATATCACTATTTTTATCTCTTAAACCACTTGAGATGCTACTTTTTTTTGCACATTTGTATTAAGGGGCTCTAAATACACAATTTTACCTGTCTAATGCATTCTTAGAACTTCACTTATGCCTGAAAAGTAAAGATTTTTGTTTACGGAAAAAGCCACTTTTCCAAACTTTCACGATTTTATCTCCTAAACCACTTGAGACCGATTTTTTGAAGATTTGGATTAAGGGGTTTTAAATACACATTTTGAAAAAAAAAGGGTGCGTGGGTTGTAAAGTGCAATTATTCCCAAATTTCATACTCAGAGTGCATATTAGGGCTTTTTAAAGCTTATGTGCAAAATTTGAGATTGCATTGGATTTAGCTCAAAGCGTCTTCACAAAACAAGCTCAATCCACCTTTTTTGTATAAAAACCAAATAAATGAAATAAAAATTGCAATTATATTTTGTTAAGTAATTGTAATAAGTAATTGTGTGGACAGAGAGTGACATTTTACATGTTATTCATCTCTCGCGAGTTTAAAAAAATGTGTAAAATAGCGCTTTCAGGCAACTTTAAGCTACTTGAATCGAGTACGAATACAGACCTATTATAAACACTAGTTTCTTTATCTCTTTTTTAGTCAGTGTATGCTTGTCTCAACTGAGTTGGATTATTTTTAGTGCGTGTAAAAAGTTTAAAAGATTCGTATTTATTTGTCAACTTATCAAAGCATCGAGCATATTTTTTCATTTGAAATCAGCTTTGTTAGCGTCATTTTTTAACCGTATCATTTTTTTCATTTGCTGATGATGAAAAAGATAATCGAAGATGACTTGATGACTTACGATGATAATTCTTCGTAATAACCTTTTTATTTACATTTTGGCGCTATAATAAGGTGCAAATATAAAAAATATAAATATTACGAAGAATTAGCATCGTAAATCTTTCATTCTTATAATTTATTTTTAATACTTATAATTATTGTAATCTGCTAACAATAAATAAGTTCTGACATGAAACTCTTATTTTCCATCTGTTTTTCTTTTTAAAGCCTTTATTTATTCGATGGATTTCTCTTGTTTTTAAGCAAAAATGAGATGGGACCATAAGGTTAACCCAAAGAATTTATGGTGTTCTTAAAAATATATCTGAGAAAGTAGAGCTTGGAAAGTCCTACTGGGTAGAAAGCTCTTATCACAAAAACTGGTTTAAAACAAAGTAAAAACTAAATAAAATTTTTATTGTAAGCACATTGGACAAAGTTCAAACGACTCTTAATAAGCTTATTCACTGGTAGTACTCATAGAATACGCATATACAGTACACACTCGGATGCTAAGAGAACTATGTATATACTACCTATGAACCAGGCTATGACATAATTTGGAAAAATATGTTTTCTTCAGTATGCAATATTTTTACAGAAAGCCGAAAAAGAAAATATTTAAATAACATATGATTTGGGGGATCCAAAGATAGGTATAAACAGTGTGCTACCTATAGGTCTGTTTCCGTACTATCTTCAAGTAATTGTAATAGAATAGAGAGTGACATTTTGCATGTTTTTCTTCTCTATCGAGTTTCTAAAATTTTTAAAATAACGCTTTCAAGCAACTTCCAGTTGCTTGAATCGAGTACGGAAACATACCTTTTAAGTTATGGAACCAAAACACAATCCGACCTCGTCTCTAACGGCTACTTCCGTTACTAACATGATGTCTCACAGACCGAACTTATAGTTAAAGCTTTCTGTAGGCCAGAGTTGAGCTTATTTTAGTATGTTTTATGTAATGAAATTTTATTATTTCGTGTTGTTATGTTTATTTTACTAATGAATACAATAACAACTAATAATAATTATATATATAGTTTAAACATATGTGTTTATTGTGAAGAAATTTACATTTTCTGCACTTCGGTCTGATAGATCTATGTTGTAACCATGTTATGAAATTCATGTTGGCAACTAACGGAAGGTTAATGCAATGCTTTAGAGCAGTGTGGGCCAGTGCCCATGCACACGTGCATCGTGAACACTATCTGTCTCTGTCGCTCTCACATGTGCGTGCACTAGCACACAACTGAAAGAACAGTACAAATGTTTTTTGACCGATACTGCTTTAGGGTAAAGCGATGAGGATTAGACAAAAGAAGGTTTTTTACTTATTCAAATATGCCGAAAACCATAGCGTTTTTGCGCTTAATTCTAAGGAAATAAATGAAGCACAAGTTGCGATTGATACATATAAATTTATTTGATTTTAATAAATTTTTTTAAAGTATTTTTTTAAAAGTGCATAAGTTTACAAATGTTTTTTTGGCCGATACTGCTTTAGGTAGCGGACAGAGTGAACGCCGATTCAGATAGGCAGGCAGACAGGCGCTAAGAAACGAGATATAAATAACTTTTGTCTCGCTTGTTCACATAGTTTGCCTGCGCCTGTCTGCATCGGCGTTCACTCTGTTTGCAACATAAGGGTAAAGCGATGAGGATTTGACAAAAGAAGGTTTTTACTTATTCAAATATACCGAAAATTAACTATACGCTTAATTCTAAGGAAATAAACGAAGCACAAGTTGTGATTGATACATATAAATTTATTTGATTTTAATACATTTTTTAAGTAATTTCTTAAAAGTGCATAAGTTTTCTTAAGCCAATTAGCAATTGAAACTAGTACATATTTTGAAATAAATATCGAATATTATTTGATTTCAATAAGCAGTTAAGGTTTTTGGTGAAAAGATATGTGCGTTCTTTGTGAAATTAAAATTTAATGTTTTTGCCATAATAGGAGGATTTGACACTGCAAGAAAAAAAGAGTTTTGACAATACGGCGATCAGTTAGAACCAGTTAAATTCAGCAAGGTTGGGTTAAAAAATTCCTTATTTAAACATCATCAGTAAACACAACTTTGTCATAATATTTATTTGAACTTTTTCGCGAGAGGTTTGTTTCCGTTTTTTTAGTCGGACAGCGTTCTCTGTCTCGAATAAATAGTAAAAGACAGCGAGAGTGAAGAGTAAAAAGTTTGCCTCCCTTCCAGAACATACAATTTTTAGACGAGAAATTTCGGATGGCAAAAGTGCTAAATATCTTTAAATCAGGTTTTTTAAGTGAGCAAAGAAATCAGCCCTATCGCGACTTATTTTTCACTCGGAATTGGAAAAGGGAGTTTTTATTTTTTAGATAAAGTTCAAGACCATTTGGAAAATTTTTAATGCAAATTTGTTTATCAACCGTTGAAGAACCTTTTCCAATTCCGCGTGAAAAATAAATCGCGATAGGACTGAATAAAAACAAATATTTTAAATGTGGAAAAATTATTAACATAATTCTAGTTAAAGGCCGGGCCCGGGTCCCCATTTTTTTCTTATTTTTATTAAAACTATTTGGGCCTCCTAATCCTAAATATGAAAAAGAAATTGTTGCTTGCGATTGGCTTAGGAGATAAAATTTGCGAAAGAAAAATTTGTTTGACGAGAATAATTTTAATTAAATGTCTTTGAGCTTCTTTAAACTAAATATGCAAAAAATTCTCGCTAAATACGCAAGGCTTACGCTGAACTCCCTTAAATCATGTGACTTGCTGATTATTAAATCTAGTTACTCCTTCTCGCATTTATATCTGTAATCTCTCTGAATGGTGTCGAGCTCAATTTTTTTAATAAAATAAAAAAAACTTGGTTTAAATCATTAATCCGATTCTTTCTTGTGAAAACCATATCAATGCTGTTGTATCTAAGGTCTTCTATGAGCTTCGAAATTTGAGGTGGACTGCATCATTTGTTCCCATTGAAACTAAGCAGCAAGAAAGTTAGAAATTAGTCCAGCAGCTCATTATTCCAATCATTATCTACTCAGATCTTGTGTACAGTAAACTTGATTCCAGGTCCATTTCCTGTTAGATAAGTTTATGGCCTTCAAAAGTTCAATCGCATCAGTCACTTGAGCTATCAAATACTTGGCTGCTAAATTTTCAGCTATCTAGATGCTAGGAACTGCATAATTTGATTTATACAAAAATACCTAAATAATATCTCTTTGAAAAGCTTCAATTTTGTAGAGCGAACCGTAATACGAGCCTTTTATTCTCTGCATATAACTTTTTGAACTCCAGCAGGTTCTACTTCATCAGAATTTGGGATTCGTTGCGCTTTAGAATGAAATATATTCGAAATAAACGCAATTTTAAGTATGAACTTTTCCCAACACTTTTATTAATATATACTATCCTTGTCTTCTTTCATCTTATAGAATAAGAATAATTTTTTAATAATAATAATTTTGGTCATTGACAATTTGTTTTCATTATCTGTTATTAATATACATATTTTGCTTTTTTAATGACGAAATGATTGATTTAAGCAATACATTTATTTGTTGTTTGTTGTTGTTCTGTAATTCTTACTGAATTAAAAAGATTATATGTGAATTTCAATCTTATAAATAAATAAATATATATAATTATTTTGAGATAAAGGTAAAGCTTCCACTCTCAATGCAAATTTTTAAGTGTGTGAAAGATAACTTCTCCTTTTACATTGCGATACCTAACATAAATGAGATCTAGAGAAATAAATAAATGCAGTGCAGTTCCATTTTATGAAAAAGATCTTAATTTTGTATTAGGCACTTGCTACACGTTCAATATTTATTGTGATATTTGGATCGCGATGTGAGATCCAGATTTCAAAATATTTAAATATTTTACGATATTGGATCATGATCCATCAATACTGTATGCTAAACGTTCAGTAAATATTATAAATACGAAAAATACGATCAATATATGTATATATGTGTATATATATATGTATATGTACGTGCAGCAGGCGCCTTAGGATTCCAAATTTAACCTATTAGAAATTTCCGGCGAAGAACACTTTAAAATATCGTACAAAATATAAACACTTAACCCAGGTCGAAGTTGCATTATGACAAAACGATCACTCAGAAAATACTTAAATAAATGTTATTAAAAATCGCGGGGCTTACGTACTGATTTCATCATATATTAAATGAAACAAATAACTTCAAAAATATTATCTTATGCGGTACCACTTCCTGCCATCAATCTACCATTTTATTAAAAGGTGCTCCATTTTTTATACAAACAATACTTTACATTAGATCAACTTTTTTAATAATAGGTACACTTCATAATTTTATTTATCATAGAAATATTTTTAAGAACACCTTATATGAACATTGTAATTTTTCTTAAAGTACTGAAAGTATTTTATGTGTTGATATCTCGTATAAAAGATCACGTTTTAGCCATACAATAAGTAAACATTTTTCTTAGAATTAGTTTTCATATGAACGTTTTCATATGTTTGAAATTATCATTTATTAAAACTTTCACGAATTTTATCTCCTAAACCATTTGAGAGCGGATTTGGATTTAGGTGCTCCAAATACACGTTTAAAAAGGGCTTTGGGCCCTAAAGTAAAACTATTCTAAATTATTACATATAAGTTCTTTAAAATGAATACAAATTGTTAGAATGGCCACTGGAAACATGTTGAATTGTATGAAAACCAATTGAAAATGTGTAGTCCAAAAAGCGGTGCAGTACTTTTATTCGAGAGCTTACTGTGCGAATAAAGGTCTCGCACATCCGTATACATGAATCTTGCTCCAAAAGTTAAATATATAGAAGCCAGTTTATGTAAATAAAAAAAAAAAAAATAAAAAATGGATAAGCTTATTTATATTCACACAATTAATTTTATCCAAATGCATTTCGTAAAGAAGTAAACACCTTCGAAAGTGCAAAATTTTATTTACTGAACTGCTTGAGCCCAACAATAAATATTATTGTGCAATCCAAATTTATGATCCAACAACTTCTTCCCTTATTTAAAAAATATATCGCAATAACTTCAATACTGATAATAAATTGATTAAAACCTACGTATTCTTCATTTTAGCAAGACATACGGCCCAGTGCTTTAAAAGGAAACAAGCATAATTTTAAGATAGATTTCTTATATTTATTTTATACATTTACCAATGAATGAATAAACCTTGACAAAAAGTTATGATTATTTGTTTACACTACATTACATTTTCCTTAAAAATCACTTTGGAAATGAGTATTTTATAAAGTATGTCTTTTTTGTAATGAGCTGAAAAATAAAAAGAGACGCCTGATTAACGGCCAATGTATTCGAGACGTTACAAAGAATAATTTTTTTTATTCTAAGAAAATAATCTGGTTAATAACAAAATTAACACTCAATTTGGATGACCCTACTTTTAAGGTGCTGATGGGAAACCTCTACCACAAATATAAAATTTACTAAATGTGTAAGTTCTTGAAACACACAGTTTATGTTTGCATTCAAATTTAAGCAAATTTGGCAAAAGTTACGATATAAAAATTAGGATTAAAAATCTGCTGGGATTTGAGTTGGCTGATGACTATTCCAAATATAACAATGACACAAACTATATCCGATGAACACTAAGAGTTTTTTCGGAAATGCATATTGCATTTGCAGTATGCGCACAACTGGCATTTCTCAAGCGTCCAAATTGCAGCGTGGATTTTTTATGCGAACGATGAGTAACGTTTGATAGAAAAATTGCATTTTGGAATATTTGACGTTTGCAGTGATGCATTTCCGAACAGACCCATAGTTTGTAGCCTATGATTCATTCCCTAACTTTACAAACTAATCCAATTGGAAACAGTATATAATGCACTGCCAACCCACAAATACAAGACGAAAGGAATTACGTTGAAATTTAATCTTCCAGCATTCGCCGCTTTCTTTTGATGGGGTAACGCTTGGCTTGTGCGACAGATGGTTTCGTTTTTAATAAAACGAAACATTGATTCCACAATATTGGCTGGCGTGATTTCCTGACATGTCTCAAGTTTTTCTACAATGCAAGATTCTAGCTTTGCCATTTCATCGCACTGCTGTGCGCCCATGACGAATTTCGGTAAGGTCTTCATATTCTCAATACCGTCTTTTGGCATGTAGCTTGCGAAAGTGCTATTTATGCATTGCTGTATGTCTTCTTTTTTTGATTCAAGACACTCTGGTCCCTTCTCAGCTATAAAAAGAGCAATTTGATCTCCGCCCTTGTGGCATACAAAATTCAACAGGCTTCGCACAATTCGCATGAATACATCTTGATTTTCCTTTTCCACCGTCTCCAAGCAAGGTTCAAGTTTTACATTAAACACTTCAACACATTCTATCGCTTCGGGACGCCTTTTGCAGTACTTATTGAATACAACGTCCAGTTCACCACGTGGACTGGCCTCTTCAATTTCTGCTTGAATAGCTGTGTAATTAACAATACCAGATATGCACTCGCCCAAACTTATGGTCGCGGCCTCTATGTCCTTAAAAGCTTCTTCACCTTTCTCTTTTCCAGCTACATCAATACACTTGTCCCTAAAAATGTTCTTAGCGTCATCCAACGTCAGATTAGTGTTGGCGAATTCAGCTGGCAGCTGTGATTGTATATCATTGACGTTAATTTTGCTGATATCAATCTCTGCCTTTACAGCCGTAAATACTGCCAGCAGCATCAAGAGTGCAATTTCCAGTTTGCAAAAATCCATTTTAAATCAAATCAATTTCTGATTGGAACGATGACCGCGTGATTAATATACTTTGATGGAACTTTTACAGAGTGCAATAGCTGCTTCAGCTTTTATTTTAGTTACTTTATGTGCCCAACTCTTTATCACTTGTTCGATTCCGTTGTTTATTTGCAACAGCTTGATTTTCTACACCACAGTGTGTTCGACTTGTATCTTTTTCAATTGCTTAATCAAATTAATAAAGCCAACATTGCAGTTGTGGAATTATAACCACAAGCAAAATAATACACTTTCAATTGATGAACAAAAACTTGAACAGTAGTAATAAATTCACAATAAGCTTAATTCTGATTCTCATCAGCGTTGCCAGCTGTTAACAGAGAAAGCAAAATACAGTGAAACCTCGTTTATCCGGCACTCAATAAAACGGCACCTCATTTATCCGGCACACCAAATCAGGAAACCAAAAATGTTATTATGTATAGTAAGGGTATTCATGCAAAGTGGCAACCTTATAATTAGAGCAATTAGTTATTTTTATCAGGCAGGTTGTATTAGTTATTTTAACAGCCCTTAAAGTCGATATTTCATTTGTTGCATATAATTTCAACTTCAATATAATGTGTGTATTTATTCATTCCAGATAAAGAACAAAAGGAATAGAATAGATTGTTGTTTATCCAGAACAGAATGAATGAAGAAACAAAATTAGAACAGAAAAAAAATATTTGTTTTGTTATAAGCACAAATATATTTTCGTATATAATAAGAGAAAAAAAATACACCAAATCACAATTAAAACTCCTACAAAAATTTCACCATTTTCATTTAGAGCGATTTTACCTAAAACAATACAATATAACACACAAAAAATATTATTTTTATTCTACTTCAGCTGATGGTATTAAAAGAATGCGTTCGGAATATTCCCTAAGAATAAATAAATACAAAAAGAATATTCCAAAGAGAGTAATTTCGAACGTCTGGAATGAATAAAGAAATACAGCCATTGTCATATGTTGCCTATGTTGTCAATAAGTTTTTAAGTTGTAATTTTCAATTAAATATTTGTTACTTTTCCTCTAATTCACAAATTTTTACCTCTTCATTGTCCTTTTGCCGGCTTCTAATTGGAAATGAATTATTTTTCGAAAAATGAAAACAGCTGATTGATTACAAAAGTTTGCCACCTCAATTGCTCAACTTAATCGCAGGGCAAAGATTTTTGGGAATCTGATTTGTGCAAAGGCTTCTCCATACAAATTTGACAGTTCATTTGTAAGGCTGATGAACTTATACAGTTTATACCATATATAAGGGTATTGCCCATTTGCATGAATACCCTTACTATTTCGAAGTTCATCGATTGGTATGAGCAACTGCATAGAAACGATGTTTCTCCGTAAAACTGTTATTCAGTTAAACAGTACTGTAATATATGGATACTTTTTTCTGAAGTGGATAAATTTGTGACCTTTTCATGGATAATTTTTTTGAATCGTCGCGGCAACACTGATCTGAGGTGAACTTACGAACACAATATATGAGTTTCACTAAAGTACATTAAAACCATGGTAGAAGGATAGAGGTATATGCAGCGCTGACTGTGCTCTCTTTCCATACTGCCATGTCTGTCAAATTTAGCTGTGTGGCGAATGGAAACAAAAGAAAATAAAGAAAAAAATTTGCTTCGTTTTGACAATTCCGGCAGTATGCTCTCATCTGGTGCATATACCTGTATTCTTCTGCCATGATTAAAACGGAAAAAACATATGTTTTGACGTCACAAAATTTAAGTTTCCTATCTCTTTATCTCTGGCTTTTGTCACAGTAGAACTCATGGTAGAAGAATACAGGTATATGCACTAGATGAGAGCATACTGCCGGAATTGTCAAAACGAAGCAAAACTTTTTCCTTATTTTCTTTTGTTTCCATTCGCCACACAGCTAAATTTGACAAACATGGCAGTATGGAAAGAGAGCACAGTCAGCGCTGCATATACCTCTATCCTTCTACCATGGTAGAACTAGACAAGGTAGTGTTTGGGCTGAATGTGTTCTCTGTCTTAGTGACCATAATTGTCAAACTCAGTTATTTAGTATTTTTGGCAAATTTTTGCTTTCATATTGCATTCTCATTGGTTGCATTCTATCCGAAAAAGCGCTCAGGTAGCGAAGTAGCATAAAATATTTTTGCTATAGATATTGTGAAAGCTCATGGAACATGTTCTGTGAGCGTATACCATTCAGACCAAAAGTTCCACAACATGTTACTTCGCTACCTGAGTGGTTTTTCGGATAGAATGCAGCCATTAGTTGCAGATTTTGTATGAATTTTGCCATGGTTTTTGTCAAGTAGATATGTCTGTGTTCTCTATTTGTTACAAAGAAGTAAAATATAATATACAATATATATACAATATATATATACAATATATATACAACGCTTGTTTGTATAGTTGCTTATATCATAAACTTTACTAATCTCACTGAAATTATCAATAAAAATAGCTTTTAATTAAGAATTTAATATAAGTAATTTTTTATCTCATACTTCGACTGACAGAACGATCCAAGTGTCAAAAAACTATTCGTCAAAACTAAGTGTCAATTCACGAAACATACCGCAGTACACATACACTGTATGTGAGGGTAACACCATTTCCTTATATTTTAATTCTATGATTTGTTACGACAATTTTGACGTTTAACCAGCGTTGCCAGTAAAATCAAATGTTCTGATTTGTTACAAATATTTGTGCTGTTTTTTTAATAACTTTCACTTTGTTGTGAATTACTGAGTTTTATTAACAAGGTCGAAAAACAAAAGCCATAAAATTATAGAAAAAAAATATTAGTTTTCCGCAGATTGATTTAATGCATTTGTGCAAGTGCCCTAATCGCGAAAATGACTTCCAAGTACGAGCGCATAAAAAACGAATGCAAAAACCAAAACATCCTTTGGGAAGATCCTGATTTTGCAGCAGTACAATCTTCAGTATTTTACTATCAGACACCACCATTCACATTTCAGTGGAAGCGTATTCCAGAGTTTGTGGATAGTAAAGCGTCTTTTATGAATGAGGATGAAAATTTCGACGTTATTCCCGGTAAGATGGGCGATCGCTGGCTGGTGTCATGTTTGGGTGTACTGCATTCCTTGAAGAATCTTTTCTATCGAGTAGTGCCCGCAGATCAAAGCATTCAAAAGTCAAATGGTATATTTCGTTTTCGTTTGTGGTGGTGTGGTGAGTGGGTGGAGGTTGTTGTTGATGATCGCTTACCTACAATCAATGGAAAGTTGGCCTTCTTGCAACCACAAAGCTCAAATTGTTACTGGGCTGCACTTCTAGAAAAGGCAATTGCCAAACTGCATGGTTCATATGAAGCTCTTAAGTATGGAACACGGTCAGACGGCCTGAGTGACCTGCTAGGCGGAGTAGTTGAATGCATACCCATTAAATGTAATGCAAATGACGTCATTCGACCGCAACAGCTTAAACTACATTTAGATTCAACATGCATTGTAACCTGCATTGCAGCAACAGGTGCTTCTCAGCACAAAAACATACCAGAACGCCTGCCAAATGGCGTTGCGTTAAATGTGAACTACAGGTGGGTAGAGTTGTTCAAGTCAAATCAAATTGTTTGTTTAAGAAAAGTGGATTTTATGCACGTTTGTGTGTAAACATAATCATTTTGAAGTTTTTGCTTTGATTGAAAATTTATTTTTTTGGAATAATTTTACTTTAGCGCCCACGCGTAAATATTTTTTTCTTATTATTGTTAAATTAAATGTCGGTCTCTTGTGGTTTAGGAGATAAAATTCAGGAGAAAGTTTGAAAATTCAGTGCAAATATATAAGGTTGTTGAAGCTAATTTCCCTTTTACGAAGTAATAGCTGCGAGTATAAATGCTGTCTACAGGAGAAGTGCTATCTTAAGTCTTCAGTACTTTTGCATATAATCCTCATTTCAATAGGCGGCCCTCGGCCGCTGCTTAGGGATTACAACACTCAGTAAGTCCAACACTGACTACGCTGTCTACAGTATTGCTGTATATAATTATCTTTTTATTTTATCACTTTTTTATATATTAAGATACATCATTAAATTCAAAAATCGAAAATTCTCAAAAAGATAAATCTCGCCGCGACTACTTCATAAAAGGGCAAATTAGTTTCAACACACTTAAAAATTTGCACTGAATTTCCAAACTCGTAAACCAAACGAGAGCGACATTTAATTTTTGCACTTTTGGACTCAGGAGCCCTAAATGCATTAAACAAAAATAAAAAAAAATATTTACGCGTGGGCGCTAAAGTAAAATTATGCCATTTTTTCTATGAAGAATCCGTCTTTGATTTTGATAATGAAGTTGATATCATGGCAGAATTATCCAGGTAGTGTTGACAACTTCTAATTTTCTCTTCAAAAGGAAAACATAGCCTGTCAAAAACAGCTGTTAGTGAAAGAAAGAAAAAAAGTAAGCAAGCGTCGAAAATTAAAATCATAAAAATCAAATAAGAATTTTTGTGCGTTTTAAATAAACAAATAAAAATTTAAAATCATGAAAGTTGTAAAAAATTGGGCATATTTTACCTTTAGCTAAAATTAATTTTTTTCACTTTTTTTCGTGGAACATATGTATTAAGGCCTTCTAATTCCAAATCTGAAAAAAATAATGGTCGCTCTCATCTGGTTTAGAAGTTATAGGGGTCCAAAGTTGAAGAAGCGTGTGGCTTGTGTGCAGAACAGCACGACACAAGAACGCGTAAAATTACTTTAAATTTTAAGTGCATTAACTGTATAAGGCAAATAAACATGGAGCAACTTACAATTGTGATCATAAAGCCGGTGCAAATAACTGCAATATTTATATAGCAAAAATGCATAATGAGAAAGAAAGAATTGATAACCCTTAACTAAACATTCTATGTATGAAAAATCAAACATTAAAATTTTTTACATTAATATTTGCAGCATAAGAAATAAGCTACATGATATTAAACTTCTTATAAGCAACATTAAAAATATAGATATCATAGTTGCAACAGAAACCTGGCGTTATGAAAATGAAACACAAACATTAAATTTACCAAATTACACGGCTATACATAACTGTAGAAACGAAAAACGAGGAGGTGGAACAGTAATTTATGTAAAGGACAATTTAACATATAATGAAGTTATAAAAGAAGAAAAATATAACATAACTGTCATTAAATTAACAAATTTAAGAAAAACTTTCGCGATTGGCACTTTCTATAAGGCTCCAAATGAAAATTGCAATTCCTTTATTGACTTCATCGAAGAAAAATTATGTAACATTGAAAATTACGTTTACTTTGCAGATTTTAACATCAACATTTTGGAACAATCAAACACAGTTATTAAATATACCGATTTGATACAAACCAATGGCTTTAAATTCGTTAACAGCACATTACCAACAAGGCAAACAAACAACACAAGTACTCTTATTGATCATATCATCTCAAACACGGATGCAACACACAAAATAGATTTTATAATCAAAGATACAGACATAACTGATCATAAATATACCATAGCCACAATAACCGCTCTTAAACTTAACAAGAAGCCGATGAAAACTCAAAGTATTAGAAAAATTAATTATTTTAAAATGGAGCAAATAGTAAAAATTGAGATACAGAAAAGAACAATATCAGAAATAAAAGAATTGGCTGATGTAATACAAAATGCAAAACAAAAATCCACAAAATTAATTAAAATCAGGTGTAGAGAAAATAACTGGATTACAATGGAGTTAAAAAGAAAAATGAAACTTAGGCAAGAGCTTTATAAAAAATTTAAGTCTGATCCAAATAATCAAAATAAGATAGATGCATATAAAAAAGTGAAAAAAGAAGTCGAAATTTTAATAAAAAACAACAAACAGAAACATCTCAATGAACACATAGAAAAAGCAGGAAATAATCCCAGAAAATTATGGAACATAATAAACACCTCACTAAGAAATAAGGATGAAAAAACAAGCACCTTAAATAGAACCCAAGAACGGGAAACAGAAAATATGCAAACAATCCAGAACAATTTTAATAAATATTTCAACGAAGCTGGTTTAAAGATAGCACAAAACGGCACAACAACAAATACAGAAATTTCAAACACCTTCAACCTAAAATCAATATTTTTTATACCAGTAACACAACAAGAAATACATAAAATTGTGACAAATCTGATGCAATGCAGCCCAGGGGTTTGATGGCATAACGGTGAAGGATTTAAAAATACTCTTACCAACTATTGCAGAACACTTAGTTATACTGGTAAACAAATGTTTTACAACAGGGATTTTTCCAGATTACGTGAAAAAAGCGATAATCACCCCAATATATAAAAAAGGAAAAAAAGATGTATGCGAAAATTACAGACCAATTTCAATATTAAGTGCTCTCAGTAAAGTTTTCGAAAAGGCAATAGACAGTAGAATTGAAAACTTTATTAATTCAACCATTGGATTTGACAACAATCAATTCGGATTTCTGGAAAAAAGCGTTTTCACAACAAGAAACAATATACACCAACATAACACTCGTCAAAAACACAACTTCGACATACCAAGAGCCAGAACATCCAGACAACTAAATAGCCTTAAACACAGCGCAATCAAAATATTCAATTCATTACCAAATAAAACTAAAGAATCAAGGAATATTCAACTATTTAAGACTAACTTAAAATTGTACCTAATGAATTTAAGATAAGTTAATCAAAACATTTGATCTCATATATGTTATATCCTATTAAATTAATCAGTATTGCTATTTATTTGTATATTTTTAATAAAATTTTCCTCTTATACACGGAACTTATTTCCGTCTGAGGATGCCATGTAACATAAATTATTATATTATTAATAAATTATTTTGCATAAATCTAATAAAAAAAATAAAAAAAGGGCTAAAAAACTTGCTATATCTTTGCAATATATATACAAAGCTAAACAAGATGGGTATTAAAAGAAAGGCTATTTTACTACCTATTCAATAAGCTATTAACCATAAAATTCCATTAATTACTTTCTAAGATATAACTCTTCTTATGTACCAACTATTTTGCATCAAAATTTTAGAAGCATTTCAGGTTCAAATAAAAACGACAAAAATTAATTCCATGAATTCGAATGTAAACCAACAAAAATTAATTCCATGAATTATGTAGAAATTCCTTAAATTAATAAAATTCATCATCAAATAATAAGTTTTTAATAAGTTTTAATTTTTTGGTCAAGGTAGACTTTTCTGTGGAAAGGCTCTTTCTTCCTCAATCGTTCATGTAACTACATATTTAACTAACTTCGTAAATATTCCTGCATCGTATAATTACATCGTATATTTATGTATAAAAGAAGTTATATCTTAAAAAGTTATGCATGAATTTTAATGTTTGATACCTCGTTGAATAGGTGCTCGTATTACCTTTCTTTTGATACCCATAATGCTCAAACTTTTAAACGTCTTGAGAGCGACCTCTAATTTTTTCACTATTCGCTTTTTTAGCTCCAAATACACATTTTGGAAAAAAAATAAAAAAAGTCCATTTTAGCTAAAGGTAAAATGTTCCAAAAATCGTGTGTGATTGTGCGGATTTATTTTTATATTTATTTTATTTCGGCCATAGTGCTCGGGCGAAGGTGCTGTTTTACAAGGACACTACCACTGCAGCTTTGGTATGTGTACAAACTTTCTAGCTTTTCAGCTGTTGGTTCATATTCTTCATCATCCAGCACACATGAATAGCTCCAGATTCTTTGACAAATATCGACCTTTGTCTCCACTATAGCTGCACAGCTGCCCGCTTAAGCTAAATCACTCAAACTCACCGTAAAATAAGATAAAATGTAATATATATATCATGGTACAAAACATATTCTTTACCTTACAAAAATACACCACTTTAATAAAGATTTATTTTATTTGGAACATACGCATCTGCAGCTGCTGAGGTTGTGCTATTTTTATCACTTCAACATTTTTAGCATTGGTAATGTTTTCACTTATTGGCAATGGCCGATTGAAAGCGCACTCTTTTTGAGTACATTTTATGACAGCTTATGTTTTCCATAAAAACTGTCAACACACTGTTGATATTAAATTTTCAGTAAATTTTCAAAATATTATTAAAAAGTCGGTTGAAATATTGGAATAATTCAAGAATAGCGACAACACTCTTATAATATTTTTTTAGCGGATTATATGGATTTTGACCACTTAAATCCAAATCTTAAAAAGTTTTGCATGGATTTTTATGTTTGATACCTCGTTGAATAGATACTCGCATTACCTTTCTTTTGATACACATAGCGCTAAGTTTTGTTGAAAAACTGAAAAAATCATCTAGATTTTTAGGCCATTTTTCCAATTTTAGAGGCCTATAACTCCTAAATCAGTTGCGAGCGGCCTAAAATTTTTTAGATTGGATTTAGAAGGTCAAAATCCATATAACCCGCAAAAAAAAAGTTAAAAATTAGCGTTGTCGCTATTTTCTTGAAATGTTCCAGTCTTTAGTTTGCTAGTTCGTTAAATATCTTTGAAATTTCTGCAGCTCAGTCATAATCATTTCTAAATGCGGATTCACTGACCACCTTCAGCAAGTTTTGCAAGTTTTTTGTATGAAATTTTGAGCTTCATCTCTCTCCACGCTCAATGTAGATTTTTTTTTAATTATTTATACATAAAAAGCAATTTTTGCCTGTCTGTCCGCTAAATAATCTAAAATTACTGCAATTGTACAATTTTTATGATTACGAGATAGCTTAGGAGTGACGAAAGATAGTATTAGATAACAGGCGTGGCGCCTCGCATACTAATCCACATTATAAAAGCTGAAGCCTTCAAATTGACGTCTCGTTGATGAAATGTGAAAATGACAGTAATCTAAATGGACAGTAATTTAGTTTATAAGATCGATACTCTATGAAACTCTTTAAGATTCTTAACTTTTAGCGCCATCTCTATCTAAGTATTTTCAGCCTTTTATTAAATTCCACAAAAATTAATCTAATAATTTTAAATGTTGTCCATAAGCGTATCCTAATTCCGAGGCTGTGCGACCTTTAACTCTAAAGCTACTCGATATCGCAAATTGTAGTTGTATGGGAGGTGCCACGCCCCTTTATATAATCGACTCCAAACTCCCCAGGAACACTCTCAAGATGTTGTTTTAGTTTCCCTAAAAATTTTATAAAGATCGGTTTGGCGGTTTTGGAGTCCCACCCATAATACAAAAGTACTAAAATCGTTATAAAAAATGGGGTGGGAATAGGAGGCTGAAAGATACTTTACGACCTATTCTCATACCTATCAAATATACAAAAAAAATTTCATTAAAATCGGTCGAGCCGTTTCGGAGGAGTTCAACCACAAACACCGTGACACGAGATTTTTATGTATATTAGGTGAATATCAAATGTGAAAATCGGAGCACATACATATTATAAAAGCTTATGTGTCAAGCAAATATGAAGTTTAAACCATTATTTTTTTAGATTTTATTCAGATTTTGATATTATGATAACGTCACTTTGTATCGGAGGTAGGTGGAGTTTTCTACATTTTTTACTAAATTTCAAACATCGAGTGAATAATTAAGATTTTCTTTAATTAGAATTTAATTAAGATTTTAAGACTTATTTTTGTAGAATTTAAGCAGATTTTACCATTTTCATAAAGTCATTTTGTATGGGAGGTATCTTTGTGGAATTTGAAGTGATTTTACCGTTTTAGTAAAGTCTCTTTGTATGGGAGGTAAGTGTGGTTTCATCTGATTTGGCTAATTTTTTTAATTTGATCTCTATTTTTGAGTAAAAAGCGTATATTTTGAATTTTGTGTCGATAGCTCTCAAATTACGGCTGTTACCGTGATCACAGACGGACTAACGACGGACACAGATGGGTGAAATCGACTTATGAGGTGATGCTAATCCAGAATATAAACTTTTATATACCTGCCCTCCTTATCGGCGTTAAATACGGAGTGATATCGTTAATATACTCCTTACGCAGTACGCGTGGGGTATAAAAAGAGGTGCGTCAAGTCGGAAGTTCGACAAAAGCGAATCTTCTTCGCAGGTACTACCACTAATATTCACTGGATGCATTAGATTATAAGTTATGCTATACTACATAACATAACGTCTCTACGAGGCATAGCACATGCCATCATATACATCAAGGAATCGAAAAATCTAGTAGAAACCGCCTATGCCTTGATATATACTATGCCCTGCGATATATATCATGATATTTTTCATGGCATCTATTTCATGGCATGAGCTGTATTGCATACCTGTAGCTCGTTTCTGTAACACGTGTCGATTGCAGTTTTCGACTGATATTTTCGATTTGACGTCACAGTGACGTCACTCTCACCTAGACTGTTTATGTAATAAAATGAATCGATTCCCACTACATTTGCTCATTTTAAATCGACAACCTGTCACATGTTCCAATTTCATAATATTCAATTAATATACAATTTAATAGTATTCACTTAAGAAAGTGTTTCTGTAATAAAATTTAATCGATTCAAAACGTTTGCTTTTCTCACTACCTGTGAGCTAAGTGATAACTCTATCGATTTCTGCGAATATCAATAATTTTGCGCAAATATTACAAAAAGTCAACCAAATTAACGTTACTAACCGAATAACTTTTCTTAGGAAATACTTTTCTCTTTATAAAATACATTTAATTGGGATAAAAATGTTTAAATTTATAATAAGAAGTGAAGAACAAAATATGTAAATACTTTTAAGTGATGTAATGTATTCATAAAAATATAATCGGTTTTGTATGAATCGAATTCACGTGTTTAAAATTAAAAAAGCATCACTAATGCAACAAAAATTAAAAAATTTTATGACGGCAAAAATAAATCAAAAATTAAACGATTGAAAATGAAAAAAGTAAGTTTTATTCTCCAAAAAAGCATTATGACTAATTTTATTTTACCTTAGAGAGTTATTACCGGTCGCATAACATGCAGCCAAAAGCTTCAGCTGCTTCTTTTAATGAAACAGCACCGAAGCGTTGGCAAAGGGCATTTCACCACGGAAAATGCAAGAAAGGAGCACCTTGAAATTTCGGAGACTGTAGCAAATTTCAACTATTTCTTGCCGATTTGTGTTCCAGGTCCATCACATTCCAAATTATTTCGATTTTCAGCTACATACACACTTGAACTCGCTTAATCGACAATTTCGGATCGAAACAGTGTGACGTCAGTAAAATCAACAAGTTCTCGACTAAGTTACAGAACCGAACTACTGAATTTTAATGGAATTGAAATATTTCAACTAACATGCCATGGCATAGAATACCCACCATACAAATACATTGGACATACACGGTGTCCAATAAGTTTAAATAATAACGTTTTTCGTTAATTTAAAATTAAATAAATGCCCCATAAGTTTTTGTTTACCCTTTAGTGAAGTTCCGTTAGGCTTTTATTAGGCATCGTGTAGTAGATTTCAATTTGTATAAGCTGTAGTTGAGGTAAATAAAAGAGATAAAGCACGTGCGTCAATTAATTGTTGCTAAATTTTTGCAAGGCATGAACCCGTTTGCAATATTCAAAACATTTCAAAAGTGGCCGTCCACGCACTGCGCGCACCAAAAACACCATTAAAATTGTAAGAGAGCAAATCAGGCGAAATAGGTGCCGCTTCGTGAGAAAAATCGCTGCCAAATTAAATATAAGCAAGTCATCTGTACATTTGCTTTTGAAAAATGATATTGGACTTAAGGCGTATAAAAAACAAAAAATTCACGAAGTTTCCGTATCTTCGAAGGAGAAGAGAGCTGAGAGAGTCAGCAGCATACTTGCTTGGCACGGAGGGGATGAGTTCGTGTTTTCGGATTAAAAACTTTTTGTGTTACAGTTATCACATAACTCACAAAATGACTGAGTATGGACCGAGTATGGGCCATAACATTGGAAGACGTTCCCGAATCTACACTGTTCGTGCCCAGGTATCAGAGTGCTCTTTCAGTCATGGTTTGGGCCGGATTTTGCAAAATGGGTAAATTGCCCCTTGTATTTATAGAAAAAGGGGTGAAAATAAATGCTGAGTGCTACAAAGAGCACGTTTTGAAGTCAGTTGTGCTCCCTGCTTGCTAAAGTTTATTTGGAGACGACTATTACTGCTTTCAACAAGATGGTGCACCATCACACACTGCGAAAGTTGTTCAGGATTGGTGTGAAGCGAAATTTGCCGATTTTTTGCATAAAGATGAGTGGCCACCAAGCAGCCCTGATCTTAATCCTTTGGATTTCCGTGCTTGGGGATGTATAACAACAAAACTTAACGAATATAAAATACTAAATTTTAGTCGATTACGCAAAGTTTTGCAAAAGATATGGAATGAAATTCCAATGAGTCATATACGTGCCGCATGTGACTCCTTTGAAAAGAGATTACGTTTAGTAAAAATAAGCCAAGGGGGCTGTAATTAACAAAAACCATTAGTAATTGCTTAAAATGTGTAATACAATTGCTTTCAATAAATATTTTGTATATTTTTCTCTTTTTATCTTTTAGTTAAATTTAAGTGTATTGATTGAATAATTGAATTGAATATTGGATTTGTTGTATATTTCCATTTGAATTCTCCATGTACAATAATTAGGCTATTCTAGTGGCTCATCATTGTATTAAATAAAAAAATAAAATAAAAAAAATAAAATAAAAAAAATAAAATAAAAAAAATAAAATAAAAAAAAAAAAAAATAAAAAAAATAGAAAAAAATAAAAAAAATAAAAAAAAAATAAAAAAAATAAAAAAAAATAAAATAAAATAAAAAAAGGCCTGCATAACAGGGCTATAAAAAAATTTGGAAAAAATTTATTAAAATTTGTAATTAAAAAAATGTAATTTCTTAACATACATAGATTCGGAACATGAATATATTCTTCTTAAATTTAAAATAAATAAAATCCGTTATGGCATCAAACTTTTGGCATAACAAAACAAAAAGCAATGAAAAGCTTTTGCAACATATGCTTTCTGTTTTTGTAAAAGCCGTTTATTTTGCATTTGCAACGATAGATTTGCCCTTATATAGATTTTATCAGTATAACGTATTGTTGTATGAAGAGTCGTTGATTAATAAAACTAACGGTAAACGAAAGCTTTTTCGAAAATATTTTGTTGAAAAATGTTGAAAAAATTCCCGTTATTACGACATCAAAATTATTGCGATTGGCAGTTCATGTGAACGAAATTCTAGCGTTTTACAAACTGCAAAATTTTTACTGTTTTCACTATGTTATTGCGTTACTCGACGCGATCACGCCATGAAGTGTTGCGTTTTATAAATTTCGAATTTCTTTAACGCAGGGTGAAGTGATGTGTAGGGATTTATAAAATGATGCCATTAAATGATTTTTGAAAGAGAATAGCATTATGGTGCACAAAAAGTAGATATTTTCCAAGAATGATTTTCTATTAACAAAAATTTTCAATCCCGGCTTTTAAGAGTTAGATACAAAACTTGTAAAGAAACTAACTATTTTATTTAAGAAATTAATGCTTGATTAAATTTAGATAATTTAGTTCTAAAAATACTTACTTTTTTCAGATTGTGTTCGCTTGACAAAGTGGAAACTCTATTGGGAGACTCTGTTCAACTGGTTCGTCTTAAAGATCCAATGTCCTGTAACGTATTCGAGAACAATGGTGCGGACTTTAATGGTGATTGGTCAGCGATGTCACAATCCTGGGAACGTGTTTCGGAACAGGAACGAGATCGTTTATTTGGTCAGCTAGACGTTGGTGAATTTTGGATTTCTTTCCTAACATTCACTCAAACATTTTCGAGTCTTGAATGCATATACTTAGATGCAGACACAGCGAAGGATGAACTATCGCTTTCAGATCGCCCAAAACGGTGGCAAATGAAAATGTTTCAGGGACAATGGAAACGTGGAGTAACTGCAGGAGGATGCAGAAATCACGAATCTTTTCATATCAACCCTCAGTTGTTGCTGAGCATTCATGAGAAACAAGAAACTGTTATTGCACTAAATCAGCACACAGCTGTCGAACCAAAAGTCATTGGATTTACTATGTACAAATTGGGCACTTTAGGCAAGAGCAAATTAAGTGAATGCTTGCCTAAGGAATTTTTTAAAACACAAGTTAGTTTTCTTAATTCGGATTATGGCAATACTCGACATGTAAGCTATCTCAGCCTTCTAGAAGTTGGGCAATACTTGCTCATGCCTACAACGTACGAACCTGGCGAAGAGTCGAGCTTTACATTACGAATCTTGGGAACCTCAGCTTTGCGCTTGTCACTTTTGGAAACCCAAACACTAATGTTGCTAGATCCATTTCCCGCGTTGAATAACGAAGCAGATGCATCGAAAATAACAAACGTTTGCCAATATGAGCCCGTTTTTATGCAATTAGCCGATGAGAACAAGACCATAAACTGTTTTGAGTTGCAGGAACTGCTTGAGGCCTGTCTGCCGAACGACTACATCAAGGGATGTGCAAACATTGCCATCTGCCGACAGGTCATCGCCTTGCAGGATAAGGCTGGAAATGGAAGGATTAACTTTATGCAATTCAAAACATTTATGGTAAATTTAAAATCCTGGCAGGGTGTTTTCAAAATATATACAAAGGAAAAAGCGGGTGTTCTCCGCGCTGAGCGCCTGCGAGATGCCTTGTATGACGTTGGCTTTCAGCTCAATACGGAAATAATGAATTGCTTGATGCAACGCTACATCAGAAAAGACGGCACGTTAAGACTAAGCGATTTTGCATCGGCTGTTTTGCATCTTACAGCAGCTTTTGATTATTTTCAACGCAAGGATAACAATCAAGATAATATAATAGAAATAGAAATGTCAGATTGGATAAAATGTGTTTTGAGGTGCTAACGGCAACCTCTGTTGTAGTAATAATGGACTTAAACGGTACTTATTAATGTTCTTAATAAAGTAAATAGTACTTGTATTTTAAAGTTATAAGTAGGTTATGATTCTTAGAGTCTTCCAATTAGAATTTCCAATTAAAGGTATTAATAAGATGGTAATATCAAAAAACCAGTTGAGATGTTGCTTTAATGGGTGTTATTTCGATACGTCAGGTTTCAATTAGACTGATCATTTCAGTGTATTATTTATGTCATCACCAATCTATCAATTTAGAATAACACTTTCTTCAGAAAATAATAAATTAATTAATTTTTAACCGCTTTTAAAATTCATATTTCTATAAGCTCAGCACAATAATTAAAAGTCTCGTTCTAAGACTCAGACATTATTTCCACTTTGAAAATCAGATATCCTCGTTTATGTAATCGATGTCTATGTAATTTATTTTTATTAATTTGCCATTCATATTTTAAGGAAGCTTTTTATGCAAAACATTTTTTCTTAAAATATTCAGTTTTAATAAACTGTTTCTTTAAGAAATATTGTAGGTATATAAAATACCTCTTTTTAAGCCAATATAACAAATTCAAACAAAGCAAATTTGCTTTGAGGCAGTTTCCTTTAAAATTTCAGATTCTTGTGAAATTTAAATAATGATTATGAAATCTTCAGCTTTAGAAGAGTGTTTTTGTATAAATTAAAATCCTAGTTAGACCATTTCTGATTTTTGATTAGTATATATATTTTAACCCAACATGGTTTTTAGCAAATATTAGTCTATTAAGAAAAATAGAAATTTTCTATTAATTTCTATTAAGAAAAATATAAATATGTATATTTACATAGATGAGAAAGTATACTCTATGGGCACTATGATCTTGCAATGCACTATTTTTAGTGTTATTTTATACTTTTAAAACACTTTATACACACGACTACTGTATTTCTACTTTTAAAATTTCGTATATCTTCTATTTACTACTTCTTTTAAACAGAAAATTTATTTTTTATTTTCAAACTCTTAAAAAGCCCCAAGTGCTAATTAAAAATACAGGCTTTTCATTACATATATACTTTCGTAGATTAGTCAGTAAGAAAAAGGTCAAAAAAATGGTAGGCGTTTTCTGTAAAGCAAATATCAAATGCCCTCCTTCAAAAATAAGGTCAGTTGTTCTTGACAAAAGCTTATATGCCTCATGAAACTCGACCAAAAAACTCAATTATTTTTTTTTCCATAGCTTACGGCGCGTAGAATATGTTCCCAAAGCGGTTTGGGCTATAACGATTGCATAAAAAAATTATCGCATGCGAAAGGAACCCATATTTTCATAAATGAATTCGAAAAATTCGTTAACCAAATCTTAAAACGCGTTTTCTGAAAAATCATGTTTTTAAACTGGTCTCCACAATATCTCAAGAACTAATCTATGGATTGGCTTGGATTTTTTTTATTTTAAAGATATAATTTATTGGATCCTAAACCTAAATTCAGATAATATTGGCAGATTTTTTAGAGCACTTTAAAGAGCGAAAAATATGAAAAAAACTCCTAAAAATGTAAATGTCCGTCCTTTGTGTAGTTTTCAACTATATATTGATATTATAGGTTCAAGCTCCAAAAAATATAGGTAATACAATGATTTTTTTATATCACATGACGTTTGACGACGTAATGCCACTTCACATTGCATTTTTATGCACCAAAAAAAAATATTTTATTACACTTAAAAAATCCATAAATAACTTCCAAAAAACTCAAGGTTTTTATTTACTTCCTTTATAAAAAAAAAACCACGAACATTACAGTGTTTTTCGACATCTAGATGAGAACCTGTCCTTAAGCAGATATTTCGGTTTAAGCTCAATTATAGTTTTTTATAACATGTGTTTTCTCTAGGTTTTAATTGGGGTATTCACAATGTGGTGTATTTGGGATAATTTTTTATAAAAACTACATAAATTTTAGGCTGTGAAGATGTTTGCAGTAAATTCTTGTTTTTTTGATATTTGGTTATTTAGAGGAGATAAATACAAGGGAGACTTGTCGCAAAAAAATTGTCATTTTTTATTTAAATTCTTATGGTACGGTATTGTTAAGCCGAACGATCTTTAAGACAGTATTCTAGTCTAGAAAATTAAAAAATTAAAAAATTGGTTTTTCATTTTTCGATAGTTTATATAAGGTCAGTGTACCATGTAAGACCCTTTATCAAAAGTGCATGTAATTTCGCATGTTGACACATGCTCTCAAGTTATTTCAACTGAAAAACAAAATTGAAGACAATCGCGTAATATTGACAGCGAGCGCAGTCGATTGAAAATAGCAAAAGCGATCAGAACGTTATTTTATAGTGCGCGAAAAATACTTTGTTGTGAAATTGTATGTTGCAATTACAAAAATATTTTTAAAAAAAGACAATTTATTGTTTTGTGAAAATACCCTGGTAAGTTTGTGAAATAAAATCAATGGCCATTGTTTTTTTTTAATTTTCATTGAAGTGAGCCTATGTACGCCCATACATTGGAGTTCAATGTTGCCCACTCTCAAGTCCCAAAAAAAAAGAAAGCAAAAATTATAAGGCAAGTCGTCACTAAATCGCTGTATGATTAAAAAAGCATTGATTTTAATAATCCTTAATCCTTAGCGTTTAATTTTTTAATCTTAATTAAAAAAAAAACTTAGTAGCATTAAATTTTTTGTTGTTTTTAAAAAAACATAATTTTGTTTGTTATATTAAATTATGTTACTACATTTTTCAATAAAATGAACGAATAAAGCTTCTAAAAATACTTGGGCCTTTTAAAGTACACACGTTTCTTGAAAAAGGCCCAAAAAGGCGTTTTTAAGTCGCATTTTACGAGGTTTTCCGGTATTTTTTTTGTTGTTTTTGTATAAAGAATTCATCAAATAACATGACACAAAAAAATTTCGGTTTTTGTCATCAATATTTTTTTACGCTGTAATGAAAAATGTGCTAGGTGAGGATTTTTGGAAATTCGAATTATTTTAAAAGTTATAGCCATTTTAGTGTCGTCAGTTAGACTGCCTGAAACTTTACTTGTGGAACGCAGTCACTTGCGTTGAACTTTTTTATCTGGCAATATATTTTAAAGGAAAATTTCAGTGAGAGATAGAGGGTTTCTTCTAATTCATATGGAAATGGAATTGCCAGACAAAAAACCGCAAGTGAGGTGATTGTGTGCGTTTTACAAAATAAATCCATTAAAAACTTTTAGGCGTTTTTCTCGAAACTACTTTTTTCGGAACGTTTGTCATAAAATCTCGAGTTCTAATTAACCGATTTTCTTGAAATTCACCATGAATATTCTTAATGCATCCCTTTATGACAGGAACTAACAAAAAATCAAAAATTTTACTATATTATTTAAATTCGAAAAGTTAAAAAAATTTCTAAAAAAAGCCTACCTCTTCGTTAAAAATAATTTGCATTTTTCAAAATTTTTTTGTTAATTCTTAAATTAATTCTTATGAATAAATAAGTGACAAAAAGGGGATACTAAAAATATTAATTAGTTCTTCTTTTATCGACCGTCAAAAGAAGCTCAAAATTCAAGCCTCTAGAGTAGAATACAGCCTTAAAAAGAGCATGTTTGAGAACGGGAAATCTGAAAACAGTCGCACGGAAATTATAGGTTACTTTGGGAATAACACATTTTTTTGACATGACAATTAGCAAAATTTCTTTTAACTCGGTAACAACATCAAAGGACGTTGCGCCGATTCTTTCTCTATGAAACCCATTTTGCAATAATTTGGACTAAGCTCCAACTTATACATAAGAAAGTTTATTTAAGTTCAACTATTACAACACAATAAATAAGACCTTTTTCCAATGTTTGAATAGAAAAGTTAACAAAGTTTTTTTATAATTTTATCAAAAACCTTTTATGTTTTTCTTTATTAAGTTATATTTATTCTCAATAAAACAAAAAATTCCCAAAATTAGCGCTAAAATCTTTTGGCATTTGTCACCTATAAATTGGGCTGTAATTAAATAAAAATAATAAATCCATTAAGGTGAAGTAATATATGTAAAGCACATCAGCAATGCAAGTAAAATTGTATGTGAAGACATATCGTTGTTCTTAAAAAGTATATTATCCACTTCCTTTAAGTTGCTCTTAAAAATAATTTTAAAATTACTGGAATAACCAGCTACCTTCTCGCTAAAGGTGAAAGGGTCGTCGTACTGTATCAACTCAACTGTACAAGTTGATAAGTTCGGGAAAAAATTCATATGGCTATTATTATTATGTTCTTACCCCACTGTGCCTTAGTTGTTCTAATTGATCTGATCGATTATGAAAATACAAGCCCTGCTTACATAGAAATATATTTAAATTATATTCATAAGGAATATTTAAAAGCTCAAAATACAATATACCTAAACTGGCATATATGTATATAATTTTAAACACTTAGCTAATACAGCATATATACATAGTATATGTCCATTTTAAAAAGGAGTTTTCCAATTGAATATTGCTGTAAAGATTAGCAATAAACTGTAAATTAGCTAAATCAGACATGTAATAAAGTTTACAAACGATATTTTAACAACATTATAGCACAAGATTTTATTAGTATTTTTTTATAAATAAATCTATGTTTACTCGAATCACAGATGTATTTTTTACAAACATAATAAAGTTTTTTATACACACCTATCCTCAATGGTTTTAATATTAATCCTCGAACAGTATCTCAATGACAACCGCATTATATTCATAAGGAATATTTAAAAGCTCAAAATACAATATACCTAAATTGGCATATATGTATATAATTTTAAACTCTTAGCTAATACAGCATATATACATAATATATGTCCATTTTAAAAAGGAGTTTTCCAATTGAATATTTCTGTAAAGATTAGCAATAAACCGTAAATTAGCTAAATCAGACATGTAATAAAGTTTACAAACGATATTTTAACAACATTATAGCACAAGATTTTATTAGTATTTTTTTATAAATAAATCTATGTTTACTCGAATCACAGATGTATTTTTTACAAACATAATAAAGTTTTTTTATACACACCTATCCTCAATGGTTTTAATATTAATCCTCGAACAGTATCTCAATGACAACCGCATTATATTCATAAGGAATATTTAAAAGCTCAAAATACAATATACCTAAATTGGCATATATGTATATAATTTTAAACTCTTAGCTAATACAGCATATATAAATAATATATGTCCATTTTAAAAAGGTGTTTTCCAATTGAATATTTCTGTAAAGATTAGCAATAAACCGTAAATTAGCTAAATCAGACATGTAATAAAGTTTACAAACGATATTTTAACAACATTATAGCACAAGATTTTATTAGTATTTTTTTATAAATAAATCTATGTTTACTCGAATCACAGATGTATTTTTTACAAACATAATAAAGTTTTTTATACACACCTATCCTCAATGGTTTTAATATTAATCCTCGAACAGTATCTCAATGACAACCGCATTCCCTTGCGACACTTTGTGGATATTTACTAAGATTAACACTGTCTTCGTTTAAGTAGTGCAAAATTGAAATGGCACCAAGTTTTGTGGGTACACAACAAGGTTTAGGAAGATCTGGTTGTCTGAGATGCATCAAAGTTTGTACTATCGCATGGTTTGTCGCATTCATTTTAGAGCCAAGTGGAAAGCTACAGCCGCCAGCACAGAAAAATGCTTCAAACTTCTCTGGCGCAATTACCCAATTCTGCATATGCAGATCGTCTTTGAAATCCAGTGTGAAATTAAGCCGCTGGCATGTTTCTGGCTGCTTGTATTGCTCGGGCAGCATTTGTCGTCTGGGCATGTAGAAATGAGCATTACGTTTTCGTTTCATAACCTCTCGTTTTAAACGCAATTTCTGTATTTTTATCATGAGTTCAGGTCCATTAAAATAGCCGATGATGAATGGATGTAAGTCTTCAACTTTGGCATTAACAGTGACCAGGCCAAGTTCAGAAGCAGCCACTTCGAGGTTTTGCCAAGAGTTTGATTTAGCATCCATCTGTAGTGTAACACCAACGAAAAGCTCATTTCCGTTCAAGGCATGCTGTATGGTTCGGTGTTTCAGCCACTTAGAAAGCAATCTAGTCACGTTAAATTCCAGCCAACCTTTAAACATGGTTGTGGCATTGATTGAGGTAAATATTTTAAATTCACTCTTTTGCTGTTGACTATTAAAGATTTTTTGATAGATTGAAATGCTTGTGTTTGCCATTTTATGATTATAAAAACGACCAAGAGCTGGATTCTGATATATACGAAGTGCAGCATACATAAGTTCAAGATCTTTTGGAACATTGTTAGTGTTGAAGGTGATAAACATATTGGAGGGCTGTGCGGCGGAGCTCTGGTTCTTTTGTTGTTTGGAAACTGAAAACAAAACTTAATTTGTGAATTAAGAGCTATTACGTGTTTGTTAAAACTTACTTTTACTTGAAAAAGAAATAATATTGTTACACTTTTCTATTTCCAGTCGGTCTACCTGAGTAACAAAGTTATCATCATCATCATTCAATGCTCTCTTCTGCCGTCTTCTATGATCAAGTTGTTTCTCTTCATCTTGGCTTAGCTCATTATAAATCGTTAAAAGATATTTTGATGCAGAATTTCTAAAACATGTAGCATCCATAAATTGATATATTAAGAGAATTTTGGGAAAATGTTGTGGAAGATATAAGTTTTTGTCAAAATAAAACTAAGAAGGAAAATTAAATATAACAGTAATAAAAAATCAAGTTATTGGTGTCCTTACGTTAAAGATGGCTGCCTTTTAATGCGAATGGGCCGATCACTCAAACCCAATAGATCCATCATTTCGAACTCGTTACCGTTTTCTGAAAGTGGCATTGTTTTATAAAGTATGCCTTCATTAATGTCATTATTTGACATGTGACTGGACGAGCAGAGTATTGCCAAAAATAATATCATCGCGCTTTGTTGCAACATTTCTAATCCTTATACTTGTCACTTCAACTACCAAGGTTATATAAATGCTCATCGTGATTGAGCACCTAAATATATGCAATTCTATACATTTTGCAACGTATAGCAGGTATACACCCCTTTTCAATGTTGTTAAATCACTTTGCTTGGAATAATAACCTTCTTTTAAATGCGCTGTTTAATAACAGGATTAGAGTCATAAAGTAGTGGTTTGTAGGTACGAAATTCTGTTTTAATTTTTCTACCCTTTTCGAATCTTGTCGAAATGGATAATTTTTAAAGAAAAAACTTGTTTTCATTAGAACTAACAAAATATTACCTGAATTCGTTAATGCGCACAAGTCATGATCAAGCTGATCATTATATACAAAATATGTTTCTTTCAGCCTCATATAAGTTTTGATTATGTATTATCGACTAAGCTCACAATTCTTGCTATAATTCGAGCACAAGCAGCGTAAGTCCAATTTTTAAATAAAAATAAATTTTTTAGTGGTCCGTTAGAAACTGTTACGTTTTATTATCTATGAATAATATGCTATACTTTGTTTTTGCTTTGACTTATCCTCTCATTTTTTCGGAGCACAAAAAACGTAAGTCCACAATTACTACAGACGGCATTTCTTAAGGAAATCGCCAAGGATGAATTTTTTCTAAGCAAATAAAAACAATGAAAATGCAAAAATTTATGAAAAAAGCTTTCCGTAGTCGAAAACAAGCTACAAAACTAATATTTTTAAAAAGTTCGGAGCACAAACAACGTGAGTCCACAATTACTATAGACAGCGCATTTCTTAAGGAAATCACCAAAGGATAAATGT
Organism: Dichetophora obliterata; assembly: GCA_963920525.1. Lineage (NCBI taxonomy): Eukaryota > Metazoa > Arthropoda > Insecta > Diptera > Sciomyzidae > Dichetophora > Dichetophora obliterata. The sequence goes on from OY986439.1 coordinate 126,829,920, forward strand.
TTTCTTTTATAAGCAAAACAAAAATTAGACAAATAAAAAATTATGATAAAAGCTTTCCATAATCTAAAACAAGCTAAATAGCGAACATTTTTAAAAAGTTCGGAGCACAAACAACGAAAGTCCACAATTACTACAGACAGCGCATTTCTTAAGGAAATCGCCAAAGGATAAATTTTTTCTTTTATAAACAAAACAAAAATTATCAAAATAAAAATATTATGAAAAAACTTTCCATAATTTAAAACAAGCACAAACAAAAGTAAGCTATTTTCTTGACGATTTTTGGAAATAAATTTATTTTGTTAAGATGTATGAATAGCTTATTCTTTGCTTATTATCTACTTTCTGAACAAAAGTTTTAATTAATTCCAAACAGTTCATGCAATCACAGTTCACAGTTAGCATGCAATCAAATATTGTAAGTTAGACACTGTGTCATGGCGGATTGCAATAAAAGTGTGTTCACCGAATAAAAAAAAGAAATTCCCCACCTTGTTCTAATGGAATTCAAATATGATGGGCGATTATATTTGGTTTCTCGTTAGAGAAACTGATTCTGAATATAATCGAAAAAAAGGGAAAAAATCATTTTTAAAGTTTGCCATTGCCAAACAATTTAATTTTCGAATACTTTTCTGAACTTATTTTATCGCTTTCTAATTTAACATCTGTATATTATTTCCTTTCCTATTTAAGTCAATATTTTTTTGGTATTCTTATTCTCTACTTTTTAATTGAAAATTAATTTCAGATGTGTTTATATTAAATTAACCGGCATTAAATGAAAAAAGTAGAATTTCGGTACCTTCACTCAATGGTCTATAACTTCATTATTCTACCATGAATTTTCCTCAAAGGCAGTGTGTTTTTTTCTTCAAAGAACTATCTTTACGTACAAAATGATAAGCTAAGATTTTTTTTGAGATTTAGATTTTTTTTAGCTTATTGAAACATTATTCGACTTGATTTTTAAAAAAAAAAAAAAAAATTCGTCGAATATCTTCTAGTTCCGTCAAATTTACTGAGCCAAATGACGAAGTTTGTTCTAAGCATTTGTAGGTAATTTAATTGTCTTAATTTCATTTTTTTTTAAATTGGTTAATTCGTTTTCGAGATAAGTTGCTATTTAGGTTAGGTCAGGTTAAATCGGATGCCTTCGTAAAGGCTCACATAGACCAATTCAGGTCCTTAATGGTACCGGTAGCGAACAAAAGGAACCTTTGTGTTTGTTTAAAAGTCTTTAAAGATTTGCGTTGAGTTCGCAAACCTTAGGAGGGATTCTAGAGACACCCTGGCTACATCTTTAAGCGACGGGAATATCGATGAGCCTAGGTATTTTAGTCTCGATCTAAGTAGGGCGGGGCATGTGCATAGTAGGTGCTCCAGGGTCTCCACTGTGCTCGGTTCTTTGCACTTCCTGCAGTTGTCATCCGTGGTGATGCCAAGCTTCCTCGCGTGGGCTGCCGTCATGCAGTGACCAGTGAGCATGCCCACTAGTGTCCTGCAATCTTTGCGCGGGCGTGCCAAGATGAACAGAGTTCGTTTTTCGCATTGTGCATTGCACATGATTTTCGAGATTTTGCACGATGTCGTATCTCTCCATCTACGATTCACTGCTAGTGTGGCTCTTCTTTCGAGGTTCCTGTACAACTCTTGTAGCGGAGTAAGTACATGTTCTGCGAGTTCTGATTCCAGCCCGGCGCCTTCCTTTGCTAAGCCATCTGCCATCTCGTTTCCCTCAATGCTCTGGTGGCTAGGGACTTTTTTCGAAGCGCATAGTGCATCTAGTGCATCTCTGCCAGTCAAGACACTTTTGGACTTGATGCTAGCGGAGCGCATGGATTTGATCGCCGCTTGACTGTCAACGAAAATGTTGATGTTAGAGTGTTGTGTGTCCATGCTGAGGGCTATCTCAGCAGCCTTCCTTATGGCAAATATTTCCGCCTGGAAGATACTGCAGTGGTTCGGCAGTTTATATGGCTGCCTTATATTAGGCTCTGCGCAATACACCGCCGCACCTACCCCCGTGGGCATTTTGGAGCCCTCTGTAAATATGTTGACCGCCTGCTGTGCTTGTTCTATACCTTTGCACCAGTGATTTGGTCCCAGAAGAGTTCGTGCTTTGGAATTGACTATCGTGCGAGGCACCATGTAGTCCGTGCTACTAGGTAGATCCTTTCCGATTGTACAATGTCCAAAATTTTGAATGTGCATGTTGCCTGCTGCCGTAAGGCGTTGTGCCGTTTTTCCGGCTATTAGTTTTGCGTGTATGTCCAGGGGTCCATACTTAGAATGGTTTGAAGCGCTTTAGTTGGAGTTGACTTCAGTGCCCCCGTGATGCATAGCGCTGCCTGCCGCTGAGTTTTCTCCAAGTGCCTGAGGAATGTTGATTTGTTTACAGCCAGCCACCACACAATAATCCCCTAGAGTAGAATAGGACGCACTACCGTTACATAGATCCAGTGCATCAGAAAGGGTGAGAGACCCCAAGTACTGCCTAGCATCTTTTTGGATGTGTATAGCGCAATGGTGGATTTCTTCACCCTTTCTTCCACGTTGGTTTTCCATGACAGCTTGCTGTCCAGGACGACTCCTAGATATTTTGTGTGAGTTTTCGGTATGAGACGTATATCGTTCAATTTCGGTGGTATCCACTGTGGTATCTTGTACCTTTTCGTGAACAGAACCAGATCCGTTTTCTCTGCATTAATACTAAGACCGACTGAATTTGACCATCTAAGTACATCTTTGAGTGTGCTCTCCATTATGGAGCTTACTGTTGATAGACATTTCCCTACTATAATAATGCTTATGTCGTCTGCATAGGCAGTTATCCTCGGGGTTCTACCTGCGACCTTTTCGAGTAGTTCATTTACTACAAGATTCCATAGTAGTGGCGAGAGGACCCCTCCCTGGGGTGTCCCACTGCGAGCTTCCCTTACCAGGGAACGAAAATAAACCGAACGATATTTTAATGTGCCTCGCATGGCATGAATTTCCGTCCGGTTGCGTATATGTCAGTGGAGACGAACATAAATGTTATTATTCTGTATCGTTCGACAGCATGGAATACACTACATTATAATTATGTTTGCATACTATCTACTCAACACATTCGGCATACGATATTTTTTACGAAGGCTATTCTCTCTCATTTTGTGTCTCAGAATCAGTGTTGCCAATACTTTTTCATATGTATAAAATTATATATATAATGTAAAAAATGTATTTTCAACCAACTATTGGATATTTAACTCTATTTGTGCAAAAATTCAAAAATCGTAATATTTATATACAGATACGGGGTTTTGAAATATTAAATTTCAGGTGCATTACGCATATGCAATTCTATTTTTTTTCCATGCTCTGTTTTTACAATGTTCATTGCGCTTTTTACTTATCTTTCCATTCTATGTTATTAAATACACATATAGGTTTTTATTTTGCGTAAATGAAAATTTTAATTTGCAAATATTTTATTCATAAGAATGCGCTAACATTAAAACCTTAACAGATCTGCACAAACAATTTTTCTATTGTTTCTTAAAAAAAAGCCGGCAACACACTTAAAAACAAGCATTGAAAACTTTAAATAATTATTTTTAAAAAAATATTCACTTTTCAAAACAAGCTAGAAAAAGCTAGAAGATTAGGGTTGTCAATTCGGTGACCAGCGTGTAGATTGACTCGTAGAAGATTTACATTTACTATTTAGATTGCTTTTAGAAAAGAACAAAAAGGCTTGAGTGTCTCCTTAATGCTCTGTTAACTATTTGCCCAACGTCTAATACTAGCGAACGCGTTTTTTCTGTGTCAACTATTATTAAAAATAAAGCGAAATTTTTTATATCAAATATTTATATCTAATTGAAAAATACCATACTTATACTTGCTAATATTTTGAGTTAAGATAGATACACGTTTAATTACTTACAAACGGTTTTTTCTTTTATTTTGGATTCATTTCAGCTGTCATTTTCACTATTGTAAATTTTTTAAATAACATGGAAATAACAGTAGTAAATGTAGTTTACTTATGTTTTTTAAACTGCAAAAATTATTATATTTAAAAAAAAAACTTGTCATTAAAATCCATTTGTGAAAAAAAGACCGAAATATATCATAGACAGATACCCCCAAAACCTCAAGATAAAGGCCGAAAAAATATGTTAGCTTATAATATTGCTAACTTGGCAACTCTGAGCAGAAGCAATAATTTTTTCCCGCTGGTAAAACTTTGTGTGTTCCAAATAAAAGAAGTATACTTAAATAAAACTGCTTGCTTTTTTAAAGTTCAAACCTTAGCTGGGAAATTTCGATTACGACTAGTAATCAATTACATTATATTTAAAAAATAATTGTAATGATAAAACAATTCTTATGCAAAAAAATTTTATTAGTAATTGATTACGATTACAAATAACCAAAAAATAGTCACGATTACTTTAGATTACGCCAAATAATAAAAAAAAAATAAAAGTACGCAATAAAGAAATCGAACTTCTTTTAAATAGGACTGGCATCTACATTGTAAGAAGAAATTAAGAGGTTATGTAATGAGTTAATTTACCACTGGGATTACGCTAACACTGTCGAATTGTTTTTGTTTTATTCCATCATTATTCTCTATTCATAGCATTGAGAATCAGGAAGAGTTGCACAGTGGTGTGAACGCGGAATTAAATAGTTTTCTCGTGATAATTTTTGTTACAATTTTGTTATAACCCTTAAGCCTTTATATTAAAATTAAAATAATTGGCTGCGAACCTGCTTAAAAGAAACCAAGAGGGTAAATAAATGCTAATATTAGCTGCGTTCCTTTCGCCTTAATATAATCGCGATAACAAATTTTCTCAAAGGAACGGCACGAAAAACGACTCGTAGAGGGCACTACCGTTGCAGTCAAAATTAAATTCAAACAAGCAATCATGATACAATAGCTATTAGGTGTCATGAGAACGTGTGTCGTTCAAAACTGTTGTGAACTGTTATGGTAGCGATACCTTAGTGAACAATGTTTTTCTCTGGATGTGTTTTACTCTAAACGTCAGAAAAATTGTAAATTATTTAATTTAATTATTAATATTATGCAATTATAAAAATAATTAAAGTGCAGTTGTTGGCTTTACTGAATGCGTCCAATGTGTGTGACACACACAGCTTGTTTTGTTTTTTCTTGTTTAACATACGATGGTCGCAGCTCGTGAAAAAATAGGTAGCTGTCATGGCTACCTAATAGTCATTGTTTCAAGCAAACAAATAATTAAAAAAATGCAATGACAGCTCATAAAAATATACAGGTGCGGCATCTGTGTTTCAAATTTTTTAAAGGCTATATCACAATTTTATATGGATAGCAAAAATAATCCTATTTGTTATAGGATTATTATTTTTGTTTTTGCTTTGCATGTTAAAAAAAATAATCTGGATTATTTTGAAGCGAATGGAACGCAGCGTTTAATTCTGACAGAGCGAGTGATAGCTAAAATTAAAAAAGGTAATTCCTTATGAATTGAAATTGTGTTTTGCTTACAATCTTAAAGTTAATATTAACATTTAAAATAATTGGCTGCGAACCTATCTTAAACGAACAAAAGAATAAATAAATTCGTATAATTTTTTTAAAGAGCTGTTTTACTATATCTACAACAAAAGTATGTAGCGTTCATAATTTTCGTGTTACATGGAAAGTAGGCGCGGTTTGGGGTGGGTTTGTTTGTTTTCTAATTATAACTCACACGCATAATTTTATTGGTCAATGACGAATCCTTCTATTTTATTCCTACATGAATACAGTATGGAACCACTGTGCGGTGTAATTCCATGAAAGTTCAGCAATCATCTTATTTGTGTTAGTTCGCACTAATATAGTAAAATTCACAAGGGGCGCACTCGGATCTTGCTGAACAGGAAGGGCCGAGCGCTAAAGTATATACAAACTCTTTCAGTGAGTTTGTCCAATATATTGGACACGACAGAAAGTAATTTTTAATATTATCTTGCAACAGTTTTTTTTTAATTAATTTGGTTCTATAAAAAACAATGTACCAACATGACAAAAATAAATTTGGAGAGATATTTGACATTAAAGTCAGTTGGATTTTGTTTTTGTCCTATTTTGTAAGAAAAACTAACCGTACAGAAATCAAATGAATGTTTTTTCTTACTTTTTATGACAATAAAATGATTATAAAATTAAGAGGATTTTTTTAAATTTTAAAATGATAATAAAATTAAGAGTAAGTAGCGCAGGTAAAAATCAAAGGTGTGTTTTTCATCTTTTTAGGACCGTTATGATAGGAGTATTAACCTAAAAAATACTATTCCGGCTTAGCCTAGCCATTGAAAGGACTTAAGAGACGTTGAAGTGAAATCGTCGAAGTGTCAGTCAGATAACTTTAAACCATTTAGATGTTCTCGTTTCTAATATAAATTATAAAAACCTAAGTACTTTTTATAAAGATTGTTTTACGTTACAAAAATAGTGATGAACATGGTCAGTTTTAATTATCGAAACATATGTATGTAAAAATTTCAAGTCATTTAAATAACTTTTGAGACTTTTTAAGAGAAAAAAACTTTTTCTAAAGTGATTTTGTATGGGAGTTAGGCGTTGTTTCTACCCGAGCCACTAATTTTCGAGCTTCATCTTTATTACAAAACTTTATTTAAAAAAGTAGTATCATTTCCGTCAGGAGCCATATATGGCTGATCGAAGAAATGCGTGATTTCATGACCTTAACATGTACAATTGAAACACAATTCCATAAACATTAAACAGTATTCTTAAATTCTATAAAAAAATTATATAAGTGAACTTACTTATATGTAACAAAGAAAAATTAATATTTTTTTCTGAATTCTAAAGCCATAAAGTGATAACACGGACTAATAAAATAAACTGAGATTTTCTTAGCAGCTGTGTTAAAAAAAGAGTCGTGTCGACAGACAGACAAACAGACGGAAACGGCTAAATCGGCCCAGCTAGTGATGCTGATCAAGAATATATAATATACTTTTCTAAACCAGGCACGCCTTTTTATGGACGGGAAAATAAATAAACTGAATAGCTAAAAAAAAATGCTTTGATTATTCATACTAAAACAAGAACGCCCTGCAAATGTATGCTACCTACAAAACTGAATGCGCCCTTGATACGCAGCATGTGCTTGAAAAAAGATAAAATGTTTTTCTTTCTGTTTTCTCAGTCTCTCAAACAACGCTTCTCATAACGTTATTTAGTGTAGCTAATACTACGGAAAAATGATGTTTATTTTCAAGTATGTTCAACCGAATAATGGGCTTGGTAATGAATGCTACACTACATAAATGTTCAGTTCTCTCAAATGAACGCGTTACTACCTTAACGAACGAAACGTTAGAGTTTATTTTCGTTCCCTGTCCCTTACCATGGATTTAGTGCCCCACTCAGCCCGCACCTTTCTGCAGCTTAGAAGCTTGTCTAACCATAGGTTTATTGCCGGTGGTGCCTTTATTGCACGTAATCCACTAAGGATTGCGGTGGTTGATACATTGTTGAATGCACCTGAGATATCTAGAAACGCCCCGAGTGCGTATTCCTTGTGGTGGAGGGCTTTTTCTATGGTTACTACTAGGGAATGTAGTGCCGTTTCAACAGATTTCCCTTTCGTGTATGCGTGCTGGTTGGTTGATAACTGGATTGAATTGTTTCTTAGGTGCAAGTCAATCAGTTGCTCGAGCGTTTTGAGTACAAAGGAGGTCAGACTTATTGGCCTGTAGTCTCTCGGACAGGGATGGCTGCTCTTACCTGCCTTCGGTAAGAATACAACCCTCGCTGTCCTCCAAGCCACAGGTACATAGTTTAGCCTGATGCATCCGTTAAATATATTCTTCAGCCGTGGGACGACTCTCGATTCAGCCGTTTGCAACATGGCAGGAATTATACCGTCTGGTCCCGGAGATTTGTATCCCGAGAACGAGTTTATAGCCCATACGATTCCGTCCGACGTTATTAAGTCGTGTGGAACCTGTAGCGGGGTTGTCCTGTGCCCTCGTATTGTAGCAGTGTTTGGAGCTTCGGTACAGCCAGGAAAATACGCCTTTAAAAGCACCTCGAGGGATTCCTGACTGCTCTCCGTCCACTGGCCATTGTCTTTGCGTAGCTGGCTCTGAATGGAGGGCTGCTTTGAGAGTAGCTTCCTGAGCTTTGCTGTGTCCGCAGTTTTTTCTATGTTTGAGCAGAAGTTCTTCCACGAGTGTCTTTTTGCTCTGCGTACGTTTGTTTTAAAAAGTTTGAGCCTACATTTGTATTCCCCCCAAATTTCCTCTTGGTCAGCTTTTTTAGCTAGTTTAAAAAAATATTTTTGGTCGCGTCTTTGCTCTGTAAGATTCTGTAAGACTCCACCATGGTGGTCTGATCTTACGCTTTGTTCGCGTGGGCTTACAAGAGGCATGATAGGCCTTGAGAAGATGGGCCGAGAGAATCTTCAGGGACCTTTCAATGTCCTCTTCCGTATTAATTTGTTTAGTAGCTGGTAATTTGGTCTCAATGATGCTTCTGAAGCGGTTCCAGTTAGTGTTTCTGGGGCTTCTAAAGATCTTTTGAGCTGGAGTGTAGTTAAAGCTTATACTAAAGCTAATATAATTGTGGTCAGAGAAGAAGGGCTGTGCTAGCACCCTCCAATTTGTGACCAGAGTGTTGTTGTCGGAGGATATTGTTGTGTCTAACACGTTCGACGACGTGGGGACTACATACGTGGGTTCCTCGCCGATGTTAGCTACGCTAAGTTTATATTGTAGAATAAAGTTAAGTAGGGACTCACCTCGATCGTTGATGTCTGGGCTGCCCCATACTGGGTGGTGTGCATTGGCATCTGCTCCGATGACAACTGCCTGATTCTTCCCGCCGGCGATTGCTACCATTCTTTGTAGCTCGTCTGGTGGTGCGTCGACGTCATGCACCATGTAGCATGTGCCGACCAGGATCGGCTCGTCCGCGTCGCCCTCTAGCGCCACGACGGTGAGATCGTTAGTGCTGTAATGAGACATTAGATAAGTATAGATGCCTTTCCTTATAAGGATGGCTGTTCTTGTTCTACTTACTGTTGTTGCGAAGAACGTATTGAAGTTTTGTGACTTTAGGCCAGATACCGCGTTGCCCGAGGCAATCCACAGCTCCTGTACCAAAGCCACATCGTAGCCTCCTTCCTCCAATACGAGAAGGAGTTCTGAGCTGGCGGTTTTGCTTTTATGCAGGTTTATTTGAAGGACCTTCGACTCCATTAGGCTGAAGGTTCCTTTACGGGGTCAACTTTTGTGAGTGGTCCTCCGTCACCCGCATCTTCCAGACTGAGTCCTGGAAGATCCTGAGTCCGACGCTTGGGCAGCGTCGGTCACGGCTTCTAGGCCGAGGTCTTTTTCCACCTCTCCGGACTCTAGTGTGTTGCTGTTGTTGTCCTTGGATTGGCGCTTTTTGAGGCGCAGATAAACACTACCAACGCCCCACGCCATCTTCCCGTAACGCGCGTAGAGGATATCATCTGCCTCCTTGTTGATTTGGAGGATGTAGTGCTGCCCCCCGCTACTATCAGGTAGTGGATCAGCAACCTTCAATACCCTCCAATCAGCTGTTGGCACGTCCGGATTTTGTTTCTGTAGAAGCTTCAGTGCGGACTCCTGTGGCACTACTCTTGGGAAGAGTACCTTCGCTTTTGGCAGGGACGGGATACTAGTCCTGTCCGCTACTTCCAGTTGGGCACCCTCCCATAGGCCTTGGAGTGTCGGGGTTACTGCTTTCACCCAGTGCAGAGTTGGATCATCGTTGCACTTCAGGATCTTAACCCCATTGAGCCAGCCCGCTCGATCGAATGTGGGCATGGGAGCGTCAGGTTGGGCTTCTAACCTCACGAACATCACCTCGAGAAACTTCATCTCTACGGATTTCCATCTCTCGAGGGTCATTTACCTTGGAGATCACTCCGGTCGATCAGTGTTACGATCAGGTGTCGTTTAGTCACGTCACTGGCCTTGGTTCTTACCTCCTGTTTAGGCTGCGGGATTGTGTTTGTGGTCGGTTTCTGCTCCTGTCGTTTACTTGCTGGAGCTCCGACTTTCGCACTTTCCACCGATCTTTGGCGTTTTTGAGCAGCCTGCTCTTCTACTTTGTTCGCGAACTGCGAAGTCGTAGGTGCAAAGCTTGGTCTGCTCGCGAGGTTCATGCGACCCTCTTCCACCTTTAGCTTAGCCCAGGCGAGCGACTCCTTCTCTTTGGAAGAGAGATCAATCTTGCCTGACAGCCGGCTGCAGATTTTAATGGCCGCTTTGTAGTTGGCCTTGGCCTTCAACCCCTCCTTTGACTTGGTCTTGGGCCCTTCCTTGCGAGAGGAGCTGGAACCCGCAGACTTATCCGGAGAGAGGGGAAGCCTGTCCTCAACTGAGTTTGCGCTATCGTGGTCAGAGTCTGCATCGACTATGGCACCCTTGCGCAGTAGTGTGGATTTTTGGCAGTAGTTGTCTTTATGCCCGGGCCTGCTCCCGCCACGGTGACATTTTTGGCAGTAGCTTTGCAACCGCTATGGCCTGCTCCAACCATAGGGGAGGTGTGACTGCCGGCGGCACGCAGTGAGGATTGCTCCTCACTCTGTCCACCGGCGGCCGCTGGTGTTTTTTGTTTGTTTTGTTTGTTTTGTTCTTCCATATAATTCCCACGAGTGTAGGACAAAGGAAGGTCCACCCCCACAGAGTGGATAGTACCGGAGGGCACCTGGTATCCGGTACGCTCCGTTTGAGACTGGACTATTTTTAATGGGCCTCCAGCCTAGAAAATCCTCGGCACGGGTCGCATAACACCTTGATTCGGCCCATCGGAGGGACTAGGTGTGGTGAGGAGAGGTGAGATATGGGATGAATAGGGAAGGTATGGGGAGTGAAAAGGGTATATAGGGTAGGAGTGAATAGCTACTAGTGCATCGCCAGGATGCAGCGACCTGTATGACCTAGGACCCCTGTCAGAAGCTTGCGCTTCCGTCATTCCAGCCCACTGCATCCTAGCGACCTAAGCCCCCACACCAGCGTCAAGGTTTCTATTCCAGTGGGGGTAGGTTGCTATTTATCAGAGCTATAAATGAATCAATCATTTGAAGATTGAATCATGAATCAATTACAATCGGATTTAAAAACAAAGATTGCATTCATTTTAACTTTAAATCATTAATATTTAATGCTGAAAGCAATCATTGATTGTATTTACACTGACTTAAGTAAAACTTTTGATAAATTACCACATAATCTTATTTTATTTAAACTAAAATTAATGGGATTTCCGGAATATTTCGTAAGCTTGATCAAATCGTATTTGATGAAGCGATGTTATCAAATACGGTTTCGAGGCGTATTGTCTTCTGAATTTGTTGCAGAATCGGGTGTCCCTCAGGGAAGCCACCTGAGTCCACTTCCGTTTGTTTTGGCTATGTTACTCACATCTTCAAACACCCTCACTTGCTTATTTATGCAGATGATATGAAAATATACAGAACTATTGATTCTAGATACAATTCAGACCTACTCCAGTCAGACTTTAAATCCTTTTGAGGTTTGGTGTTCTAAGAATAATATGTTTTTAAATCCTGATAAATTTCAAACTATGACCTTTTCGCGTAAAAGGAACATTTTAGTTTTTGATTACAAAATAAAAGATACTGCTTTAAGTCGTGTCACTACCGTCAAAGACCTTGGTATTTGCATGGATAATTCAAAGTTATCGTTTAGCATGTATATTTATAGCATTTGTAAGAGAGCATCTTCTATGCTTGGTTTTATAAAGCGCTGGGCCAAAGAGTTTGATAGCCTTAAAACAACTACATTGCTGCATTATTCAATTGTGCGACCTCACTTGAAGTATGCAGGTCAAGTATGGTCCCCACATTACAATATGCATGTTGATCTTATAGAAAGAATCCAAAGACGTTTTGTTCGGTTTTCTGACACTTTTAACCTTTAATTGAGACAAGGAAATCTTCTGATATCATCTACTTTCACCAACTCATAACTAGTGTATTCGTTTCCCCAGAACTTCTATCCATCTAGTTAAAATCATTACAAATATATGATTTTGAATCCTTAAGGGTGGTAAACTTTTATAGGTTTTTAAGAGTATTGGATCAACCTTTTTGATGGCGTTATTTTGCGGGAAGAACTCGCTACTGTGGGCTTATGAGAAATCCATAAATATAAATATATTTCGTTTGTAATAGCACCATAAAAAAGGTTGATCTAATACTCTTAAAAACCTCTAAAAGTTTGCCATCCTTAAGGATTAAAAATCATATATTTTTAATGATTTTCATTGTAAACTCAAGTCTTCATGTTGTAACTAAAAAGACTTAAGTTTTTTTTTAATTATTTCTAAATGATCTAATGATTCTAAATCAAATGATTTAATTCTTTTTTTATCTTTTTTGATTTAAATCAAATAATTGCAATCATTACAGATTTAAATGAAATGATTGAAATCTTTTGATTTAAATCAAATGAATGCATTCAAAATATAAATCGATATGATTGCTCCAAAATGAATAAAATATTACCTTAAAGCAATCATCAGTGATTGCTTTCAGAATTAAATCTTAATGATTTAAGGCTAAAATTATTGCAATCAAAAAGTTAATAAATCACACAGACATGAAAACAAAAATGATTTAAATCTTTTAAAGCTCTGCTATTTATGACACTACATCCTGGAAAAAGTGGAAATTTTTTCAAAAAATCATATCTCAAAAACTTATCCATAGAAAATTTTTTTTATTGTGATATTCGTGTTTAGAACCCCAAAGTCCATAAGAAAAAAATTAGTGGCATGTGGATCACAGAAATTTTTTTGGATTTCGGCGCCTAGTGTAATTATTAAATTATTAAAAATAATTAAATGATGGAACAGACCTAATATAAATAAAGACTTACAAAGGTACATTTATACACATGTATATTTATGCATATATTTACCATATATGTTTATAGAATACAAAAATAGACTGGATTTGATTACGAAATTTATTGATTAGTTATGCTTTCTTATGTGTGGATTTAGTTATGGATATTGCGCTCCTTTCATTACTGCTTCAATTTCGTCTACAGTTCGTGGTACAATTGCAAAGTTTTCACTGCCATCTTTTTTAATCAGCACATCGTCTTCTATACGTACTCCACCAAAGTTACGGAATCGCTCATAGACATCCACGTTAATAAACTTATTTAAATTAGGGTCTGCTAAAGCGCGGTCCATTAAACATTCAACAAAGTAGCAGCCAGGTTCAACAGTAACATACATGCCGTCTTTAAGCACACGCGCAAACCGCAATTTACTTAACCATGGCTCATTTGGACGTTCTGGTTGTCCGTTTAGATAACCACCTACATCATGTACGTCTAAGCCAATTAAGTGACCCAAACCGTGTGGTTGAAATATTCCACCCAACCCAGCTGCAAGCATTTCATCAACATCTCCTTTCAGCATTCCGCCATCTTTTAGGCATTGAAGTAGCACACGGCAAGCCAGCTTGTGCATATCTACCCAAGACACGCCTTCACGTACCTCCTTCAGTACTGCATTGCGTGCAGCCAACACTGCATTATAAATGAACTTTTGATCTTCGGTAAATTTGCCATTTGCTGGGAAGCTGCAAGTGATGTCCGCAGCATAACCGCAGTAATTCGCACCCATGTCGAACAAACACATAGCGCCGTCATGCACTACACGATCATTTGGCGAGGCGGCATGGCCATAGTGCAAAACAGCAGAATTGACGCCAGTGCCACAAATGCAGGTGTACGAAGTATGGCGGCATCCACCCACTGAGTATGAATAGTGCAGAAAGACACTTTCGCCTTGATATTCAGTCTTTCCTGGCTTCATAAACTGCATAACCTTGATGTGTGCATCTGACGAAACCTTTGCTACATAACGCAGCACCGCTATCTCTTCCGATGTCTTTATTACTCGGCATTCGGACAAAACTGGATGCAGAACATCGCAATTGACCACATACTTTTCAATGCCAGGAAAACGAGCTGGCCTCGAAGTCAAGCCACTATCAGAATTGACACCACTCAACGTCAGAATCAGAACAGGATTTGCTTCTTCAAAGAATATATCAAGTTCATCGACAAATCTAACAAATTCAGTTTCGTACATTTTTTTGAACTCTTCCAGCTGAAGTAATTTGCCCATCCAGGTGGCATACTCTTCAGGCAAACGTGGCACAAACAAGATAGCTTCGCCAGTTTGAATGTTTAATGCTCCATAGCAGTCGGGTTCTTTCACTCCAAATATATACTGGAAGAATGACTCTTGCCTGAACAAGTAGTTGACGTCGGTGTCATTGAAACTAACATCTTTGCCACCTTCGAGAAGGACATACGTGCGCTCACCCACACTTGAATGACTGCGTAAAGCTTCACATACCCTTTGCCTATTTTTGCGGAAGAGCGACATTGGCACAGCATGCGTTTGTGGACCCATTTGATATAGTGCCATCCTGACAATATGCGATTCAATCAAATAAAGCTGAATATATTGAGAAACCTCGTAATGCGATAAAATTTTGCAACTTATTATCAATCAAGTAGAATACCAACTGAAAACAAACACCAAAGCTAATATAGTTAAGCATATACAAATACTAAATAAATTGCGCTTACGTTGCTCCACATAGAAACAAAATAAGATTCTTAATCAGAAGAGGACGTTATAAATAAAGGCGGATTAATTTAATCGGTTATTTCAATTGTTTTGTTATCGCAAATTTCAGATAAATTGAGGTTTTGCTTGGTTTTAGCAAAACATTGCTATGTTATTTACAAGCTCTATGATTAGAAATGCGATTTATAAAAAAAAAATTGCGCGTTGAGCACTTTTTCACGTTAAGTGCATTTGTCAGAAAAAGTAAAATAAAGAGCTTTGACAAACTTATACGCAGCCAATGGCTGCGTTCACGAAACTCAACATGTTGTAAGTAGCACTTTTCGCTACTTTGTGCGTCTTGTGAACAGTGATTTGCATTTTCTGTCAACACAGTTACAAAAATTCTACTAATTTTTTTGATTAAAAGTAGCAATTAATAAAAATGTTGATAAATTGTGTTATTTTACATAATTTTGAGTTATTCGATTTTTTTATTGTTTATTCTAACAGTAATACATGTAAATACAATAAGGGTATTCATGCAAATGGGCAATACCCTTATAAATGGAATAAACCAGTGTCGGGCAGCTTTGCACACCTATACTTTCTCATCTTGAGTATGTATTAATGAGCGATTTAAAGCTCACACTGAAAACATATTAGTGCTAAAGCGCTTTTTGCAGAAATCTTACTAGGCAATATGGGAGATTTTTTTGCTCGGATTTGTATTGCAAAATTTAATAAATAAGTAGTGGACGGAATGTCAAAGGGAAACAGACCTACAGACGGATAATGTGAAATACAGATAAGCAGACAGAAATGTAAAAAGGGAGGCTAATAGTAAAAAACAAATATGTTATATTTAGGGTATTCACAAGTTGTGCTATCATGTCATATTGTCCTAAATTTTACAACTATAATTTACAAGATAAATAAATGCAAATAAGAAACAGCTGTTTGATCACGACACTTCAACAAGCATAGCTTTCAGTGTTGTAATATATTAGTACTTTTTTATATGGAAGGCAACAATAAAATGTTTAAACTAGTGTAAAATCTTAGGACAATATGACATTATGACATGATAGCACACTTTGTGAATACCCTAATTGTGCTTATGTTGCTTATGTAGGCCAAACTGACAGCGGAAGATACTTTCATTTTACGTATTTGGAACTGATCACAATATGATATGATATGTGGACATGCAACTTATAAATAATTAATTAATTGCTTCATCGCATGGCCCACAATTACTTTATATTGGCCATGCAAATTATTGTAATGCCTTGTAATGCATAATTTTTTTAATTTTACCTCTTTGATGCCGCGCCATGTCGTTATTTTCTAAAAATAAAAAATTTTTCCATACATACTTCCAAAAATTTTACATACATAAAATTTTATACAGTGTAATCTTACGTTATATCTGTGTCGATGAGCAATAACAGCTTAAGTGCATTATTCTGTATCACGAACAAGCACACCAACGATGAGAAAGACACGAGAAGCAATAACATTTTAAATGGAAGAAAGTATTGCTTCTATTGCTTTGATACAGAATAATGCACTAAGTCTTATTTCAAAGTTTCCAGAAATCTTGCTTCAAAGTTTCCAATTGTCATATAAGTTACATGAAAGGGTCTTTTGTTTTTGCGTCATGTCTTTGGCTAAGGTCATGCTAGAAGTTCTGGATTTTGTGTGTTCATAATGATATACGTGGAGTTTATATACGTGGAACACAACTATATCAATAACTCAGTTCGGTCTGAAATCGACTTAAGCTATTACTGCTTATCGACACAGATGTATAAAATAAATAAATTGGCCATTTCAGCCCTAGAAAGGACTTTGCCGAGCGCTTCTATTGTTCAATTGTGTTGTGCGTGTTTTAAATGTTTTAACTCAAATCATCGAGAACTGGACCTACGAGTTTAATGCCGACTCCGAACGGCTTATGTTCTCAAGAAAGTTTACATGGCAGTTTTTTACTCTCTGAGGTTTGCCATTGTCTGCAAAGAGGTGACGACCGAACAGAAAAATTGTTTCAATTGAAAAAAAAAACATTCCTGTCTGAGCTGGGATTGAACCCGGGCTACCGCGGTTCTTTAGCTTAGCGGCCACGCACTACCCACTAGGCTACGGCCGCCACTATATTTAGTTTCCATAATTCTTAAATGTAGTAAGGAGTAAAGTAAGTGAAAAGAACCACGACCGAACCCGGACTCTAACCATGGACGTCTGGGTTGATAGTCTAGCGCACTCTCCACTAGACTACACAGGCCAACAGTTAACAGCAATCGCAACTTTGAACAGTTGCAAAATTATTACCTTGGCTAACATTTTGCAAGTGTGATTGGAAAACAAGTCTTTCCAAGTATTATTGTACAGCACTTACTTTTTGTTTTTTACGCAATAATTCTACAAAGCAACTTGGAAGTTTATTACCTACGCAAGTGTTTTACAAGCGTGCTTGGAAAAGGCTTGGTTTTTGCATTGTATGTAAGCTTAATTCAATCACCATTTCAAAATGGCTGATTGGATGGTTTGTGTACATAGCTAAACGTACGCTTAGTACTGCACAAACCACGCTTAGCTATGTACATAAACCCATTGTGCAGTTTAGAACAGGTTTGTTCAGTACTAAACGTACGCTTAGTTATGTACATAAACCAGTTTTAATCGTTGCAGTAGCTGTTTAACTGCTCTCTCTCTCTCTTTCCGGAATTTCCGTTGGACTCTTCCGTTGGAACTTTCATTACGCATTCACTAGCTAACTCCCAAGTGTCAAGCGTGGGTAAAGAAGTTTTACATTAATAAAATATTTAATTAAAAATATGACTAAAAGTATGCTAACCAAAAAGGATGCAAGGAAATTATAAACTTTATGTACGCATAAATTAAGCATAGATTACTAATGCATTTATTTCCATCATGTAACTTTTTTACAATTACAACAAACAAATTTTACTCTTCATTAATCTAAATTTATTTTTTTCTATAAACCAATTCTTGCAGGTGTTCTACGCGATGTTGATCCTGGCGTAACAATTTCCTGTTTCGGTGTCATCTGCTCTTCTCTTTGAGCAGCCTGTAGCTTCTGATCCTCCATTTGTTCCTGTGCCAATTGCATTTGCGTTTCCATTTCCTTCAAATGCTCAGCGGCATGCTTTTTCTTTTCACGTCCACTGCGACCAGTTTCTTTAACGGAGAAAAACATAGGGCCTAACTCTGCCAGCCAGTAGCCATCCACTGCCGTGGCACATTGCATATACTCTTTGGCCGTCATGACGAGCTCATGGTAAACGACATAATCTGGCGTTGTGCCGAGTCCATAAAGAGCAGAGGTGGGATGCAAATGACATGGCATACCTGTGCGCAGGTTAACATATTCACCAATACCCTTCAATCGAGCGGCCTGGTAAAAGTAAGCTGCAAGTTTTTAACAACAAATAAATGAATCAGTTAGTATTATTTAATAATAAATAAGGTTGTGTCACCTGAACAAATACATTTACGCACTATATCCCAATCGGTGCCACAAGATTTGACTCCAAGCTTTTGTTGCACTAAAATGTCTTTTAGTTGCTGTCGAACTTCACGTACCTTTCGCATAGCTTTGACGTGTATAAAGTGTTCATTGCACCAACTTGCATTATAGCTTAAAATAGATTAGAAAATATTTTTTCTATAGTATATTTTTTTAATATTGTAGGTATTAGGGAAAGTTTATTCCTGTAAGGTTTTCAAAATACTGGTATTGTTTCCGGATTATAAAAACTGAATTTACAAGAAATTCCAGTGAATATTTTTTTAATAGTTGCAATTGTTTTAATACTTTTCTTACGAGTTTAATCGATAAGAATAATAATTAAATAAAAAAAATGATTTTATCGTGATTAAAAAATAAAAAATTTTGACGTTCCAAAAAAAGTTTTTTAAACTTAAAATGAATACATGTTTTCTCATGGCAGAATAACCATGTAGATGCAATTCGGAGAGCAAAAAACGAGAGAGCAAAACATTGGCGTAGCTATAATGTCACTATTGACAATTTATTTTTATTCGTTCAGCCATATGGATGTATAATTTACTCGTAACCGTATAAATAAAGCGAGTACCCAGATTTTTTGTGTGAAAATATAAGAAATATTATTAAAATCATTACAAATTTAATAAAATGAGCTGTGTTTATAGTTATAATACAGACTTAATTGTATTTTGGATGTAAACAAAGCAAATAAAAATTAACTTTTAATAAAATTTTCATTTGACTACTAGTTAGAATGTTCAGTAACCAATTTGTTTGTGTCGCTATGTACGGCTGCTTTGAATTGACAAAATATATTTTGACATTATAGCTACGCATTTGTTATTGTTTTATTTGTCGTAGAGAGCATGTTTCCAGTGAGCCTACCTGGTTATTCTGCCATGTGTTTTCTGAATTTTTTCTCAAGTCAATAGCATTTTCCATAATCACTATCCATAAATTTTTTTTTAAGTAGAATACTAGGTAGCTTCTTATGTCATTGGATATGAAACATTGCGTTTTTGAAAATATTTCCATAAATTTTTGAATTATTTAAATTCCGAGATTCAAAGAGGCTGAAATTGTTCAGGATTCTGACATTTTTTACTTTCCTTGTAGGTACATATATCGTCACTCACGTGACAAACTGTCGTAGTCAACATTTTGAAAATTTTTCAAGAGAACGTTTTTTCTGTTTTGGCCACTGTTTTATCGCTTCTTTTGGACACCTGACCACTTCAAAATTGTAGAAACTGTAGTAACTAATCAAACACGTCGGTTTTGTGAATTTTTTTTTACATTTTAATAAGTTTTAGGGGAAGTAACCCATAATTTTTATAAGAAAAATTAATTGGAGCAACAATATTTTTTTTATTTAACAGTGTAAGAGTACGAATATTTACGGAGGTGAAAGAGGAGGTAGAGTTAAGCAAAAAATCGTATGGGAGGGTATATAAGTCTATTTTTACACCCTTAGGAGCTACGGGGTTAATTGGTATTTCATGACTTTGATTCATACTATTGTTTATAGCAGAAAGACTAACTCATGGAAAACGTATTTTAAAAGCTCCTTGCAAAGTCAATGAATTGACCCTTCTAACGGTGCATCAACGAATCCACCCGACTTATCCATTACCGAGCTGTGCTCGTGTGAAGATGAAATAGATCCGTATTGCGTTTGAGCGCAATTCTATAAGAATTTCGCGTAATAAATCAAAAATTTTTACCATAAACTTAATTTGCTTTCCAATGACATCAAAATCATGAACATATCTTAAAAAATAACAAAGTTAGTTGTACTTTAAAAATTTCACTTTGGACAGTTCTTATATTTCTTTTTTTTAACAAAATACAATTACGTAGAAGATAATATCATTGTTTTCAATTTAGTGAAATTTTTGCTAATTTGTAATTTTGGTAATTTAATTTATTATTTATATTAAGTTAATATTTGTGTCAAGTGTTTAACATTAAGTGTTTAACTTTAAAGAAAAATATAACTACTCCCACTCTGAAGCTTTTTTCAAAAAATTATATTAAAATAATACGTTAATAGTTCTAAGTTATCTTAATTATAAATGTTTATGTTATGTTTTGTAATCCTGACCAAAAACCCAGCGGACAGCTCTAACGTCTTCACAAACACAACGAAACAAATTTTGGTTTTCAGCAATACATTAATACTTTCTGACGTTATGTTAAACAAGGAAAGTTATGTTAGATTGTATATCTTGCTCTTTTACTGCCAAAAATATAATAAACTGCCAAAAAAAAAAATAACAAATCAAACAAAATGAGCCGTACAATCGAAAGGAAGTATACAAAAATTATAAATAAAATAAAACAATTCAACATTTTTTTTTTTCAGAAGACTAAATAGGATTCCTGAAAAACATTGCGATTATCTGGATTGACTACATTTGCAACTCAAACAACTGCTGCTGTCGTTGGAGCTATATTGCTGTTGTGAAGAAATGCATTCAGAACCCATGGATTTTATATGAATTGTGTTTATCTTTGTGTTATTTGTAAAGCCGTAATGTTGTAACCCGTAACCTCAAGGTAATTTATGCATTGCAAAAAATAAATAAAAATGGATTCAAAATTTGTCTTTGTAATTTAAAATAAACATGTCAGAGTTCTAATCTCAGGGCTAGGGGGTGGTCATGATATAGCGGCATGGGGGGGGGAGAAGATTGCAAAGCAGATTTTCGTATTGGTGTGAGCAGTTCAACTAAACTTTTTTATGGCTAAAACATGTGTGGCAGACAGAGATGCCAGATCACACAGATGAGCGTCTGTCCATATATATAGTATTTTGGTAGAACAAATTTAACGTACAATGTATGGAGAATTTTATATGACTTTAATGTCAAGGTCGCTACGTATATGCCATATATACGGAATATTTAACAGTTAGCTGTCTAGCTGGGAACCCAGCTAGACAGCTCTAACGTGTTTACAAACACATTGAAACAAATTAAGGTTGTCACCAATACATTCATGCGTTCTGAAGTTATGTTAAACAAGTCAAGTTATATATGTTTATATATCTTGCTCTTTTACTGCCAAAATTATACTAAACTAGAAAAAAAAAACCAAACAAAATGAGCACTGCAACAGAAAGGAAGTATACAAATAAAATTATATTTATAAATCAAATAAAAAATTCAAAACTTTTCTTTTCAGAAAACGAAACAGATTCCTGGGAAACATTTTGACTGGATTATCAACAATTTTAAATCAACACATTTTCAAACAAATACTGCTGTCCCTGGTGCCATTGTTGCTGTTTATGAAAATACGTGTATTTTTATAAGAATTTGTGTGCTTACATATTAATTTTATTGCCGTAACTGTTGTAAGCTAAAGGTAATTTGTTTATTAGAAAAATAAAAGAAATTCATATACAAATCGTCTTTTGTAATTTAAGCAACATGTCAGAGTTCTATTCTCTGGTTAGGGGGTGGGCATCATACAACGGCGGGGGGGAGAAGTAGGCACAGCTGAATTTGTTATTGGTGTGAGCAGTTCAGATATACTTTTTCTTATCGGTAAAACATGTGTGGCAGACAGAGATGCCAGATCACACAGATGAGCGTCTGTCCATATATATAGTATTTTGGTAGAACAAATTTAACGTACAATGTATGGAGAATTTTATATGACTTTAACGTCAAGGTCGCTACGTATATGCCATATATACGGAATATCTAACAGTTAGCTGTCTAGCTGGGAAGTCTCAATAAATTTACTTACTTACTTACTACACTAAGAAAACAAAAAATCAAAAATGCACTTTTCAAAAACGTTTAGTAAAATTAATATTTTTAAAAATATTTTACGCCATACAAAAATTAAAACGTACATTTTTAAATAGAAAAATAAAACGAAACGTTTTTAACCCAGATATGCCGACTGTACTACATGTAGTACACTTGTTATTTTCGAGATACTGCGTTAACAAAGGTTTTAATTTGTTAACCGGTTTGTTGTTGTGTTACAGAACATAGCGGTAAACAAAGCGTGCATTGATGATATTTGTCTAATGTTGTTCCTTATGTGTTTTTTTTATTCAAAGATTTCAGTTTTGTGAGATTTGTGATGCCACGTCACGTGATCAATAAGAAAAAGTTTTATAAGCATATTTTATTTTTGTTGTTTCTTTTTTTTATTGAAAATTGTTAAAATTACTACGAAGCGAAAGTACATGTGAAAATTTACATTGGCCGCATTCAGCGCAGACAACTGTTGTGAACTGTAATGGTAGCGCTACCTTAGTTCACGATGTTTTTCTCTGAATGTGTTGCTACTCTACACGTCAGAAGTTAGATTCAATTTAATTTTTATGTAAATTTAATTCAATTGCAAAGGTTTCTCACTTAAATTTGCTGCGTTCTTTCTGCGTTTATTAATTTAACAGCGTCAGTAACAGCATCTGACAGTTAAGCAAACAGTTGTGTTCATGTAGCATAGAATTTGTTCGCTCCATTAAAAGGCGTTCGCTACTTTATCAGTTTTAGTTAGCGCTACCAAATTTGTACCATTCAGCGAATTTTTACACAACAGTTGCCAACTGTTGTCTGCGCTGAATGCGGCCATTGATGTATTTGCTGGTGACTACATGTAGTACGGCTTCAAAATCCAAGTAAAAAAAATATTTTTTGCAATACACTATGTCAGATTAAAGGGATTTTGAAAAAACTGCAAGATTGTTACGCTAATAAGCCCGTCGGCATATGTGGGTTAAAACAACTACGAACGTTTTACCATGACATAGTAAAACGTTAACAACGAATTGTTTGTTATATATGTTTCATTGACTTATGTATTTGATATTTGTTCAGAAAATAAAATATTTTTCATTCTCGATTTTATCACTCTGCAGTTTGCCTGCAAGGAAGTAATGAAAGAGTTTGAGTTGGAGCATTTGCTGCCACAACTAAAAGGTAATTTTTTTAAATAAAATGAATAATATCTGACAAAATTCTATTTTTTTTTGTAGACGCTGGGATACAGTATAATTATCTAAAAAAGTTTAACGAGATGAACATAGCTGATGATAAAATAACTAAAATAAAACTGCAATTTTGAAAACCAATAAAGCTTTTTTTAATTATTACAGGAAATGCGGATTTCTGTTAATTTTTAAAATTTTTTGAAATAATGAACATTTTTGTTTTTAAAGTATAAATAATTGCTGTACCATTGCATTTTAAAATGTTTATTGTTACAAATCGAACGAACATTTTAGAATGTAATTTTAAAATCTTCGTTTTTAAAATGAAAATAAACATTTTGCATTTGAGAATATTTATTATTAAAAATCAAACGAACATTTTAGAATCTCGTTTTAAAATTTTCTTTTTTAAAATGAAAATAAACGTTTTACTACAGCATTTTAAAATATCCATTGTTAAAAATCAAACGAACATTTTAGAATCTCATTTTAAAATGTAAGTTTTTAAAATGAAAATAAACGTTTTACTATTTCATTTTAAAATGTTCGTTTTTAAAATGAAAATAAACGTTAGAAGTGCAAAATCTGGGTTAAACGTTTTTAAAAGTAGCCCGTTTCAGCCACTTTTGAAAATGTTGTTTACTCTGTGTAGTCGTAGAAAATACTTCAACAAATAAACTTTGAATTTCTTCTACAATTTGGCTCAACGAAAAATAAGTGACGAATATTAAGCTGAAGATTGAAAGAAGTTTTATCTATTTAAGTATTTATCTAAGCTCAAGGTTTAAGTTAAGAAAGTGGAAAGTACAAATTCACTGGCAGATATGAATAAGTTCATTATTGAACAAATGCGAGTTGAGCTCGAAAGGCGAAAAGGCACCATTTCAGGCAGCAAAACCTTTTTGAAATTGCGCCTAATGCATCTTGTTGATGTTAAAACCAAGTGTGATTAATTGCATTGTGAGTGTTATTAAATGTTTGAACACAAATGAGAAAGAACTGAACCTACATGTTTTATGTCGACTCCGAACGGCTTGTGTTCGAGAAAGGAACTTTACATGGCCGGTTTTTGTTTACTCTCTGAGGCTTGTCATTGTCTACAGAGAGGTGACATCCTCTCCATACAGAACAGAAATAATTTTTCAATTGAAAACACATTCTGTCTCAGGTGGAATTTGAACACGGGCAACTACGGATCCCGCAGTCTTAATAAAAGGCCTTGGCCTCCACGTGCAGTAACAAATGACGTACTTGAAAAAAAATCATTGATCAATGATCATGTTATGATGAAACATACTTATTTTGTTTCCACTGCAGGTAGACGTTGAGGTATGTCAAATGGTCTGACTCTGGCACTTGAAACTTCTCGCGCACACCATCAGCTTCCTCTTCACGTCCTTTGGGTCTGTAGAAAATCGAAGGAACGGAGAGCATGGATACTGCAAAAAAAAAGTAAGTTAAATTTAAAATTTTTTGTGCCTTATTAAATTTTACCTATAATTAAAACTTCAGCACTGCATTCCATGTGACAGGATACAATCAGCATCTGACATTGCGGTGGATCTAAAGGAAACTCAGCCATTTGTCTTCCAATTGGAGTGAGTGCCCCCGTATGATCCAGTGCTCCCAATATCCACAACTGATAAAGTGAGTTCAAAATGTTATCCTGTGGCGGCGGATCCATAAAGTGGAATTGCAGCAGATCGACCACTCCAAGAGACTTAAGTAATAAAACGGTATTGGCCAAATTTGTTCTCTGTATCTCCGGCACCGTCAGTGCCAACAACTCGTCTTTGTACTGTCGTTGAGTATACAAGCGAAAAGCCTGTCCTGGGCCAGTACGCCCGGCACGACCAGAACGTTGATTTGCATTGGCTTGCGAAATAGGATAAATCTGTAGTGCATCCATTCCAATACGTGGATTGTACACTTTGAGCTTGCAGTAGCCAGAGTCTATAACGTAGATAATGCCATCGACTGTCAGCGAGGTTTCAGCAATATTTGTGGCCACAACACATTTTCGCAGGCCTTCCGGTGACTTCTGAAAGATTTTTGCTTGCAGATCCGAGGGAAGTTGTGAGTATATAGGAAGAATGGATAGAGCAGGCGCATTGTCAATTTCTGCCAAACGTTCGGCTAAAACTTCACACGTTACTTCAATGTCTTCTTGCCCGGGCATAAATATTAACATGTCTCCTTCGTTTGGTGTTAGATGAATTTGAAGTGCTTGCTTAACAGCTGCTTCCACGTAATCTTCACAGGTGTTTTTTCCGAAGAGTACATCGACAGGGAATGTTCGGCCGGGTATGGTAAAAGTTGGAACATTGCCAAAGAAAGTGGCGAATTTTGTGGAATCCATGGTGGCTGAAGTTACAATCAACTTAAGATCGTGCCGGCGAGCCACAATCTGGAATTAAAAATATTCGATTATTTAGCCACTATCAAGAAGTGGTCTCAAGGTGATTTGAATGATTTTGGGGGGGGGGGGAGGGAGGGTGGGAGGGAGGGAAAATATATAAAACATTTTTACTCTTATAATTTAAGAGATTTTAACCCTTTCAATGGCTAGGCTAAACTACGAACAAAATAATTTTTTTGAGGTAATATTCCTATCATTTAGGTCCTAAAAGGATGAAAAAAACAAACCTTTGATTTTTACCTACGCTAGTTTTATCCCTAAAATATAATGGAATAAAGACAAAATAAATAAAATGAGCAGCGTTTAAACCGTAGTTAATAAGTGAAAAATTGAGTACATTCACTGAATTTATTTTTTTCCCATTTTTAGTTATAAACCATTTTTGTTATTCTTTTTTAATTATTACGTTCTACTTTTTTGTACGCATAGCCAAGCAAGAACTTCAAACACGTACTCATTTATGCTCAATACTGTACATCCATACAGTTTCGAAAATATATAAGCTAAAGTAAACGTATTGAT
Organism: Dichetophora obliterata; assembly: GCA_963920525.1. Lineage (NCBI taxonomy): Eukaryota > Metazoa > Arthropoda > Insecta > Diptera > Sciomyzidae > Dichetophora > Dichetophora obliterata. Next base: position 126,856,009 of record OY986439.1, read on the forward strand.
TGAGTCTTAAATTGTGGGTGTGTCTATACGCGGCTAAGGTTGTAAAAAGCTAATGAAGCATTCCACGGTCACGTACAAATTCAACTATTTTCTCAGGTTATTTTACAGCCAGTTCTCTATAAATTTTATTAAATGCGAGAAACTTCTGTCACGTGCCGGGGGGGTCCAGTCAACAAAAGTTGCAAATCGTTGTACCTCGATTACAAATTTTAGCAAAAGTAACTAACATGGGGTAGAGGTATTTGACAGCCAAATTTTTATTACACATAGACATACTTTCGGCGTAAAAATATTTTAAATAAAGCCTACAGTTTATTTTTAAATATTTCATTTACATATTGTCACGTGGAGACAAACCACGTCACGTATCTGACAGGCTGACAATATTGTAGTTCAGTTGGGTAATTAAGTAATAAGGTAGTTAAGTAATTCTGTAATTTAGTAATTAAAAACAAATTTAATATATTTTTCTTTCCTTGCCTCAACCAATTATTTCATTATCTTTTGCCAATACCTTCTATTTTTACTAAAACAAAAAAGTTTACAAAACATTTACTAAAAAAAAACAACAAAAAATAAACTGGCTTTTATTGATCAGCTTTTATTTGTGCTTCATTTGTGGCGGCCGTAGCCTAGTGGGTAGAGTGCGTGGCCCCTAAGCTAAAGAACCGCGGTAGCACAGTTCTCGGTCATTTGTGATCAAACATTTAATAGCACGCACTAAATGCTTGATCACAAATGACCGAGAACTGTGCTACCGCGGTTCTTTAGCTTAGGGGCCACGCACTCTACCCACTAGGCTACGGCCGCCACAACAAACATTTACTAAACATTTACGAAAAAAACTACATTTGTGAAACAGTGCAGACGATTTAATAATCATGGTAAATAATTACGTATAAATTGCTTAAATTAATGAAATTAAAATAGTTTTCTTAGTCCTTAGTCCAATCCTTTGGTCACGGTTGACTTTTCTGTGGAATGCCCCTAGCATAAAAAAGGTGAACAAAATCAAAATATTAAAAGAAAATATTAAAAATTTACCATGTGTTTCTCTTATTTGCACATTTTTCCGCTTTGGTTATTTTGTGATCATTCGTGAATCTCTGTATAAAATATGACATATAATATAGAATGTCGCCGGTGTTTTGAATGCTGAAGTGGCTGATGCAGATTGGTAGAGCTTTTTCTGGGATATAATTTCTGACAGTTTATTTTTTCACAACTATTACACAAGCCAATATGGTTAAAAAAAAATCGATTTTTAGCAGGGACCGTACCGGTTATGGTTTTCATCAAAAAAGTCAGATATTAACAGTTATCGTTTAACTTTTATTTTTTCCGACAAAAATACTAGTTATTTAATGCCTTTTATTTTTTCGGGCAAAAGTAACTGTTACTTTTGACTTTTATTTTTTTGGTCAAAAATAACAGTTATTTTGTGCCTTTTATTTTTTCGGTCAAAAATATCAGGCAATTTGAATTTTTTTAAAGGCCACTTGAACGCCAAAAAAGTTTTATGCAATTTTTATCGTCTCATCAGCGCGCACATTTTGAGCTATAAAACTTTTTAGATTTTAAGGTTTTTTATGCAGCCTTTGAAAAAATAAAAATTGCCTGATATTTTTGACCGAAAAATAAAAGGCACAAAATAACTGCTATTTTTGACCTAAAAAATAAAAGTCAAAAGTAACAGTTATTTTTGCCCGATAAAAAAAGGCAAAAAATAACAGTTAATTTTAATTTTTATAGTAACAGCCAAAAATTTAAAAGGCGTTTAAAATTCGCGAGGCTGCCGCCATTACGATAATAATGGTATATTTAAAAAATTCCTCCGGCAACTTTTTTGTTATGCCTTTTTGATCTGAAAATTGTAAAATAACAGTTATTTTCGGTCCCTGATTTTTAGAGATTATTTAAAACCATTCCAGTTCACGTATGGCTATCGCTAGAGTCAAAATATTTGGGGAATCTTCATAAAACAAACCAAGGATTATCTTGAGCAACTGTGCATAACAACTTTTTTTCATGACGCGCCTTAGTGTACATGTGACGTTTGAAGTGTTTTCATGAATTTGAAAAATAAAGTTATTCTACCAGAACAATTCAATAGTACATTGAAGATATATACACACAGAAAAGCATTTCACCAGTCTAATAGGATCTGATAATATTTGTTATCATATTTAAAATAAAAAAATTAGTTTCTATATATATTTGTTTTCAGATTATATTGCATTGTTATCGTGTGAGCTAGCCCCATGACACTATTAATTGCTGTTTTTTTTTAACAATCATAATGCATACGAATCGGTATTTGACCTGATTATATATGTATATATAATAAGGCTCTCTTTGTCTCTAATTTGAGTACAAATTTAAAAAAAATTAAAATTGTTTGAAAAATTTCAATTGAAGTGTTTAGAAGTAACCCAACAGTCGTAAGTATCGATGCTTTATGGCCCAGTTAGCCTCGCATGGCACAGCAGCGCATGCAACGCAGATAAGCAGCTAGCATACAGCCAAATAAATGGTGATTATGCAACGCCTAGTCACATAGTCAAAATATAACAATAAAAACAAGAATACAACGATTTTATTTTAATAAATTAACCGCACTTGGTCAAACAATTTTACAACTCCACATCTGTTTTGCCAAAACGTCAAATACATAGAAGAATACACAGATATTAAAATGAAATAGATCTTCCATGTTTATCTATGTAGTCAGAGATGCATTTCTGTTTTTATCTGAGCATTGCCATGCGTTGCCATGTTGTGCATGATCAGATACACACAAATCCTATTTAAAAGATTTCGATGTGACGCTTGTTAAGCCATGCACTGCTATGCCATGCGAGGCTAACTGGACCATTAGTAATAACACTATGCGCCACCATTTTTGTTATCGGTATGCCACTATTTTTTCTTATAGATTTCTGCTCGCTGAACACGAAAATCGCAATAAAATTTTTTTCTATGGATGTATGAATCATCTTGCAACTGCAGTCCATTGCGCTTCCTCCGTTGTCGCTGAACCTGATAGCTAAACTAATAAGTATTTATTTCTTAATATTACTTCAGTACTATGCTGTCCTTATACTTAGATTTCTTCTCTATACTCGTATAGCCTTAACTTTATTCTATTTTTCTCTTTATGGTCTTCTTTTCCTGTTGCTTCTTCTTGTGTTAGGGTCTAGGTATTCGTCTAATGCTGTTGGTGATAACAAGAAAGTAATGATTCAAATACTGTGCAGTCAGCAAAGTGGCCTTAATGTTGTCCACTTTAATGCAAATAGTCTGAATATAACTAAATTAGATTACATGAAGACTCCTATGTATGTTTTTGAAGACTCCTCAGTGGACATAATATGCTTTTCAGAAACGTGGCTTTATAGTGATGTAAGTGATGCAATCTATGCTATGCAAAATTATAAGCTTTATAGAAATGATCGTATTGGTAGAAAGGGTGGAGGGATGGCGATTTATTGTAAAACTAATCTAACAACTACATTTATTAACAAATCGTGTAGTCCAGGAATCGAATATTTAAGCATTTGCATATCTGACAAAAACACTAAAATGTTTTTATCATGTGTGTATAATCCTAATAAATGTATTTTTGTTGATCCTCTGTTTTCTACTTTGTCTACATGTATTGTTGATTATGACTGGCTGTTATTGTGTGGTGACTTTAATGTGAATATCCTTTCAACACAAATCCAAGTTTCTTGATTTTTTATAGTATCAGATTCTTCAGCTGTTTCACTATTTGACCAGTTATATTTCCTCTCTGACCATGATTTAATTTTTTCTTCGTTAAATATTAAATTTTCTCAGGGATTTTAAACACACCAGTTATCAGTCTCTATTTCGTGATATATCATTGACCCTCTTAAATGATTGCTGGCTTCATCATAACATTAACGATAAACTTAGTTCCCTTGTTGAACCCATAAAATATTTATTTGAGAAACATGTCCCTGAACGCACGATTTGCATTAGGAATTCAGCTTGCCCTTGGTTTTCTGTCAATGTCTTAAATTCCATAAAACGAAGAAACAAATTTCGATCGATATGGAAGAGAAACCCAACCAAACCCAACTGGGAAACATACAGACTGTCGAGGAATGAATCTTTTTCACTATGAAGACAGCCTAAATCACGCTATTTTGCGGCTAAGCTTCAACCCTCCCTTCCAACCAAAACGTTTTGGAGCAATATAAGAAAACTGCAATAAAAACAACACTGACTGCAATATTAATCCAGAAATTTGAAATAACTTTTTTGTTGATTCTATTTCTTCTCCTAATTATAATATTTCTTCTCCTACTGGTCTATCTATGCTTCAGTCTTTTGAATTTGCTCCAGTAAATGTGCTTGATGTTGGTAAATGTGCTATGCAGATTAAGTCAAACGCAATAGGTGAAGATGGCATTCCCATAAAGTTTAAATTTTGCCCCACATTATCAGCCTCCTAACATATAATCAATTTTTGCTTCACGACCTCATCATTTCCGGACAAGTGGAAAGTGGCCACTCTATTACCTATAGCAAAAAAGCAAAACCCATCTGGTTCCAGCGATTTCAAGCCTAAAAGTATTTTATCGCCTCTTTCAAAAGTTTGTGAGAAACTCATGGCTCAGCAAATCAATAATTTTATACTCGGCAGAAACCTGTTATCCCCCTTTCAATCTGGTTTTCGAGCTGGACATAGTTGCTCTTCAACTGTTGTTAAAGTTATTGACGACATAAGACCTGAATACGATGCGGGTTCTATGACTATACTCTGTCTGCTGGACTTCTCTAAAGCTTTTGTTAAAGTAAGTCATCAGTATTTGTGTCATAAGACGTTATTTGGTTTCTGTAATAGTGCTGTCAATCCAATTTCCAGTTATTTGTGTAATAGGTCTCAAAAAGTTCAAGTTGGTCAATTGTCCTCTCAGTACAAGTTATTATTAAATGGTGTTCCACAAGGCTCCATACTTGGTCCTCTGTTATTTTCAATATTTATAAATGATATTTTGCAAACATAAGTGTTTCCAAACATGATTTATTCATGCATATGCTGATGATGTTCAGCTTTATCCTTCACGACGAACAGGGTATCTTGACGAACTCTGTTGTAGAATGAATGAAGATGCATCAAAGTCATATGTCCTGCCTATTTGTTAGTACAAAATCTGTATAAATGATACCTGATTTGTTTATTGAAATAAATAAGCTAGCTGTTGTGTCAAAAATTGTATATCTCGGCTTTTATATAAATTCTTTGTCCTGTGTTGATCATGTGAACAATGTATTGAAAATTGAAAAATTATTATGTCCTCCGTAATTTGAGAATGTCTGCTAGTGTAACTCCTGTAAATATAAAACGTAAGTTGGTGATACAATTAATTTTACCACTGACAACATACTCTGAAACATGTACAGTAAGCTCAACTCATCCTCCCAATTAAAATTGCAAATAGTTTTTAATTACGCCACACGTTACGTTTATGGTTTACGAAGATATGAACACCTATCTAGCTTTAGAAATTCAATACATGTTCGCGACATAACATCATACATCAAAGCAAAAAATTGTATATACCTGCACAAACTTATTCATGAAAAATCGCCTCGTTACCTTTATGAAAAATTACGCTTTTGTATGTCTAGAAGAAGTCATATTCTTATTGTACCCAGGCATAATACTTTAAACACCTCTTACTTGTTTTTCATTAACGCCATTAGACTCTGGAATGCACTACCTAGATGGTTAAGAGAAATAACTAGGAGAGGTACTTTTAGGCAATCTATCTTAACTTTCTTCTCTTCTCTATAGCATCTGCAATTTGCTTAAACTATTAAAAAGGTTATTTCTATTTCATTTCTCTTTTTTTCTTTTCTTCTTTATTAATGTTTTTACTCTTTTTTTATTATAATATATGATATTTATATAATAATCTTTTAATCTAAAGTACTGTTAACTGTCGGTAATTAAATCTTAAACCCGGTTGTTATAATTTTAATCTAATTAAATTCTTACTTAATTAACTAAACTAAATGATTTTTGTACTATTAAAGAACATATTTCTAAGTGTACTGATGTAAGCCTTTAGTTTTAATTTTAATCTTATAAATAAAAAAGAAATAAAAAAACAATATATAAGATTATGACACATTTGAAATGAATAGGTTTTCGAAATATATATTTTTGAATTTTCGACCCGTTTTTTTTTTGGATATAGTTCCATACATTTTACCATATCTTCAGTTGTAATTGACCGATTTTGTTAAAATAAATAATTAATTAAAGAAAAATCAATTTACTTCAAATTTGATTCATCAAATTTGCTTATCTATTGAGAAGTTTCCGCACAATCGAAAGATATATAAAAAACGAAATAGTTTTTTTCACTGAAAAATAAAATAGAAAAATCATTAAAAAAAATTAGCAAAAATATCATTTAAACGGTTATCATTTTATGCATAAAGATGGCTCTTTAATTTAAAGTAAATTTATTTTTCTTTAATTTGATATTTATTGTAACAAATTCGGGTAATTACAACTGAAGATATGGTAAAATGTATGCACGCAGAAAAAAATATATTTGCCACAAACATAATATCGAAGGATTATGTTTAAAAACTTGTTTATAGCAAACAAGTTAATATTTACAAGAAATGTTATTATTTTACGGTAAGCATAAAATGTTTTCTGGAAGCAAATTATATTTACTGCAAATAAGCTTTGAACATTAATTCATTATTATCAGTAATTATTTAATTGAAAAAATTTTCAAAAAACTTTCTGTCCGGACTGGGATTGAACCGCGGCTCTTTCGCTTACGAGCCAAGCACACTACCAGTAGGCTACGGCTACCACCAATCGTCGCCTGACTAAAGCCACTGATAAGCATGATATTACTTTCAGAAGCATAAAATATGAACATTGTGGACTTATTTTTCCGCAAAAATATTTTTTTGTCACATCAATCAAAATTTGTTTACCTAATTGTAAACAAACATTGAAATGCTTGTCATAAAAATATCAATATGTATGATAAACAAAATAATGTCAGAATTGCGAAATATATTTACGGTAAATAGAAATATGTTTGCTACAATCAAAGTCGAAAATGAAATTTTTATGCATGATGGAGCTGTATTCAAAAATATCGAAAACCTGTCCATAGAAAAATTTTTAATTGCGATTTTCGTGTTCAGGGAGGAGAAATCTATAAGAAAAAATAGTGACAATCTCGAACACCTATCCATAAAAAACATTTTTAATGCGATTTTTGTTTTCAGGGGGCGAAATCTATAAGAAAACAATAGTGACATACCGATCACAGAAATTTTTTTCCGTTTTGGCGCATAGAGTAATTCAGCGATGTTTTTGCTATCAACCATCGATACCGTTTTTTTTTATCTTCATATATTGTTTAAAAAACTCAAAGAATCACAACAAAATGCTTACTGATGCTGAGTAGGCAAGAAAATCTCAAAATAAACACTACTGCTGCCGAAATTCTTCTGCAAGAATCGGAATATAATCAGTTTATTAATTTGCGCCCAATGCCCTTTGAATAAGTAACCACAATTATAGAAAGGATAGTTTATTTTATAATTATAATAATTCATAACATTTATAACATATTTCAATTTTATAAAATTTTTTTATAAGTTTTTTATCACAAAGCTAAAATTTGTTGAAGTATTATCTTCGAAACGCTTTTTCAAATGCTTTTTTTGCTTGATTCTTACAAGCTTCCAAAATTTGTAATAAAGTATCAAAAATATAAAATTCTCACCACTGATACCTCAAAGCTGCTTTAAAGAGCACTTTGGCATCGAAGTTAATGTGATTTTTAAAGCAACGATATCCGTTTTTGCTAGTGGGAAAATTGTGTTGTGTACTTAAACTATAAATTAATAAATGAAAAACTTCTGTTTAGATTTTCTTTTCTAATGTAGTAGGGTCTAATTATACATATGATCGTGCCTTATAATAGGGTAATTCACGATCTTGTTGCATCGTTGCAAATTTAAAGTAGCTGCTTTTACAAAAACAAAAAGCATTGATATGCATTTGCAATATTCCTGCATTTGCTATAACAAAAGGCTGTATCATATGAAAACACAATAATATTGCATGCTGATATTGTGAATGAATCTCTTTATTTTGCATTGAACACCACAACTGATACTTTTTGAACACCGCTGAATGAGCGGCTATTTTGTATTGTTTACTATTATATAAAAGCGTTGTGACACTGCACTGATGTTTGACAATCACGCGAGAACCACTGAATTGATTTAGACGATATAGGTATTTAAGATTTACCATGTCTACTTTTCACGCCCACTATTAGCAAAAAATGCTAATCAGACGGTTTTGGTCAAACTAAAACTTGGTAATTTACTTTGTATGGTTACTTTCAGCAACTGTACTAAATAAATGGGCTTGGTTGCACTATGTTTAAGTCCCTTTTTCAAGGGACAAACGTGAAGTGTAGCAAAGTGCGCCGGGTATTAACTTAATTAACCTGAAATTTTGGCAGCCGATTACTTTCGAGTACGAGATGATTTAAGGGAAGAAAATGTTGCCACATCCTTTTTTACCGCCCACGAAATCAACAAATATGCTATATTTCGGATGGTCTTGGTCGCATTAGAGTAAAATTTGGTAATTTAGTTGATATGGTTACTTTCGGTTACTATACTAAAAATGGTGAAAATATAAAATTTTTTTTCCGAATAGCATGAAAATTCATAAATGGCAGTAAGGTCTGTGGCAGGACAACGTCTGCCAGGAAATACTATAAATCAATAAAAATGCTATGTGGGCATTTCCACAGAAAAGTGTGCAGTGATAAAAAAATTAAAAGGTATTAAAAACTTATTATTTGATAATATTATGTAAGGGAAACATTTTAATTTGATTAATTTAAGCAATTTATACATTAATTCATTTAACATGATGATCAAATCGTCTGCACTGTTTCACAAATGTAGTTTTTCTTTTTCGTAAATGTTTAGTAAATGTTTCGTAAACTTTTTGTTTTAGTAAAAATGAAAGGCATTGGCTAAAGATAATGAAAAATTAATTGAGGCAAGGAAAGGACAATATATTAAATTTGTTTTTTAATTACTAAAATACATAATTACTTAACTACCTAATCACTTAATAACCCAATTTAACTGCAATGAAAATTTAAGTAACGTAACGCCACATCAAAACACCTAATAAAAAAACCAGGGAATATTTTTAAATTTGATCACTTGGAAAATCAACTTGTTTTTTTAAACCCTTCTAAAAAAGTTGTATACAAAAGGTCTTAACCAATTCAGAGAGTTTTGCAAATTTTCTAATTCAAGTCAAAAATCATTCATTCATTATATTTGTTTGATATTTCTTGGTACAAATTAGCAAATAAGAAATGCCCATATATATATATAAGACTGTTTGGATCGTCATTGATGCTTGGTTTTCACTATGTCATTTTTATGACAACACAAAAGTTTATCACCTGAAATATAACCCTAATAAAACTTAAGAACATTTTCTGCATAGCTCCATTTAATAATTTATTTGTTATTAATTTTACAAGATTGCCAAAGTTAGAAAAAATGTCTACATGTTGTTGATTTCAATTTGATTGACAACTGACCACTGAAAATGACATAGTGAAAACCAAGCATGATTGATGTTTCAAAAGAAATGTCTGACATGCGTTGTTCCAAAGGCCATTTACACACTTTTTCCAAATTCACAAAACGATCATAAACAAATTTATTGAATTGGGTCAGGACAACGTCTGTCGGGTTCACTATATTGGGGGTTGGAATTAGTTTTAAAGGTTTTCTAAGAGATGGCGTAACTATCAATAGATCGCATCGGGCACACCTGTGACTATATTCATTTCAAAGCACAAAGGGTTCTTCGCCTAGGATTGGTAACAACCTTAAAACTATTGATTTTTACAACTTTTTCAAGTCACTTTTGTCACAGGCAGAATCTGATCGAGCAATTTTATGGGCCTCACCTAATATCATAGATCCGTTCCTTGATTCTCCTTTTGAATTGCGTGAAATTATGTTAGCTCTTAAAACAGCAAAAGATAGAAAAGCCCCAGGCCTAGATAGAATAAGCTATGAATTTTATAAATATGCGCCACAATGCTTTCTTAAAGAAGTTGTCCAACTTTTAAATGCAATTTTTTTACGCCAAGACATACCAGCCTCTTTTCGCAGATCCATAATTATACCATTGTTCAAAAAAGGTAATGTTAATGTTGTGTCAAATTACAGGGGACTCTCACTTCTAGACACACTGTACAAAATTTTCACAAGTATACTCCTCAACAGAATTAATAGTTGGATTGACTGTCATAACATTCTAAATGAATATCAAGCAGGATTTCGAAAGGGCTATTCCACTGTCGACAACATATTTAATCTGAGTAGCATTATCCATTTGAACTTTAAACTGAAAAAGAAAACATATGCCTTTTTTGTTGATTTTTCTTCTGCGTTTGACAATATTCCAAGAAACTCATTATTTTATAAGTTATCCAATGCTGGTTTGTCATCTAAAGTGGTAAAAATATTGCAATTATTATACGATGGTACAACAAGTCAAGTTTGGGATGGCAATTCTTTATCCGATAATTTTCCTGTTACACAGGGTGTAAGGCAGGGGTGCCTACTCAGTCCTGTCCTATTCGCTATGTATTTGAATGACTTATATGATAATTTACCCGGCGGTATACGTGTGGTTGGCACGGTTATTAAAGTGTTACTTTACGCCGACGATATCGTTCTCTTGGCCGATTGTCCAACAGTACTCCAAACTATGATTGATGCTCTGCACAACTATTGCATTCAATGGTGTCTAAAAATTAACCTCACGAAATCTAAAATCATGATATTTAGAACTTGTGCTAGAATAAGTAGAAATTTGAAATGGTCTTATGGTGATGACGACATTGAAATAGTTAATGAATACAAATACTTAGGAGTTAATCTCACTTACAATTTGTCGTTCAACAAGCACCTTGATGCTAAATTGGTATCGTCTAAAACTGCTATTAACGCATCGTGGCTAAGTTATTTACATCACCCTAAAATATCTCTATCGAACAAGCTTAAAATTTTTAACACTGCAGCAAAATCGATTATGTTTTATGGCGCAGAAGTTTGGGGTTTCAAACAGTATGAGCAAGTAGAGAAGTTACTACGTTATTTCCTGAAAAAAATGTTATATTTACCTGCAAATACTCCTAATTATATGCTTCACATAGAAACAGGTCTGGCTTCTCAATTTGAAGAAACGCTTAAATTACATTTTAGTTATCTGAGAAAAATTCTTAATTATCCTTTAAACAGGCTTCCGCGAGTACTTGCTGAAGAAACAATCGTACAAAACACTTTCTGGTTACCACAATGGTTCGCTCTATGTAGTGATCTTGGTTTTAGCCTTGATTTTGAGAGTTGGAGGCCTGATTTGTCGTTACACCATGATCGTATACTACAAGCATTGAGATTAAAAGTGTATGAGAAACACATTTGCAGAGCAAGAGACTCGAGGTTTCATGATTTGTATCGTCACGTTCGATTCGATGTGCCCTCCTACTTTGTCGATTCAAATTCGGCTCATCTCATAAGTTTGATATTCAGATGTAGAGGTGGTTTACTCAACTTTAATTTAAGCAGATTTGGTGAAAGTACTTTTAATGTGTGCACATTATGCAACTTGCAAGAATATGAAAATACACATCACCTTCTAGGTATATGCCCGATATTTGCATACATTCGTTCATATTACCTTGGTAAAAGTTCACTCACGTTAGGCGAAGTTTACGAAGTTTTGAATGGCAAAAATTATTACCTTTTATATAAATATTTAATCAATTGTTTAAAATATAGACAACTTATAATTTCTGAATTTAATTAAAAAAAAAAACCTTTTTGTAACATATTCTATCAAAAATTTTTAAATTTAATATGATTCATGCCAATCTGACACACAACATATTATGTTATGTCAAATTTGATTTATTTTAAAAAAAATACTATTGTAATAATATTAATATTAAAATGTTTATACTAATGTAAGCCTTTATTTAAATAAATCACTCATTCATTCATTCATTCATTCATTCAAAGCACATTGTCTAAGCTTCATTTTTTAGTATGTGTCATTCCACTGAAGTGTAAACAACATATATTTTTTTCTCTGTGAACATGTCGACTTTCGTTCCAACAAAACGCAATTTGCGGGAAGGTTTACTTTTGTGCTTCCATTTGAAGAAAAAAGCGGTTGAAGCACAACGCACGCTTACTGAGGCTTACGGGGACTATGCTCCATCGATTTCTACTTGTGAGTACTGGTTCTGTCGGTTTAAAAGTGGTGATTTTGATACGGAAGACAAAGAGCGTCCGGGCCAGCCGAAAAAGTTTGAAGATGAGGAATTGGAGGCTTTGCTCGATAAAGACCCGTGTCAAACCCTTCAGGAATTGTCAGAATCATTGGGAGTCGACTTATCAACGGTCGGCAAACGCTTGAAAGCCATGGGAATGATTCAAAAGCAAGGAAATTGGGTGCCGTACCAGTTGAAGCCGAGAGACGTTGAACGGCGATTTTGCATGTGCGAACAACTGCTTTAACGGCATAAAAGGAAGAGTTTTTTGCATCGTATTGTCACTGGCGATGAAAAGTGGATCCATTACGATAATCCTAAGCGAAAAAAATCGTGGGGACCACCCGGCCATGCATCAACATCGAGGGCCAAGCCGAATATTCATGGCGCCAAGCTTATGCTGTGTATTTGGTGGGATCAGAAGGGTGTCGTGTACTATGAGCTGCTAAAACCTAACGAAACCATCACTGGGGAACGCTACCAACAACAATTGATGCAATTGAGCCGAGCATTAAAGGTTAAACGGCCGGAATATGCCAAAAGACACGACAAAGTGGTTTTTCAACATGACAACGCACGGCCACATGTTGCAAGAACCGTCAAGGAAACGTTGGAGGCGCTGAATTGGGATGTGCTACCCCACCCGCCTTATAGCCCAGACATAGCCCCTTACGACTACCACCTATTCAGATCGATGACGCATGGCTTGGCTGAGCAGCGCTTCACTTCTGACGAGGATACCAAAAAATGGGTCGATTCGTGGATTGCCTCAAAAGACGAATCGTTCTTCCGGCGCGGAATCCATATGCTGCCAGAAAGATGGGAAAATGTTGTAGCTAACGATGGACAATACTTTGAATAATATACATTGTACCGTTGTTTCTAAATAAATGCTCAGATACCGAAAAAAAACCTTTAAAATTAATTCCAACCCCCAATAAGTATATAGATAAAGAAATGGCTTCAAACATAGAAACTCTCTATGGAAGAAAAAAAAGTTGTCCGGGTGGGTCAGCCCCTCAAAATAAACTTTGGTTAATGTTATGATGATTCTCCAAATATTTCGGCTCTAGTGATAGCCTTCAGCTACCTAGAATGGTTCGAAAAAACCTCTGAAAATCGCGTTTTGTATGGATAACTTTTTTGCCATGATATTTCTAGTAAAAAAAGTTGTCACAAATAGTGTAAATCGAAGAATTACAGAGTTTACGAGACTTAAATGGAGACTACTACTCAAGTAGACTACTTCCATTAAAAAAATTATTCTCCATCTCAAAGCTATTTCACTTTAATGTTGCTATGATTAATCTGAAATTTGAACAAATTCAGTCAATGAAGCTAAAATCCGACATCATAAAAAAAGGCTTTAAAGATTAAATTAGTGTCAGGAATAAAAAGCAGCAGTCAGCACCTTTCCAATGATACGACGGAATGGAAAATCAGCCAAGAGATGGAGGAGTTATACATATTTTACTAAAAATTGCCAAAAAAATATTCAAAAATCACTGCAAAAAACTCAATATCTTCTGTGTTAGGGCAAATTTTTTTGTTTTATTTTTATTTTTGTTTTATTTAATTAATTAATATTTGTACAATAAGACTTGGTCTTTAGTAGTACATCAATAGAGGTGAATCACATATATATAATTTTTACTTATTGAATAATTAACATTTGTCTAATAACTATGTGAATTTAGAATATAAAAAGGAATTAAGATTTTGCATTTAGGTTAAGTTTAATTAAATTGAACATTAAAATTTTTTTAAAAAAAAAGAATTAAGAATAAGATAACTTAATAATTACTTGATTGAAGATTATTTTAAAGAAATAAGTAAAGTGGAAAAAAAAATTATAAACAAAATATAATAAGAAGAAAACGTTTGAAAGATATGACTATAAGGAAAATAAAGAAAGAATAAATTTAAAGCTTGAATTATCCATCAATAGAACAAAAGTAATTATAAACTGCATGTTCAAAGCTGCTTCTAAAAGTTAATTGTTTCAAATAGTTGGGTAATGAATTCCAAAGTCTAATAGTGCTTATGAAGAAAAATCTACTGCTATTGAGGTAGTTGTGTCTAGGAACAATGATGTTGGTAGACCGAACTGATTGAAAAAATTGTAATTTTTCATAAAGATACCCTGGGCATTGTGTATTAATAAGTCTGTGCAAAAAAATAATATTACGCATATTCAAGTATTGAACAAAACCACACCCAAGAATTTCTTTACTTCTCAACGAAATATGGTCAAAACGTTGGATTTTAAAAACATACCTTGCCGCATTGTTAAACGCCACAAGGAGCTTATGCTGCGATTGGGAATCAAGCTGACTAAAGACAACATCTGAAAAAGTAATATGTGGCATTATTAGTTGTACTACAAGCCTACGACGAGTTTCAAGAGGGATAAAGTCTGAGGAAGCTCGTAAATACCGCAAAGTACCGTAGATTTTACTTATAATGTAATTAATATGGTCAATACAGGTTAATCTAGAGTTAATTATGAAACCAAGGTTTTTCACTTTATTCACAACGTTCAATTTATCAGTTCCTATTGACAAAAGTGGAATATCCACAAAGCATGAATCATTCCTTGCAATTGTTAGCACTTTAGATTTTAAAGGATTGATATAAAGTAAGCTGGTGACTGCCCACTTGTTAAGCAATGCCAGATCATAGTTTAATCTATATGCTAAGTCTTCTAAAAGACCAGTAGGTCGAGAGAGGTATAGCTGAATGTCATCAGCATAAGCATGAACGGTTGCATATTTACAAACAGAGAAGACGTCATTTAAAAAAATAGAGAAAAGTAAGGTACCCAAAATAGACCCTTGAGGCACACCGGCAGAAACAGAACAAAGAGACGAACAATTATTACCAACTTTAACCTGTTGCATTCTATTATCTAGGTAATCTAGGTCATAGGCTATTCTAATGTCATCCATTTTTTTCATTACTGCTGTCGAACAACTGTGACCAGAGCGAAAGCCAGACTGCAATGGGGATAAAAGATTGTTGACATGTAGGTACTCAGAAGTCTGATCAGACATTATTCGTTCAAAAACCTTACTAAGAGCAGGGAGTATACTAATAGGTCTGAAATCTTTGGGATCAGAGACAGAAGTAGATTTAGCCACAGGCATGACCGTGGCAATCTTCCATAATTCTGGGAAACGGGAGCAAGTAATACAGTGATTGATAATATGAGTAAGGGGCGCTAAGATAAAGTGAATAACTAATTTGATAAATCGGATTGGCATTTCATCAATCCCTACTGCATTGGAATTAATTTTCATTATGCATTTGGCTACATAATCCTCACTAACAGATGAGAATTCAAAAGATGGCAAGGAAAAATTAGTTTCTTGTGCTGTCAACACGCCATTGTTGCCATTAAATATCCTGTTTGAGGAAATGTCCCGAGAAGGACTTGGGCACCCATTTGCCAAAAAGAAGCCATTAATTAAGTCCGGATCCAAATTACAAACACTAGGCTCCTTACTGAACACTCTATACTTTTTTATGTTTTGCCATAACTGTTTAGAGTTTAACCCTGTATTAAACTTACAACTGAAGAAGTTTGTCTTTTCTTGTCGAACCATGAGAGAAGCATAATTTCGAGCTCTCCTGTACTTGTCCCAGTTATCGTTTGTTCGACTATTTTTCCACTTAGAGTGGAGTTTATTTCTAGCTTTAATAGCAGACAATACACGATTTGTAAACCAAGGACATGAGTTATTAGAAATTTGAATTGAGCGTAAAGGCACATGACGGTCAAACAGGACATTTAATTGATTCATGAGAACTCTAAGTTTATCATCCACCGAGATATAAAACCAGCAGTCCATCCAACTCATACTAGATAATTCATGACTTAAGGCGGATAAATCTATTGATTTGTAGTCACGATAAGAGAAACTGACCTGAGAATTTTTTTTTAGATTTATATTAAGACAACAAAAAAGTAAGTCATGATCAGACAAAAAACTCATTTGATCAAACTTTAGAACATAAGAAACATCAGAAACTAGACAAACATCAAGCAAACTAGGCTCACAGTCTTGCATATAATGAGTGGGAACATCAGAATTCACAACTTTCAAGCCACTCAACGATGACAGGTAGTAAAAATTTTCTGTAGCAGAGTCATTCCGTAATAAATTAATATTAAAGTCCCCACAAACAAAAAAGAAATTGTAGTCAATGACTTTTGCAGAAAGGTCAGAAAAAAATATTTCAGGATTAATGCATCTATTAGGGTTGTATACGCAAGAGACGAATATTTTTTTATGATTATCGAAGACTTCAACATTAATAAACTCACAAACATCATTACATTTATTCACAAACTTAGCATTGAGACTAGACTTACAATAGATAGCAACACCACCTCCCCTTCTACCACTTCTGTCATTTCGGAAAAGTCTAAATCCATTAAAGTTATAAAAAGAATCAGGAATATCCCTCTTGAACCAGGGATCCCATTTTCAAAAAATTTTGATGGAGAACTCTGTAATTCTTCGGTTTACACTATTTATGACAACTTTTTTTACTAAAAATATCATGGCAAAAAAGTTATCACAAAAGCTGACGGCTATCGCTAGAGCCGAAATATTTGGGGAATCATCATAACATAAACCAAAGTTTATTTTGAGGGGGTGACCGGACAACTTTTTTTTGTGAGGAGCCTTAATGTATATAACTTTTTTCACAGAAATTATTAAGCTGTTGGACATTGTAAAAAATATAAAAACAACATTAACATCGAAAAATCAAAATAGAAAAGAGCCAAGCAACCTTATGTCATCATCACAATTACGTTTTAAAGAAGGTTATTCATGCTAAATAAATAAATTTTTTAATAATCATACCATTTTTTACATTATTAAACAAAACAAACACAATGATTTGTATATTTTGCATTTGAAGATACAACTAAATACTTTCATTTTAACATTTCAACTTTTTAAATGGTATTTAATATTTTTATCGCAGACAAAGCATTGTGTATTTGCTAGTTTATAGTAAAAGAAAGAAGTCGTAAAAAAATGGAGGGAGTTTTAAAAAAGAAAATTAAATGGCAAAATGCCATTTCATTTACTCGTAAAACATTGCATTCTCAACTATCTAAGCACTTTTCACAAACGGATGATGAAAAAATGTTATAAAAAAACAGCTGTTGTCTCGCAATAGCAAAATCACAATACTAAAGGTGTGCTCACAAAAATCTATCCTGTAAAAACGCATTTGCAACGATGCAACAAGATATATCAACAATTAATATTTAAATCTCTCATTTTTCAGGCACTGTTGTTTACATAAATTACATGTATGGTTTCACAGTCATTTATGTAATGGTTAAAACATATTATTTGGAAGTGCGTGTAGGGTACATGGGTTACACATTTATTATAGAACTTTTCGTAGTGAACGGACCTTAAATTGTAAAAAATTTAAATGCCAAAAATACCCTATCTGTAATCTCTACTTTGTCATGTAATTTTTGTAACGAAAACTTGGTTCGAACAAAGCGTTAGAAAAAAAATATGATCATTTCATCAATACCTGGAGTACTGAGTAACAACTCAACTTTTCCAGCATTAACTGCGCTCTGAGTATTTATTTTATTTGAACTTCGGCGACTATTTATTACATCTAATAGTTACATATAGATTTTAATACTTTCAGAATACGCAGGTCTAAAATGATTTTTTAGGTTGATCTCTTTTCTATTAATTTTAAAGTTTTCTAAGTGTAATATAAATTAAAATGCACAAAAAACAAAAATAAAAAAATTAATCTGTCTCATTAAAATGTCTCGATAATGTTTTTTTTTTAAATTTTGGAGGATTTTCTCACAGAATTGACATCATCAAATGTGCAAATGTCAAATAAAAACTTTGATAAAGATAAAAAGAGTTGAAAAATAAATTAAAAGAAATTCAGAACATATTTTCACAATTTAATATTTTCATAAGTTAATTTAGATTGCAATTTGTGATTGATACTATTAATAATAAATGTTTTCTAAAAACATATCTCAACGAAAAAAGGAATTCACAGGACCACATTCCTGCTAGTCTAAAATTTTGTATTTGTAATTAATTTGATATTGCAGTTTATTCTTGAGATCACAAAACATAATACATTTAGCAAACAAAAAAAAAAATCATTCTAAATTGTGTATTGTATTTTAAAATTTAAAATGTTGTTCTTGTAGTAACATGCAACAACATTTCTTAACAATACACATTTTTTAACCACATGAAAATTAGTTATTTTCATATACTAAAACTGAGAAAAATTATAAAAAAATACATATCGTCAGTGTTATTCTAATACCTCGTAACCCAGAAAACCCAACTTTTCAGGAGAGCAAAAAAAAGTCACCAATGCGAGATATTCCATACGAGATATTTGACTTTAAATGACTACAGCACAACAACTATGGTATTGCGAGTTATTTTTTAATCGATTCAGCGCACTTTTTACTAGGTGTTATATCCCTAAAAAATGGGTTGCGAGGTTTCAAACCGACGATTTACTACGAATATGTTCAAAGCCCACAACGTATGTTATACTTTTTTAAAAATATAAACATAACTATAATTTCGGAAATGAATGCTTGATTTGATTTTTTTAGCTCGATTTGATAGTGTAATAATAAAAGTGTGATTACAAAATAAAGTAAAATATGTAACAATAATTAAAAGTGTCACATAAAATAACTAAACAACATAATGACATGGTTTTGTCCACTGACTACTACTGTCAGTATAAATAAAACAGTCAGACAAATATTTATGAATATGTCGAGCAACCGACGGCGACTTCGAATGAATGTTTTGCTATTGTTGTCTTGAAAAGATTTTATTCATTCTCTGTTGGTAATTATTTCGTTAATGACTGTTCAACAACTGAGATAGTGGCAGCAACAAAATGTCCCATTAAAAGAGCAAAATTGTAATCAAGAGTACTTATTGCGAGAATTTCCCAAAAATCTTGTACATATATTAGTGTTTTTCTTACACTGGGCCAAAAAAATACTTTTAAAACAAATACTTGCAACTCTTAAGTAAATAGTAAAAAAGAAAAAAAAATTAAATAAAAATTGCACATTTGAAATAAGGAGATTTTTAATTTTGAACCACTCTTGAAATTAAACAAATATATAAGTATTTTCTCTAATAGTAAAGTTGTTTTCTTGAGAATTAAATATAACATGACAAGCATGGTAGAAGAATACAGCTAGATGCAAGAGATGAGAGCATACTGCCGTAAATGTCAAAACGAAGTTGACAGCTCATATAAAATACGAAAGGTGGAATTGACAAAATGGAAACAAAGTTCAAATGCTAACACTTCTTTGTTGTTTGCATAAAAATTAGTAAAACATGCTTCTTTGTGGTGTTTTTATTAATATTAAATTAATTTAAAGATGATTAATGACAAAGTGTGTTGAAAATTAAATAAAAAAACTATGAACTGCAAGCAGGGAGCGCAGCAGCAGAAAAATTTCTCGAACACGCCATGTTCCATCTTTACTGCATGGGCTTTTCAACCCGAACATGAAAAAATGGTTAAATTTCTTTATAAAGGTGAACGAGGCACAACACGCACTTAAATTTCAAATTAAAAAGTTTCTTTTATTTTACACAACACAAAATTCCAAGTGCAATAATTAAATTTTTATTTCTTTCCTTTTGTTTGCATTCGCTACACAGCTGACTTTGACAGACATGGCAGTATGAGAGAGAGAGAGAGAGCATGTTCGGTCAAGAATTTTTATACTTGTGCCAACAACTTAAGCATTTTTTACTTTGTGGGTGTTCACTCGTAAATCAAATGACTGAATGAATCAAAATTTTTTGTTGCTTTCCAAGATTACATTTATTAAATCTTGATTAAATTACTAAAAGATCGGCTATTCAACCAAAAAATCACGTGTAAACAGACACACAAAAATCAAATAATTCAGAAAAATTTAAAGAGAACAAAAAACGCGATATTCTTCAATCATTTGATTGACGTGTGAAATACACCTTTGCGAAGATTAAATGGTAGTTTTGAGAACGAAAGTTGATGTTATCTTATTTCAATATTTATTTTAGCAATGTAATTATTGAATAGGGATTGTCCACTGCAGCCATTAGTGCATTTATTCACTGGACGTAATAAAAGTTATGCACAGTCATGATATTGGCGAAGTATTTCATCCAAGGAAAATGATCGGTGAAAAAATAAAGTTCCGACACAATCTACAAAATTGGCGCATTCATTTAAGGGGTATGAACAGTGTAAACGTCAGAGTTTCAGGTGTGTTTTGTTTATTTTATAAAAAGAAATAGGTTTAATGGATTCATATCGAACTTTCTACACATCTTAAGTGCATTAATAAGTACTTAAAACAAATTTTTAATGGTATATTTTTGCGTAATGGTCCTTTGAAAATGGCACCTCTTTAATCTGGTCTCTGTGGCGTTGTCAGCAATTTGTTCAAATCCCGAGATTATGACCTGATTGGGAATAACTGAGTATGCCAATAAGCTCTACGACCGAAAATTAAGTTTACGTATCTCGGCGTTCTTGTGAGTCTTTACAATTGCTGAAAACTTAGCTACAGTGCAATTTATGAAAAAAATGTGAATTTTTTATTGCACGTAAAAATACCTTTTCATTGAACCCAAAAGTAACAACATCGGTTTAGAATTCGCAATATGGCAGCAGTTTTTATTTGTTTTTGTTGTCAAACTATGATTTCCATGTATATTAGGGCGGGTCGATTTGAAGGGAGTGAAAAAATTAACCAATTTCCCTATGATTTCCGTATTCTATGGGTTATTCCATGAAAATTTGCCGAAGGAACCATACCTCTATCGTTAAAATCGAGTCCCCTACTTTTTGTTGGTAGATTTTTTCTCAAATTGACGTTCGTATGAAATATTACCTACACGTTCACATCCATAACTCAAAAACTATCGATTGGTTTAATCGCCAGTAGACGCGTTGGAAAGGTGAGCTCATTTTAATCAATTTATAAAAAAATCTCCAACATTGGTCCAACGGTTCAAAAGTTACGGGCATTTTTGTCCAAATTTTGGACCATTTTTCCCTTTTTTTCATGATTTTGTCCAAGAATATTACTTTCATGGCCATTTTTTTGGCTCAATCCATTATTTAATTCAATTTACAATTCAAAATTAAGAGTTTAAGCTCAAATTTATCGAATTCGGTTGATTAATTCATGCGATATGGCTAAAACAAAATAACACATAAAACCAACTTTTTGATTTTTTTTTCCCTTTTTATTTTTTTTTTCTACAAAAATTCAAATTAAGAGATAATAAAGTATCTATCAACCTATTATTAAAAAAAATATTCAATTTGAGTGTAGTAAGAGACAAAATGTGAAAAAAAACATTATTTTTTCTGAAAGTCTGATAAAAATGGTCCAAAATTTGGAAAATTGATCAAAATGAGCTCACCTTTCCAACGCGCCTACTGGCGATTAAACCCGATCGATAGTTTTTGAGTTATGGATGTGAACGTGTAGGTAATATTTCATACGAACGTCAATTTGGGAAAAAATCTACCAACAAAAAGTAGGGGACTCGATTTTAACGATAGAGGTATGGTTCCTTTGGCAAATTTTCATGAAATAACCCATAGAATACGGAAATCATAGGGAAATTGTCGAAAAATAAATCGACCCGCCCTAATGTATATGTTTGCTACCATTCCGTGAAATCTCAATCGATTTTGGTTATCTTTAGCTCGTTGGAAAGACAATATGATGAGCAATGTTGCAATAAAGAACTTTGCAAAACAAAAAAGTTGCTTTGGAACGAACAGTTTTTTATTTTTAATAAATATGTTTATGTGAATATGTACGTGCATGTTGTGCAAATTCACTCAAATATAAAATTCCGCATCTTCAGCTGTAAAATATATGATTCTACCATTTACGCTGTTTTCCACAAAAAAGCCCAGAAGTTGCGTTTTCATTCGATGTTCGCTAGCGCCCAATGACTGATCGAACTTTTCACGTGTTTAGTGTAAAGTAACATTGCAAAAAAAAAAATGCTAAGCAAAGTTTATATTTAAGTATGGAGCCATCAACTTCAGGCATTTAGTTAACTTTTGGTGAAAAAGCTTTGGACAAATATGTATTTAAATACCTTTTTTTTGTGAAGTTCTGAAAATTAGCGTTTAAGTTCATATGGGTAATTCCTTCAAAAGTACCCTTTTTACTTTAAAAATGGATAAATGCAAAAGTAAAACTTGAAGCTAGAATTATGGTTTCTTTATACTATTTGGCCCCAAAGTAAGTAAGAATATTACGTAATAAAATTGATTTGTATGCATTTTGTGTTTGAGTGGTTACAGGAGTGACACAAAATGTCAGGAATGACGGTTATTGGAATGACATAATTATCTTATTTGAAGATCGCAGGCATTAGAGAAAACTAAGCCACTTTTCCGCACGTTTTTATCATATATTTGATAGCTATTTTAAGGTAAGAATACGCAGTTGGTTACAGAAATTACAACTTTTTTGTTTTAAATATTAATAATATAACAAATAAGTTTATTATTACACTTGAGCTTTGCACTCAAAAAACACTGGTGGATTTTTGAAACTTGAATATAAATAGTGTAAAAAGCTACACTGTGTAAGACGGTATTTGTCTCTTAGTTTTGCTCACTAAAAGCCTCGAAATAAAAGAGTGGTAAAATCGAGGGACTTATAAATGAAACAAATGTTACACAAATTTTTTACTTATTGTAAATGGCAGAAAATGCACACGGTATGCGTAATATTTTGACCTTGTCATCTTAGTAGAACATGAAGAAATAATAATTGCGGAAGCTACACTCTCCAAATTGCTTTAATTTCGATCGAGGACAGGTTACAGGAATGACATTTTAGGCCCATTTTGAGCATTTCCACTTCCAAAATTAACTTTTTATTGACCTGTTGCTTAATAAACTTAAAAAACCTTTTTAAGAAAGCTGAAGTATTTTAAAGTATCTAAAATTGAATTGCACATCATAACTCTCCCTCCACATAGAAAAAAACTAAGTTGTATGACGTATAATTTTATAAATAATCAACATAGAGTGATTAGTGCTGAACTGAAAATAAAAAAAAGCGTAGGTCGAAAAATGGTTTTTTGATGTGGATTGTGTAAGTGGAAATTTATAGTGGACAATCAGAAAAATTTGCTCGATATTATAGGGTTGATATAATTTTTATTGTATTGAAATAAAAAATGTTAAAATTTAAAATAAATATAAAATAAATAAGCAAATTTTTCTTCTGTCTAGTAAACAATTTTCGTTTGTTAGGCCAAAATAGACCTATGTTCAGAAAATGATTTACTTGATTCAAGAAAATTTATTTTCTTAAAAAGAAGTTCTGATATTAAACAAAATGGTCCAATTATAAGAAAGCTATAACCTAGGATCAAGCAAAGCATTATCATTTCTAGAAAAGAGCATAGTAGAATAAAGAAACAATATATTAAAGTTTTAAGAAATAACATTTTCTAAGATTAAAACACATCATATATTCTCGTTACAAGAAAAATAATGCTTGAATTGAGAATTTTATGCATGACTAGTATTCCCCGGCAGACGTTGTCCTGCTACAGACCGCCTTACTGCCATTTACGAAAATGTCAAGAAATGCCAAATATATTCACCATTTTCAGTATAGTTGCCGAAAGTAACAATATGAACTAAATTGCCAAATTTTAGTTTAATACTATCAAAACCGTGCGAAATATAGCATTTTTGTTAATTTGTAGGCGGTAAAAAGGGGTGCGGCAAAATAATTTTTCTTAAACCATCTCATACTCGTAACAAATCGACTGCCAAAATTTCAGCTCAATTTAGCCTAAGCCTGGCGCGCTTTGCTTCACTCCACGCTGACCCCCCGAAAAGTGAGTGTAACTAACACAGTGTCTACGCTTACAATATTTGATTGCCTACGAACTGTCAAATTGAATTTCATCATCAATATCGCAAGTGTAGACCACTCATATCATGAAATTTATATCTTGAAATATTTTTAGCTTTCTGGCTAGGCTAAAATTTACAATACTTGACTTTTTCTCTCCTTGAAGATTTTAATCCTTAACCCTCCGTTACCAACGCAGCGTGGATTACACCCATAAGTTACGAAATATGGAAAAAAATTTATTGATAGTTTAATGGTGCGAACATTATATCAAATGTAATCTCTGTTTGTATATTTTGCTATATTTTAAAACAAAATTTAGTACTGTTTTTTAAACTAAATTATAAAAATTACTCATTTCAAAAAGTGTCTGGGTGTTTTACACCCACGTTAGTAATGGAGGACCAAGAATTTCGAGTGGTTTACACCCACGTTAGTAATCATGTTATATTATTTACTATAAAAGTGTGATTTGTTTCTCAAGTAAAATAAAAAAGGTTTTAAATAAAAAACCTCTCCTGAGCAACACAGGAAATTCAAATTAAAGATTTAAACCATTGCTCGACTTAAACAGCTTCTACGATTTCGTCACGTTATGTAAATCAATATAAAAAATTTTTAAGAATGCGGACGTGTTTGTGCTTGCAAGATCTCATCTCATCTTTCTCAACACTGTGAATTTAGATTTAGCCCAGTGGAAATGGT
Organism: Dichetophora obliterata; assembly: GCA_963920525.1. NCBI lineage: Eukaryota > Metazoa > Arthropoda > Insecta > Diptera > Sciomyzidae > Dichetophora > Dichetophora obliterata. Next base: position 126,881,089 of record OY986439.1, read on the forward strand.
CGAATTTCTCGTTGTAATTTTAACGGAACATTCAATATTGTTCTATTGTATTTGACTAGCCATTTGACAAAAAATTTGAACATTTGAACATTGTTTTTTGTTATAATATTTTGCAATAATATGCAATTATTGCATCATTCAATTACTTTTGTAATGGTCCAATTAGATATGGCTTAACAAGTGTAACATAGAAATCTGTTTAAAGGGATTGACGTGAATCTGATTATGCACAACGTGGCAATGCATGGCAGTGCTCAGATAAAAACAAAAATGCATATAATATGGTGTAAGAAATCAAGGTGCAAGTGACGTCAATGTCGTTTGCTAAAACTGTCAAACTTATGAATGAGTGAAATAGACAGAAAAGTTGATTTTGTATGGTTTGACAACTTAAGTGTTTTATTTTTACAACAAAAATTAAAATTCACCGTCACCTTGTTTCCTTACAAATTGGGTTTGTAACATACATAAGTCTTAAAGTCTTTAATATAGTCTTATTATTTCAATCACATGTATTTTGCATTTTCTGTTGCCGTTTTAAAGGAATATTACTATAAAAAGTTAAGGTAGGTAGATGGTAAAAATTTTTTCGCAAAACTTATTTTTGTATATATTAATACAATTACTGTACAAAACGTTCATTTTTGGGTACAAATTCATAATTACTGTATTTTACTCACTAATAACTGTTTGCCTGTACGGGGCTTAAAATTACTGTAAAATACAGAAATTACTGTACGTGTAACATCAGTGGACACAACCTTATAAATGAGCCTTGGCTGAGCGTAATAAGAAAAGAGAAGAGAGCAACATGGAGTTAAATGAAGCGCTTGCAACACAACAACGTGAAAAGAAAAAGACTAAACAATGCGTGGCAGCTGGGATGATTTCTTAAAAACTTAATACTTAAAATAAATATACATATAATGTAAATTTTGGAAGAAAAAATTTTAAAATATCATATTTGTAACACAAATATGATATTTTAAAATTCTTTTCATAAAAATCGGCCCAGTCTTTTTGGAGTAAAGTGGTAACTTCAAATTTACACTTCAATTTTATATAATAGTATTGGTTCAATAAGTGAGTTCAAAACGCAATAAACAAGCGAAATAAACTACACAGTTTGTGGAAAAAATACCCCACAGTTGAAAAATGGGAAAACACAGATTAGCTAGAAACGAATCAACACGTATCTTAAGACACTCAGAAAATTTGTATTTCTTCTCCAAACTTAAAACATCTCTTTCTTCAAAAGATTTGTGAAACAATGTCAAAAATCTTGGTATTTGTAGCAAAACAAAATCTGAATGTCGTATTGACCGTGATCTTCTTAATAATTTTTTCTTGTCTGGCACGCAGAACTCCATTTATATAAATTTTTCAAATCCAACGCAATATGTTGAACAAACGTTTGAGTTTTCTGCAGTAAGTGAAAGCGATGTAGGAAAATGCGTTCAAAAAATTAAATCAAATGCATTAGGAGCAGGTGGAATTCATATTAAATTTATAAAAGAAATCTTACAATTTATTCTCAGTCCACTGACACATATTATTAACCACTGTTTCACAACATCTTACTTTCCAAGTTCTTTTAAAACTGCAATTGTTTTTCCTGTTGTCAAAAAAACAGCAGTGAATGAGCCCAATGATTTTAGGCCAATTAGCATTTTGTCGTCATTATCAAAAATTTGTGAATCTCTAATGGCTTATCAAATATCAAGCTACCTATTGCAAAATGGTGTTACTCCTGAACAACTATCTTTCCTATCGAGTACAGACAGTTAAGGTCTGTGAAAATTTTTCGAGTCTTTCGTCTGTTTGCAGTGGGGTTCCTCAAGGATCGGTACTAGGTCCTCTTTTATTCTCCATTTTTACAAATGATATTTTCAGCGTTTGCAAGCATTCGTCCATGCATGCTTATGCTGATGATATTCAGATATATCTCTCACGTAGAACTGGTCTCATGGAAGACCTGGTATTCAGGCTTAATGAGGATCTAGAAAGTATAAGTCAATGAGCTGTTAGCAATGGGCTTCAACTTAATGCTGCGAAATCATTTGTACGGGTTGCCAATATTCGAAGCGCCCATCTGGCAACACTGTAACTTTCCGCAGTGATGCCAAATCGACTAATGGCATACCGCGTTTGAAGCGTCATTCCAAGCAAATGTTTACAATGGAACAGTACACGCCACGCGAACGCTCTAAAATTGTTGAAATTTACATTCAACAAAACAAGTCAATAGTGAAAATTCAACGTGCTTTCAAAAAAATAAATTAAGTGAAAAGTGCGCCTTCCAAGAAAACAATTTATCGTTTGTATGAAAGATTTACAACTGGTAATACTCTTGGTAACCCAAAGAGGCCAAATAAAAAGCGACCAAGGCGATCGGATGAGAATATTGCAGCCGTACGAGCCAGTATTGAGCAGTCACCAACAACATCCCAAAATCGCCGTTCTCAGCAGCTCGGCATTCCCCGATCCACTTTACAACGCATTTTACGTGTTGATTTGAATTTGTTTCCGTACAAAATTCAATTGGTAAACAAATTGTTGCCTACCGATAAGCCACGTCGATTGGAATGGGCACAAAGAGTCATCGAAATGGCTGAAGAAGACGAGCAATTTTGGCATAAAATTATCATGAGCGATGAAGCTCATTTCCAGTTGAACGGAACGGTAAACAAACAAAATTGCCGTATTTATGCCACTGAAAATCCACAAGAGATTCAAGAGGTACCTCTTCACGATGCAAAAGTCACTGTTTGGTGCGGCGTTTGTGCTAAAATGCTCATTGGGCCGTTCTTTTTCGAAGATGATAATGGCCACAGAGTTACTGTCAATCAGGAGCGTTATCGCGACATGATAAACAATTTTTTCATGCCAATCGTTCGTCGAAAGCGTATCAGGCACTACTGGTTTCAACAAGATGGCGCGCCACCACACACAAGCCGCACTACAATCGATTTTTTGAAGCAATTGTTCCCTGGCCGTTTGATGTCAAAAAATGGTGATTTCGATTGGCCGCCAAGATCACCAGATTTAACGCCTCCAGACTTCTTTTTGTGGGGTTATTTGAAATCAAAGGTTTACGTCAACAAGCCAAAGACCCTAGAAGAGCTGAAAACCAACATCCGTCAAGAAATAACCGCCATTCCCATCGAAATGTTGAAGAAAACCATGGAAAATGCTGCAAAACGGGCACAATATGTCGTAGAGGCCAATGGCGACCATTTACGAGATATCATATTCAAGAAATAATGTAAGCAAATCTACTTAAACCCAATTAAATGATATTCATGACGAACAGACAAAAAATTGTGGTTTCTTTGATTTATTTAAAAATAAAATGGGCGCTTCGAATATTGGCAACCCTGTATTACCCATCAGCAAATATAATGTCTTCTTTGAAGATATACCGAACCTTATTTTAAAAGTCCAAAAGCTAAGTCTCGTCAGCAAAATCAAAAATCCAGGTTTTCATATTAAAGCGCTGATTATAATAGACGGAACAGAACGCTACAGAATGTTGAGAAATGTCACTTTACAATCTATTGCATGAGTTTCTTATGAGTTCGATTATAATAAGACGGAACGAAGAGGCACGTGACGTTGAGATCTATAGATGTTTGATTTTTCCATTGCGTTCCGTTACGCTTTGAGCAAAAACTTTATGTTGACAGATGCTACTATTAATTTTATTCTGCATTTGTTTTGTTTTCCGTATTTTTGATAAAATTTGATTGAATTCATGTTTTAAAATAATAAGAAAAGAAGAATTGATGGAATTTGTTTTGTAATAATATATATTTTAGAAAAAAATTAACTCCTCTTTCGTTGCTATTATAATCGCCACTCCGTTTGAAACCGTTTCTTCCCGCTACAATGACATTTGACTCCGTTCCGTCTATTATAATCAGCGCTTAATTCTACACTTACCTGCAGTGACCACATCAACAGTGTAGTTCAAAAAGTATATTATATTCTGCGTAATCTAAGAGTTTCAGCTGATTATACGCTAGTTGAATTGAAACATAAGCTTGTTCTTCAACTTATACTACCTATAATTACTTATGCAGAATGTGTTTATAGCAATTTGGACTCTCGATCTCAATTAAAATCAAACATAGCATTTAACCAGGTTACACGATATGTTTATGGGCTTCGAAAATTTGATCATGTATCTCAGTTTAAAAAATCCATTCTTGGAAGTGATATTATTAACTATCTCAATGCTAGAAATTGTATCTTTCTGCATAAAATAATAGTGTTTAAAACGCCTCCTTATTTGTTTCAAAAAATTCGATTTGGTCGCTCAACAAGAAGTTTCTCAACAAGAATTTTTTATTAATGCCACTCGCCTTTGGAATTCCTTACCGAGCCATGTAAGAGCTTTAAGGGAAATAACAAGATTTAGACTTGCCGTATTTTAACATTTTGCTTCTAATTAACGATTAATAAATTCGCCAGTTTTCTTTAAATCTATACTTTCTTCTTGTCACTTTTTTCCTCATTTAATTACTTCAATTTTATACTCTATCTTGATTTCTCTATTTCTACTTAATATTAAGATTAATTTTATAATAAGTATAATTGTTTAAATTAGGTTTAAGAAAATCTTTAAATTGTATAATCCTAAAAATATTATTCCAACTTGTACATTAAAAGAACTAAGTTCTTATCGTACTATAAATAAATAAAACTCTAAAACTCTAATTGTTCATATACATTGAAATAGGTACCAACATTCATACTATTCTTTCGACGAACCTTATCTTAGGTTCCGAGAGGGTTGGCTTATTTGTTTTCATCTATAAAATACTATTGAAATAAATAAAATCAACAACAAAAATTTTTTATCAACATTTCTTTATTCGTTGAGCGGCTAATTATAGATTTTGCTTTGAGAAAATAGGGGTACGTTCAGTGAATTGAAATGGGCTTTGTATCAGATTATTATTGCATTCATTAAATATAGAAGCTTACAAAGGTTAAACTAGTTGTAATATTAAATTAAGTAAAGAAATTATCGACCAAATAATCGAGAGACGGGTACAGACAAATTAATCCAATTCTCATACGAGTGTTACATCAACAAATCAAGTCAAAAAAGCTTGAAATAATGATGAAAATTAATATACATATTTGGAAGATTCGAATGTGGTATTTAATAATATATGCAAATATTTGAAAAATTCATACATTTGTTTTGCATACGGTTTTGAGATTCGTATGTAGAAGAATATTGCGATGTAAGAACAGGTGTTAACTTGACTCTCATAAATGAGAAGAGAACATTATGAATCAACGTATTTACATACATTCTTTTAAACTAACCTACACAGCCGAGAGAAATAGTGGAAAAAAAATTGTGCAATGTAATTTTTTATGACAAAAAAAAAAAAATTGAGCACTACAATCAGTCGTTCAGATGCTGAGATATTTCGCATGTCTCTGGAATAAGTTACTTACGTATGTATAAATCCTTATAAATATATTTAACTCTTACAGAAACTTAAAAAAAAGGAAAAACTACAATACATTTTTTTTGTGTTCTATAAATAGTTAAAAAAAAGGGATTTCAGCACTTGAAATGACTTTGACCGAGCGTTTTATGATCAATTGTGTTCTGTGTTATGAAATTTTTGAATACAAATGATGGAGAACTCGAAGCATAAGTTATATATCGACTCCGAACGACTTATGTTTCCAATAAGCTTTGCATGGCAGTTTTGTACCAGGGACCGAAAATAACTGTTATTTTACAACACTCAAATGTTAAAGGCGTGACGAAAAAGTTGCCGGTGGACTTTTTTAAATATACCATTATGATCGTAATGGCCACAACTTCGCGAATATTAAACGCCTTTAGCATTTTCGACTGTTGCTATAAAAGTTGAAATCAACTGGTTTCTTTTTGCCTTTTATTTATTCTGGCAAAAAATACTGTTAATTTTTACTTTTATCTAATATTTAATTTTATTTAATTTGACTTTTATTTGTGCCTTTTATTTTTTTTTAGTCAAAAATGTCAGGCAATTTGTATTTTTTCAAAGCCCGCTTGACCGACTAAAAAACTATTAAAAATATAAAAAGTTTTTTTAGCTCAAAGCGTGCGCCGGTTGTCGGTCAAGTGGCCTTTGAAACAATAATTTAACTGTCTAGTTTGTTCTTTTTTCAATGAATATCAGGTAAAAAATAAAAAAAACGTTATGGCGGATAAGGATAAGCAAGCCTAGATTTACTTCAAACTAAGTAAGGCGATATTTGTAAAATCTGCTCAAAATACATCCCGATATTGAGCTTGAAGCAATAAGACACCGATAAATAGTTTATGAACTAAACACTTTGAGTTTTTTGCAGGAATCTGTTTTTTTACTGTAAAATTTATTATCTATATGTGTTGCAAATAAAACGAAACAGAAACCTACATTTTTAATACAGTTTTTTACAAAAAAATTACATGAATAAATTTATTATTTATAAAAACCTGTTCATGTACTTTTTGCAATTTTTCACGCAATGAGAGCATTTTTGGCTTACTCTCTCAATTTTACAACTTGTGCATTTCTGCTACAAAAGTACGGGAACAGACTTACATTTTGCTTAAAACTATAATTTTAAAAACATTAAGAAACTGTGTGGTTCTTTAAGGGCTAATGGCTTATAGAGGGTTAATTTTTGAATTTTTTAAGGAATCAAACAATTCTTTACAGTAACAAAAAATTTTACGTTGTTAAAATATTCTATTCACTAAAAACAGGTGATTTGACCTATAGTGCATTGTCTTTTCTTTACAGTAACAAAAAATTTTACGTTGTTAAAATATTCTATTCACTGAATTGTACTCAAATTTGTAGAATTTAAGGAAATTTTAGTGATGAGAGGATTTTACTGATTTTACAGGCTTTGTATGGAAGGTAGCCGTGGTTTTCATTCGATTTTTACTTATTTTATACTCAAAGGGCATATTAAGTGCTTAAGCTTATGTGCAAAATTTGAAATCGATAGATCAAATTTTGTGGAATTTAAAGAGATTTTACCGATTTCGTAAAGTCACTTTGTGTGGGAGGAATGCGTGGTTTTCATCCGTTTTGGGTCATTTTCAAAGATTTTTTTATATGAAGCTTATATACAGAATTTCGTTAAGATAACTTTAAATCGACTCAGGAGGTTATGCTGATTAACAATAAATAAACTTTTCTTTATTTGTCACGTTACAAACGGAGTGACAACGTTAGAGGAGTGAGGAGGTGCAAAGTTTGGGATAAGCTTTTCTGATTGTACCCTATACTCACGCCAAATTTAAGTTTGCTTGATTTTATTGCCCAGAAAAGCATTCCCAGACCGGAATGCATCGCTTGTGCGGGTAATTTTCAGTCTAAATATCTTCACTTCTATTCCACGAATGTTTATAAATTTACATGCATCGATTGCGCTGATTATTGCTTACTTAGGGTGCAGATAATATTTAAGAAATCAAAAGTTAATATTCAAATAAAATTACAAAAAAGTTTTGCCAAAATCCAAGCATCCTAGTTGTTTGTTATAACTTATCTAAATTCGTTAATTTTTGAGTTTTAAGGTGTTTTTCTTAAGGTAAAGAAATTTTTTTACTCAAATTTTTATTCAAATAGTTGAACAAAATACAATTTAAAATAATCTTTACTATTTTTACGAAAAAAAAACCAAATTTTTCAAAACATGAATTTCATTTAAAATTTCTTCAGATAAAAAGGTGTTATGTCACAGGCAACCTCGCATTTATTCATTATTAGAGATATTTAAAAAAAATTCCTTTAAATTTTATATAACTGAATATTATGATTCCATATTGCATACTTTTTTTAAAAAAAAAAACAATATTTTTTTATTTTTGTACCCATTCGATGCATAGTGCGATGTGTAGCGTGACCAAGTATCGTTTTTCTTTTTATTTTGAGTGCTGCTAAAAGAAGAACGTAAACAAAACACAAAAAATATTATGCATTTCGACTTGGTGAGCAAATACACGATGTGACAGAAATATTATTTTACAGTATCGACCGAGATAACTCTAGAATGACTAGAGTAAGCGGTAGTTAGATATAGGAATGAAAATTCACCACTGAGATATATTCGAATTAACTACACTAACGAAGAGCATACGAATGAGAGCAAATGAGAACGATTTGCAAGAGCGTAAACCGGCTTTAAATAAATATTTGAAGCAGCAAACCACGGTATTTGACTTTTGGTACTCGAGCTGCTTGGAAGCAAAACACAAAAACCGTTTCAGATAGAAATTCAATGCAAATTTTCTTTCGGATTTGGAGATAAATTTAATATAAACATAAAAGTACACCAAACACACATGCAATTGGCATGAAATCTAGTGCATTTATATCATCGTATAAATTCTAAAAGAATAACTTCAAAATTTAATACACATTTAAGAGTTTCGTTTATTTTTTATGAAAGTAAAATATTTATTAATACCGACTGCATTTTTAACTTGGCATGATGGAGCGTTGCACTTCATAGTTTGAGGAGTTGGTAAATTGCAGATTTCGTGAAAATAGTGAAAGTTTTTTTTTGGAAAAAATTAAGCAAAGAAAAACTGTTGAAAAACACAAATAATTATTTCATTTGTTGTTGTTTTTTTTATATGTTTGTTTAAACAAAGAAAAATCTATTATATAAAAATCTTTATTCTATAAAATTGACTTTTAAAACTTTTCATTCAGTTTGTAACAAATAAAGATTGCTTCAACGTGACTTTCTTAGGGTTATGAATCGTTCTAACAGTTTTGTGAATTCACTTAAGTGGTGGCCATTGCAGGGTCACACGCAGTCCCAGCCCACAATAAACGGCAGTGACACCAGCAGCCAAATCGCAGCACAACACAGCAAGACAGCATCGTTTGGCAGTTCAGTTGCAGTGCAAAAATTGCGAGAGTCAAAATGGTTTAAACGCGATGAAAAAAAAATATTTTGCGCAGTTGTGGAGTGTGGATTTATTGTGGAAGTCCGTGGCAGCAATTGCCAGAGCTCCACGCAACAAACGACAACAATACTTGAAGGCATAGAGTGCTATAGGGTGGGAACACAGGATGAGAACCAGACGCCTTTAAAATCTTGGTTTGGCATCGTGCTATGCAAAACTGCCAAAGGTAAGCACCAAAGTAGGAGGAGAAATGTGTATTTTGGGGTAATCGGGATGGCACGGGGTAAATCGTCATGTGAATTGTGCCGGAAACATGAACAACTGGAGGGAATTTGAAAAATTATTTGTTGTGTACACATAAAATGACAACAGAAAGTGTTACTTAGAGTGTAGTGTGAGTATAAAAGAGTAAAAAGAGCAACAATACCGGACAAGGGACAAGCTACAACTGATCTTCATCTTAAGCAATTTAAAGAAAAAATAAAAGGAAACCCTAAAAACATTGCACAAAAATCCTCTTAGTTTATTTATTGTGGGGGTAGTTGAAATTATAAATCGGCACACACAATTAAAAATTATTAAAAATCAAATCACTCTCTCACTCAGACCTGAACCTACTCTGAATTTCTTAAAATAATCATTACATGACAGGTTATAATCATAGCATTATTCGGCTGAGAGGTTTTAAAGTATGATTTTTTTTCTCAAATTCCACCAAAAACTTGATAGTTCTAGCCAAAAAGCGTTTTAAGTGCGCCACTCGATAATATTTATGGTGTTTATCTATACAATGTTGAATATTGGGAAAACATTTTTTGGGTAAATCTCAACTCCTAATGACACGGTGTAACAAAATGAGAAAAAATCAAAAAACTTGGCTGTAGACCTGGAAAAATATAGCATAATTGCACACTTGGTTTTTTGACTCCACCCTCAAGTTTTGACACATATTCAAAAAACTGATTTTTGTTTTGATTTTTGTTAGGTGCATATGAATTTAATTGCATAAATCTACTGGTTTTGAATACATTTATAAATTGAAAACAATTTTTTAATACTATTCTAAGCAGACTTTTTCCACGGCATAAAACCTTTCTTGTGTCTAAAGAATTGGAAAAGTTACATATAAAATCGCTAAGAAATATTTTTTTTTTTTTTTTAAAATTTTAAACTTCTTAGGGCCGTTTTCTCAATGTCCGGTTAGTCAAGCTCTTAACCGAGAGTTAGCTAACCGTACGATAACTAAAAAAACAGTTTCATTTTCACCAAGTGTCGGTTAAGTAACTGTTGGTTAAGTATGTAATTGTGAATTTTTCAATTGTGAATACGCTAAACTGAATATCATTGATGTGAAAGTTGTAAATATCTAACAAGGATTAATTAATAAATAATTTAAAAACGCAACAGAGTGCCGAACTTAAGTGCATATGAAGAAAGTGCAGTACTCTTCCACGTAATCCCGCCTATGCGCATATGTCCTTTTTCTTTTTTGGATCAAATTCAAGTTAGAAAAAATGAAATCATCGAAATTCTATCTATTTTTAATAATAAAATATATAATTATTTATTACACTACACAGCTGTTCTTCCGATTAGCAACTAACCGGAACCTCAACTTGCCGTTAACTTAACCGGCACTTAAGACCTAACCGAACATTGAGAAAATGCTTTTTTGCTAACCGCCGGTTAAAGTGCTTAACCGGACATTGAGAAAACGGCCCTTAAACTTTGACCTTGATTTGTTGAGTATATTCTTTAATACCACCTAAATATTCTCATAGACATTAATAAGTATAAGTATAAAATAAGTATAAAAACCTACTCAACCCTTAGCGCACGCAACCCGATTCATACTCACTTTTCCGAAGCTGCAATGCGACTGCTAGGCTTGGGTAGTTCACGAACGAACTAGTTCAATTGAACTATTCGCATCATGAACTATGTGAACTAGTTCGTTGATTCTCGTTCTTTTAGTTGTTTTAGTTCAATCGATTTTGCAGCGAGTCAGATCGAAATGAACTAGAAAAAAATTTGGTTTCACTCAACAATGGCTTGATTCCGTGCTGATACAGTTTTTCACTAATGAACGGTAAAATAAAGTTTGTGCAAAAACAAATTTTTATGGCAAATATTGTGTGAAATGCCCCATATGTAGTATTTTTACGTAAATTTCTTCTATGTCCGCAGTTAATAATTGATTCGGTCATATAGTTCGTTTCATTTTTTAGATCTGATCATGAACGAGCAAACAAAACAAACTAAAAGACCTATTGAACTAAAAAATGCAACGAGCTAACAGACCTAACGATCTAAAACACCAAACGAACTATAAGACCTAACGAACTAACAACATGAACGAGTGCACGAGAACTAAAAGAGCGAACGAACTAATTGAACTAAATGAACTAAAAGAACTATATGAACGAACTAGTTCATTAATCTCAACTGAACTAAAAAGAGCGATCTTTTTAGTGAACTAAAATGCCCAAGCCTAGCGACTGCTCAAATTAATATGAGTATCCTAAATCATGAGTCGGATCGGGTAAGGATCGGGTTTCTTCGGTTTATAAATAATTATGTTTGTTGTCTTGCTGATTGATACTCATTATATTTACCCAAATACTCATGATCGTCACAAAAACTCAAATCACTCGAGTCATTTTGCCACTGACATGAAGCAGAGCGCATTAGTAGTATTTGTTTTGTGCTATTTTTTTCTGAGCACTTAGCAATAAAAATACAAGTGTTATTCTTGTGTTGTTTTTTGTTTTTATCTTAAAAACAAACTCAAAAGCGTTGTTGTTCTTTTCTTTTAACAAAAAAATACCAACAACAAATTTTCGATAAAAACCACAAACGAAATATGTGAGCTGGCATTGCTATTATAAAGGCTGTTTTTTATAGAGTGATACAAGTTAAAATCATAATAAAACATAGTAATATATTTTTAATATCAATGATACGGGCTTTATTGGATAGAAAATTTTATGACATTAATGTTTAAATATGATTTTGGCCATGTGGCCGCCACGGCTGGCGCGTACAAGGCGCAATCTGGAACACCAATTTTCACAAACTTTTCGCAGCATTTGCAGCCGTATCTCGCCGATAACTCTTCGAATGTTGATTTCCAGGTGTTCAATTGTTTGTGGTTCAATTGTTCGACGTAGACAAGTGACTTTACATAACCCCAAAGAAAATAATCCAATGGGGTTTAATCACACGATCTTGGGGGCCAATTAATTGGGCCATTTCGTGATATTATTTTTTCGTCAAAAGTTTCCGTGAGTAAATCAATTGTAGCGTCCGCTGTGTGGCATTTTGCTCCGTCCAGTTGGAACCACATATCAGCAAGATTAATGCCAGCTAATTGAGGTACGAAAAAACTTCGAATCATATTCCTATACCATTCACCATTGACAGTAACATTCTGATCATCATCGTTTTTGAAGACATATGGGCCAATGACTCCGTTAGCCCATAAAGCCCACCAAACAGTAATTTTCTGTGGATGTAATGGTGTTTCGACAAAAGCTTAAGGATTCTCCTCAGTCCAAATACGACAATTCTGCTTATTAAAGTACCCATTCAACCAAAAATGGGCTTCATCGGAAAATAGAATTTTCATTAGAAATTCAAAATCAATATCAATTTGTGCTTCAGCCCATTCGCCGAATTGGCGGCGCATACGATGGTCGTTTGGCTTTAATTCCTGCACAAGTTGAATATTGAAAGGTTTCAAGCCAAGATCTTTTCGTAAAATCTTCCATAAAGTGCAAGGACGCAACCCCAGAATTGATTGATTAGGATCATCTTCAATGCTTTCATGTACAGCGGCTACAGATTCTTCAGTGCGCACTGTTCGGCTTCTCACGGGATGCACATTATCAGTAACAGTAAATGTGGTCCGAAAACGATCTATTGTTCTTCGAATTAGCAGCTCTGAAAGACGATTATGTACGCCATAAAATGAACGAAGTGCACAATAAGTTTGACGAACAGAACCATTATTTTGATTAAAAATTTCAACAATTTGCACGCGTTGCTCTGGTGTAAATTGATCCATAATGAAATGTCAAAGCAAACTAAACAAAAAGCAACTATCAGCTGATGGGTGGTCAAATAAAGCAGTGATGCCAACTCAAAGTTGTATCACTCTATAAAAAACACCCTTTACATTGAAGGAGCAGCACTCAGAGCAGATTCATAATTTACTCGAATGGATTGAAAACGAATCTGAGTGGTTCGGGTCACGCGGCACTCGGATATAAGTATATTCTTGTAACCGAAACTATGGTAATGAGCTGAATGAGTGGGTGGATGGATGGGGTAGAAAACAGCAAGGCACTCGGGTATGATTTGAGTATCCGAATTCTGTCGGATACTCATTGCAGTTCTCTGGTCTGGATGTAAAAAATATTAAAACAGTTATTTGTTTCTCCAGTGCAAAAAAATTTAATTAATTTATTTATTATGTATTTTATTTTTTTTTAATAAATTTATTTTTTCGCTTGAGTTTGAATATTTAAAATGAAATGACGCACGTATTTTTCAGTCAACTGAAAAACTAAACGCTTTTTAGGTGCGAAATTAAACAAGCTTTTTGAATCTATGACCATATTTAGGTGGTTTCAAAGAAAGTATTCAACAAATCAAGGTCAAAGTTGAAAAAAAGTTGAAGAAATGTGAAAGATCTTATCGTTTTCAACTGTAACTTTTCCAATTCTCTAGACACAGAAAAATTTTATAACTATACCACACAAAAGGTTTGCTATTCGTCTTTTTTAATTTTTTTATTTTTAAAGACACCAAATCACAAAAATCGATTTTTTGGATATATATCAAAATTTGAGGGTGGGCTCAAAAAACCAAGTATGCAGCTATCTTATATTCCACCAGGTCAACCATCGCTATGTCTTATTCCAAGATTTTCTTGACTGTTACACCGTGTAATTAGTAAAAGCAATATGCTCACATTCCTACACTGAACCAAAAACGAACTTTCGAACAAGAAAATGTTCTTTTTCCCAATGAATCATTAATAAAATTGGTCGAATGTACGATTTCATTGGTTCAATAAATTTCTGTCCTTAACCTTAGGATACTATACTGGGGTTCTCCAAACCCTACAAACCCTTTGTCACGTTTCGACTGCAGTATTGAGTCACTTTTTTGCATTAGGAGGGGGATGCTCTAGAGGAAATTGGGTCAAAAACCTTTCATTTTACTTTGAAAGTGTAGCAGTGAATATTTTTGGGAGCGATAGGCTTAGCGTAATGTCAGTATTTCATAGCACATGATTTGATCAGTTCACAGAAAAATAAAGATTGCGCCTTTATTGACGTATTCATATGATTTTTAGGAAGTACCAACTAAGAGGACTTTACACACCCAAATTGCGAAATTTTTATTTGTTGAAAATGGAAAAATGTAAAAAAATATATCCTAATGAAACTTTGCATAAATGTTTTTGGGTTCATGAAGTACAAAACAAGCATACAAAATCACGCTGTATATTATTTTGGCTCACAGGAACGGGTAAATAAAGTAAAAGGTTTTAATTATTATGGAAAACTCTGCGGAATGAACCAGCAAAAAAAGTTTATGGTAAATCTGATCTCAATCAAAAACTTTTTGGAAAATCCTTTTGAACTGAAGCTTTTAACTACACCTTGTTTTGTTGAGTTGTTTTAAAAAAAAAATAACAAAAAATGAAAGATTCAAAACAACAGTTTTCTTATAGGGGGACCCTCAAAAGGTTGGCATATGGGGAGTATGTATGTTCAGACGAAATGTTGGGAGCGAATAAATAACAATATGAGCAGCTTGTACATTTGACCCTTCTTGTGGTCGTCTCGGGTAAAATATTAGGGGTATTCATGATGTGGTGTATTTGTGATAAATTTTTACAAAATTTACAATATTTACAACTTGTTGTGAACGGACCTTAACAAATGTATTGTATTTTTAAAATCAGCTGATTTTTGTATTTTTTTTTTAAATATTAGTTTAAATCGTCATTTAACTGAAAGAAATCATACAAAAATTGAAACGAAACACTAACTGCATGTTTATGTAAAACGAAACGAAGACTGAACGTGGTGAGAGACACGGTAAGCAGTACATTTTTCCATATAAAAAAGTATTGTTGCTCGTTTCTTACACGACGTTCAGCCTACGTTTCGTTTTACATAAACATGCAGTAAGGCTGCCCGCATAGTAAGCGCCGAAGCAGGCAGGCAGGCAGGCCCTGCGAAAAAACGAGATAGAAATAACTTTTTTCTCTCTTGTTCACATATTTTCCCTGTGCCTGCCTGCCTGCCTGTCTGCTTCGGCGCTTACTCTGCGGGCAACCTAAGGGCCTAAAGTGCGAGCTTATTATCTAGTCAAATTAAACTGATGTTAACTCACCAAAATTGGATGAAAAAGATATTTGACTAAAATTTAACACCGTACTAAAAAACCGGCCATAAATTATATTAATTTTTATTAAACAAACTCACAGCGTAGCCGGTAGCCTCCTGCATGCTGAATAGAAATGCTTTCGCGATCAGCTGATCTAATACACAACGAAATTTAAAAATAATACAATAGTGTTCCATCGTTGTATTTTTACCACAGGGTTGTATTTTGATCACTGTGCATTTTGTTTTTGATTTTTTACAAAATTTTCTACAAATATCAAATTTATCAAAAATACACAATACAAGGACAAATACACCACATCGTGAATACCCCTATTAACTTTTTCTAAATTTTTATTAATTTGTTGTATGGGAACTCCCAGAAAGGTGGCAGATAGGGGGTAGGTATGTTCAGAATAAATGTGAAAACAATTTTAGATCTGCTAACACGTTTGTCATCCTGAAATGTCAGATCAGGAAAAATTGTTTAGTTTGTATTGTTTTTTCAAAGGGGAACCACAGATGGTTGACAGCTAAGAGGTTAGGCATGGTTAGAAGAAATATTGGGGGTAAAAAAACTAGCATAAGCATATTAACTATTTTTGACATTGTTTTTATTTTTTTTTGTTAGGACCCTTAGAAGGGTGGCAAGTAGAGGTATATAGAGTAGTAGGTATGTTAAAAAAATTTGGAAGGTGAAAAATAAAACGTAAAGTCTGAAAATTCTCTAAATTTTTTCATTTAAAGCGAAGAGTCTTTCACCACGTTTTGTTTATTTGTTGGATGAAAATCGCTAAAAATTGCAGAATCAAAACGTTATATTTTAAGGAAGATCCCCCAAAACGGTGGCTGATAAGCAGTGTGTCTGTTCAGAGGAAATATAAGGGGTGAGAAAATAATAGGATCAGCGCAAATATTTAGATTTTTAAGAGGTAAATTCGGGTGAAATATGAACATTTTTTCTTTTATTCTTTTTATGAAAACTGCCAGAAGGGTGACAGATTTGGGGGAAGGTATGTTCAGTACAAATATTGCAGGCAAAAAAATAATAGAACCCACTTATATATTTGAACCTATTAAGGGTTAACTTGGAGGAGATATGAACTATTTTCCACATTTTTGCAAAATTTTTGTATGAGGACCTTCAGAAGGGTGGCAGATAGGGATAAATATGTTTAATAGAAATGTTGGGATCAATAAAAATCTAGGACCGGTCACATTTGAC
Organism: Dichetophora obliterata; assembly: GCA_963920525.1. Classification (NCBI taxonomy): domain Eukaryota; kingdom Metazoa; phylum Arthropoda; class Insecta; order Diptera; family Sciomyzidae; genus Dichetophora; species Dichetophora obliterata. The sequence continues at coordinate 126,897,647 of OY986439.1, forward strand.
TACTCTAGAGGTGAATTCGGAGAAGATATAATTTATTTACATTTTTTATTTGCTTTTATGGGGATCTCCAGAAGAAATGTTGGGGGTGAAAAAGTAATAAGACCACCTCATAGATTTGACTCCTACAGGGTTCAATTCATAAGAATAATAGGTTCTGCTCAGGGTCGGATCCAGGAAAATATTTCGGTTTGAAAAGTATTTATGTTCGGTACATATATGCACAGTAGACTGGTCATTATTTGTGCGAAGAAAAATAATTTCGTATGTTTTTCTTTAGTACCATTTTATTTTGTTCGTGTATATTAAAAATGCATAAAAAAGTTTCAAAAATATTGGACATTATTAACACGTGTTGAATTAAGCTAGAAATTCAAAAAATTATCTATAAGAAAAAAAAAAAATAAAACAGCTATACCATTTTGAACCTACCGGCCTTACGGAATGCTCATCTCCGATTTGGGTTAAATTTTGCATGGATCATCACTGACGGAAATAAAAACTTAATTTGGAGGAAAAAAGTTTGACGTGAGTTTTTTGGCGGAGTTACCGAGTGCACAAAACTTAAAAAAATCGGCAAAAACGTCGAAAATCGATTCTTACAAAAATTTATATCTCAAACACTTCTTAAACGAATCTTAATTTTGAACTACCGTTGGAAAGATAATTCACTGAACTTGAATTCCAATATAAATTTGAGAAATTTTGGTGGTTGGGGTGAAAAAAGTATTGTATAATGCTCAATCAGTTGCATTGCCTATGTGTAAACTTTAAGCTCTGAGCGACATGTGTTATTGTTGTTGTAAAAAAAAAATTAGGGAATTATTTTTAGACGCAAAGGAACAAAAAAACCCGATGCTCAGCAATTTCTAAAATAAGAACCACCCTTATGCACAGTTTATTTATTAAATAAGTAATCAGTAAACCAAATCAACTGTGTTTTAGATTATAAAATGATATTAATTTTTCTTGGCTTTTTCGCCATAATATCGATTACATTTTCGCGCGTAACGATGCACGTTTAACAATGCCAACCCATTTAATTGGTCTTCATGTGTTTTGCTTCGCAGATGGGCTTTTTTAAACTGACATACGATTTGTACGAAGAAATATTAACAAAAATAGAATGAAAAAGTCTAATTTTAAAAAAGTTTTTTTTTTTAATTTGCGTAATAATTAAGTAGCACTATATTAAGTAAAAACAATGACAGCAAGCGAAGAATTTGAAAATATAACCAAAAATATGTGCTGGCGTTACGTTACAAAAATCCGGAAGTGATTTTGACTTGGATTAAAAAATTTGCAAAACTTTTTGAATTGGGCAAGACTTTTGTATACTCGTACAACTTTTTTTTAGAAGGGCTTAAAATTACAGAAGTTTATTTTCCTAGAGATCAAATTTAAAAATCTTCTCTGGTTTTTTTTATTAGGCTTTTTGATCTTGCGTTGCTTCAATTTTCATTGTAGTTCAATTGGGTAGTTAAGTAATTAGGTAGTTAAGTAATTATGTAATTTGGTAATTAAAAACCACATTTAATATATTGGTCCTTTCCTTGCAGCAATCATTTTTTCATTATCTTTAGACAATGCCTTCCATTTTTACTAAAAGAAAAATGTTAACGAAACATTTACTACACATTTATGAAAAAGAAAAACTGCATTTGTGAAACAGTGGAAACGATTTGATCATCATGGTAAATGAATATATGTACAAATTGCTTTAATTGATAAAATTGAAATGTTTCTCTTAGATAATATCAGAAAATAATAAGTTTTTAACAAGTTTCAATTTTTTGTTCACGGTAGACTTTTCTGTGGAAATGTCCAGATATGTTTTTAATCTGTGTAGAGACGAAAATGAGCGTTCGCTTGAAGCCACTGAAATCGGAAGGGTTGACCTTAAAAATTTGTAGGAACCGATGTTATTGATGGTTAGAATTGCTTGTTGCAGTTGTTAAGAGCATCAATAAATGATTTCGCTCCTTTTTTTTGTTTGTAATCTTCGAACAGTGTCTGCAAAAATACGGATTACATATATGGTGGGAATTTCCTTCATTATACTCTCACGTTTTCCACATCGCAAAGTGGTGGGATTTGAGACTTTTTTTTGGATATTTGGCTTATTTGAGAACGTGAGGTATTTTGGGTGTTTCGGTGGGATATTCTACTGTGTCAAAACTTTAAAAGTTTAAATTCGTATTCGTATAAATAAAAACACGTTTATACTTGTTTTGCCACTCGTGTCGTATTAGTGGGATAAAGAGGGCTCAATTAGGATGCGATGGTTGTTATGCTTGTTGGTTTGGTTCGTGTCGAGTTCTACGTCTGCACTTTCGCTACTATCGAAAATGCGGATTTTTTGCATATTAAAGCTCACTGTGCGGTGTTAATCGCAAAAAATATAAACAAAACCAGGAAAAAAATTCAGTGCATTAGCAATAGAAACGGCTACCAACGTTTGCAGCATTGGGCTGGGAATATTTAAAATAAATAAAAATCAATCAATGGCACTCTAGGCTCACATAATAAACACCAGTACATAACATTTAAATACAGATTCTCCGAGAATTTTGGGGAGTTTAAACCCCCTAAACTCCCCCATCTGAATCTGCGCCTAGTTCTGCTTGTACATTTGATTCCAAGACAAGGATCATTACACTATGTATGTACTAGGGAGTCCAATCCCGGAAGCTTTTCTCGATCCCGGGATTAGTTCGGAATTGATAACTTAAAGAAGTAAATAATTCAAAACGTTTTTAATTACAATTTTTTATTTTTTATTAGTTGAAACTAAAAAAATGTAAATTAATTCATTTATAAATCAACAGGTCGGGGCGGTGGAAAAGAGGGGGTTTTCGGGGTTAAAATCTTCCAGAATCGAAATTTTAAAAAAAATTAATGCATTTAAATAATTTTTTAATTGAATCACTTAATATGTTTTAAAAAAACTCTAATCATATACTGAAGTTGCGTTCACGTGTCATAAAGTCTTTGTTAGGAGCTGAAGCGTGTAAACAACAATAGTAAAAACCAATGAATCGTGATTTATCGGATCAAACGTGATACATTTAAAACTATCCTCACTATTGTTTTCACTACCCTTGACATCGGCAATTGTAGATGATGGTAGTAACTTAATTTTTATTTTTTTTTAACATCTTAAAAAAATTTCAGGTTTTTTTTTAAATTAATGTTTTATCTTTACTACGTATAAATTTTAGAAATTCTGGGAATGAATGCAAGCACTCAAATCCTTTCCAACGATATCTAAAAAGTGAGGATCGCATTAGAAATAATGAAGTTATTTCAATTTAAGTGAAAATACATTAAAAAAATTTAAAAAAGGCACGAAAAACAGCTTTATCTTGAATGCTATTGAAAAACTGTAAAATTTTTTGATGCAGATTAGAGGAGCCTTTTCCTACTTTAAATATCTGACAGTTTATTTTTTATAACTATCCTACTAACCAATATATTTACGAAAAACATGATTTTTGGAGGTTTTTGCAAAACGTTTTAGCTCTCTGGCGGCTATCGTAACAGACAAAGTATTTTGGGAATCATCCTTACCTTACCTTCACCACAAAAAAAAAACTAATTTCCTAAGTTAAAATATCTGACAATTTTGAAATACATAGCTGACTTCCCGATGTTGCAAAATCTTCTAAAACTTCTCAAAGTCTTTGCTCAAGTGATTCAATTCCTAACAATCTTTTTCAGCCAAAATAAATGGTTTTTCTAATTCTATATTCATATCAACTTAAATTGAAATGGTTGCGTTTACATGAATAATTGTAATAAAATTTTTTTATAAAAATCCCGGGATCCTGGAAAGAAAATCCCGGGATTTAAAGGGGCTTAAATCGTCCAGGGCTTCCCTAGTATGTACATCTAAAACATACGTTTGCTATTATAAATCGTATCTTTTTATTCATAAAATTTAGTTATGTTAATTTTTTTATTATTCAAAATTCTGTTGGATGGAAAAAAGTATTCAAAACAAGTATCGATCTAATTATCAAATCTTTAATGGGAAGAAGTTTCGCTTCTGCAGAGTGTCTAACTTGAAACACTCTTTTTATTGCCAGAAGGGGTTAATATGATATGTACAAAAGAAATGTTGGAAGTAAACAATTTATACGACCAGCTTGTTCCATGACCCACTCTAAGGGTCAATCCGGGAGAGCTATATTTTTTTTTATATTGAAGTAACGCTCAGGGGATACTCCCTATAAATGTGTAAGCTTTGTGTTGAAGATATAAAGTAGTTTCGAAAGTCTTTTTTTTACATTTTTTGTGGGAAGACCTCCAGAAGGGTGAATTTTACTTAGCGTAGATTTTATAGTTTATCGTAATTAACACTTTATATTGTTGTTTGTTGAAATTTTCATACAGCTTTTTGTTCTGGATTTTTTGCAAGGAAAAGGAATGAATTGCTTTTTATTTTTGATTTTTAATAAGACTTTAAAAAATGTCTGTTTTTTATCCAACACTGAATATTGAATACTAACATTTAATTTTTATTAAGGAAACAATTTTGAAATATTTAACTTAACGTAATAATTAAAATGTTCCAATTACCATTTATAATATATAGATATAGAGCTTTAACAGGCAAACCTTAAAGTTGCAAAAACTGAGATATGCTGTTTTGTCTTGGGACCACAGATAAAGTCTGCACTTACTTTCTTTCAGTCAGTGAAAATATTTATAAAGGTAAAAAGTTAGATTTTCACAAAAGTGTTGTGAGTGGAAAATTTCTTTAAAGCTAATTTATAAAATTAAATATACCAGAGTTCGCCAGTGGTCGAATTTTGAACTTTTCGTATACATTCTCAGTTGAATCGATACAAAATTAATTCCAAAAACATATGTTTTTTATAAAAATTTGACATCACTTTTACTTTCCTAATGAATAAGCCACCAGTTCTATCACTCAAAAGAAAGCGCAATGTGAGCGACAAGCTGAAAATGGAAATATGTAGAGTCGTTTTTGTTTCCTCTTTCTACGCTCATCTGAGAACGTAAGCGAACTCATATCACAGTGTAACAAAAAAAAAACCTAACGAAACAAAGCCGAACGTATTTTCTTTTCTTTTAGCTATTTTACCATGTGGTCATTTTAGGTTTACTACAATGCTTTTTTTTTATAATTGTTGCTCAGCAAGAGTCAAGCTACTATATGTACATACATATGTATTTAAACCCTTGCAACACCAAGTGATTTTGTGGTTTTGAAGGTATTTACTTTAAGGCAAATTTATTATACTATTTTGCGTATTTGACCAATACTTTCAGCTAATATAGAAAATAGAAATACAGTTTATCCGTCAAGTCATAAACGAACATTTAAGAATATATCAAGACTACTGCGATCTTATGTCATTTAAGTAGGTGTATGTGTTTGCATAACTTATCAAATGTTTGTCTTTAGTAAGTAAATATTCGAGGTATAAAATTTAGATTATTTTTATATCATTTATTTTTAAAATGTTTCTTGTAATCGGCTACTTGCAAAAATTTATTTATACATATATATAAGTACGAAAAAGTTTTATGACAAATTTAATTGAAATCAACTACTTTAATCTTATCTAATTGAATCATAAACAAATTGAGGTAAGACTCTGGAAAATTGTGAAACTGATAATTAGAAAAATTATTTCACAAAGAAATGCAAGAACTACGGAGAAGCTGGAAATAAATTCACTTCAGATGCAGTTACATACATATTTTAAATAAAAGAAGTATAGATTTTCTTTGAAATCGTTTTCTTGTATATCAATTCCGGAAAAAGAATGTTAGTAGCGTATCAGTATTATTTAAATTGAAGTTAGTTATAGTGGTGGTAATGGTAAATTTCAATTTTTATATATTAACCTTCAAATGCATTTGACTTTTTGTAGCATAAAAGACGTTAAGTGTCAGTTTGACAATATGCCTTACAACCTTACAAAAGTTTAGTACCACAGAAAACCTAACTTTTTCGGTTTAAATTAATGTTATGGTAAAATATTTATTAAAAAAAAAATTAAAAAGTAATGTTTTAGATTGGTTTGTCACACTAGAAATATAAAATTAAAACAATTCATGAAATGTTAAAAAGTTTTTCGAAAAAATGTTGCATTTTGTCTGCCCTCTTTGAGCCATTTTGGAGAATTCTGAATTTTTTCAACTTTTGAGACAAAAATTTTCGGGAAAAGAGCACGATTATATTTTAGAGGTCATAATTTTTTTTCTCAAGAGGGTAGTTTTCAAAAAGGACAGAAAAATGGTGAGCTCCACTAAAACAAATGACACAAAATTTGTTGGATAATCTCAAAATTTTGGCTCTGCTGAAGCGCATGACACGACAGTGGTTGATATATTGATGGAAAAATTGATATTTATTCTAAAATACAAAATATAATTTTTTATTTTATGGTACGTAGTTTAGATTCTAGATCAATAATTTTAGGGTGAAACTAAGTACAGATTTGGAACCAGTGTTGAAAGTAAATATAGGAATGATAAAGGGTTTATCGGATCCGAAATTTGTACACTAGTATTATTTATCGAAACATGTCTGAATATAAGGGCACTACTATTATTTTCACACAGCTGTATGTCCGCGATTTGCTATTCTCGACCTTAAAAAAATTGCATCTTCGATATTTCGCCAAACTGGCGGTTTGAACGCCTAATTTGGCGAGATGACGAAAAAGTGGCGGTTTAAACATCTTTTGGCGATATTTTGTCGAGATTCCCCTAAAAAGAGACTAAATCCTTTTTTTCGTTACACAACACTTTTTACAAAGTCAACAATTTTCCTGTCTCTAAATCCTAATTCGCCAAGCAACAATGCTACCACAATATAAAACATTTGAACAGTTGATATCGTTTGAATTTGTTTAGTTTGAACGTCAAAATACAAAAAATCAGGAAGGAACAAGAAAATATAGAAAAGACTGGGAAGATTCAAGTTGGGTTCATGGTATGAAGTTTTATAGAGTATTTATATTACAAATATGTGGATGCAGTAGGCAATAAAATGTTCAGAGAACTCGTAAAAGTGGTAATTAGAATGCTTTTGATACCAACTAACAACGCATTTTAAAAAAGATTTTTTTCAATTATGAACTACCTAAAAATCAAGAAACGAAATAAAATGCAATTTTATTATGCAAATTTATTAAACAAAAGAATTGTTATAACTTTTTAAGTCTGAAATTATGTACCCAAAACCACGAAATTCTGAATTTAAAGGTAGTGAAGTATATTGTGACCTGCTTAAAATTTGTTAAAAACCATCAATATTTTTTTGGATGATATAGACGCTCAAAAAATCTTGTACCTAATTCTTGTAAATCCTGTATTGTATATATGACGAACGAAACTGTATTAAAATTTTATCGACGCCAAATATTAAAATTGAGTTTTATTCCCTCATGGGACTAAATCTTAATGCATGTTTGTATTAAAATATTTTCAGCAAAAATAAAAAGTAAACAAACCAGTGGAGTACGATCTTACTACGCTTAGGTTATAAGTAGTGTCCGAACGAAACCGAATTTTTAGCCGAAACCGAATATTCGGACATTTTATAATATTCGGCCGAAACCGAAACTGGTTATTAATATGAAAATTTAAGTTTTTACAAATAATTTTTTTTTATTAAAAGGAAACAAAAGAACTTACATACACATAAGAAAAAAATTTAATTTAAAAAATTATTATTTGAATATTGAAGTGTATAATAAAATAAGTGTATAAAAGTTTACTATAATAATAAATGATATAATTTTTTATTTTATTTTTGATTACAAGAGCATTGCATACTTTATATCTTCAGTTGACACTCAAAATAGTAGGCACCTACAATGTACATTTTTATAGAACTACAAAATAAAGTATTTTTGTTTTTTTAAAAGTTTAGTATTATAAAAATAGAAATATTTCGTTTTCTTTTCCTTTATTTCACACACGCAAAATTCATTTGGAAGTTTAATTTTCAATTTTTAGCTTCAGTGCCAATAAAACTTTAAGTTTAATTGCTATAGAGATGATAAAATTGAAAATGATGGTATTAAACGCATAAAATTAACCAAAATGTTTTGCGTTAACACGAGAAATCAAATTATAGGCGAATTCATAATTTTTGTTTGGTATAATGCGCTGTAATTTTTTTTTTATATTTGAATTAAATGACTGATGCAAGAAGTTTTTACCAAAAGTTTCGGCTATTCGGCCATATTGAGGCCGAAACTGACAAAAAGGGCCGAAACTGGCCGTAACCGAAAGCGAAACCGAATATTCGTTCGGACACTAGTTATAAGTTTATGGCTCTACCAACTGCCACATGAAGCCACATGTATAAAGAAATGATAAACCATGCATAAGAACCGAACCAAGCCGAACGCTGCTTTCTTAGAGTATTCTTACATGTATTAAATATTATTTTTGGATTTATTAAAAAAATTTCTGATAATTTGAACCTTTTAAAATTCTAATAGAAAAAGTAATAAGACATGCATAAATCAAACGATTGGATTAAAAATTAGTCCAAGATTTTTGAGCGTGTACATATTATTTTATTTCTTATTCTTATGTTATCTTTTTTTTTATAATTTAAAAAAATAAATTCTGACCGTGGATTTTTTTTTAGTTTTTTGAATGGTTTGTACATGTTAACATATTAATTTATTAATAAGAATATATTTAACTGTAGCTAATAAGAGATCTAAGCTGAAATTTCTGGTCATATGTACAAATAGAATAAAAATATTTATGACGTTATGTTAATATTATATTTTTATTTATTTCCTTAAAATATTTAAAGAAAACTTTTTTAGTTGTCGACAAATGGCGGCCACTAGTACGAAAAATCTGGCAACTTTGATTGTAGCACAAACACTATACAAATGACTTGCAAGCCATATGCTCTGCTGTTAAATAGTTGCGCTCTTCTACTTTCTTATTTAAAAATTAGCACTGCAGTGAAGAGAGTTTTTGATATACAAACAATTACTGCAGAAAGAGACAGTAGACCATTCAATCTATAGAACAATAAAACTAAACTGAATTTGAACAAAACTCAACTAGAACCATATATGGGCATTTTCCATTAGCATTACTTTTCCATTACCATTAACCACCTAGTGGTAATGTAAAATAAATTTGCATTACCATTAGTATGTAATGGTACTGGAAAAAATTGCATTACCATTAGCATGTAATGGTAACGGAAAACAAATTTTGCATTACCACTAAATTTTTAATGGTAATGGAAAATTTTAATGTAATGCAAAAAACTTGCATTGCCACTAAATTTTAAATTGTTACCACTAATATTAAATTTAGACTGTACAGTAATAAAACGACGCAAATAGAATGCTTTGTACACCTTTTTACTATTTATACACAAAAAACCCAAAATATAGAAAAAAAAATATGTATTCCAGTTCATATCAAAAAATCGATGATCTTTAAGGGGGGGTATGGATGATCCTAATAAAATGCTAATATCTCGCGATAAAAAACGCCACATCGCCCAATATTAAGCTAAACTTTGAATTTTTGCAGCTTTAGCTTGTAATTTAACGGCGCTACTCTTCAATGTGAGAAAAAGCTTTTTGAATTAAAAATAGAACAGTTAAATAACTAACTGCTAATTTTTATATATGTACTACTATGTGACATATTATTATCAATTATCACTTGAGTGCTAAAATATAAGCACAAATAACAGACAAAACGTAGTTCAAGACAATAGCCAATCTTTCTATTAAAATTGAAGAATAATTTAATGAAGAGATTTTTAGTATGTTTTCAGAAAATAATCTTTATGGTGATTGAGACTCTTGTTTATTGTGTTTTGTTTTTTTTTTTATGCTACGCATACAAAAACGGAACTTTTGTTATGTCAATAAATAGATAGTCTGCCGCATTTATTTCGAGGAATCTTAAACTGAAAGGCTTAGGACAATCAGAGCTGGGCGATAAGAATTACATGTGTAATTGATTGCGGTAAGAATTAAGATTGTTTTAATCCCAATTTCAAAATTTTTTAAATTAGGATTGCGCAAATCGTTTATCGAACGATATTAGATTACGATTGCAGCATTTTGAAAAAGTCGAATTTAAGTTCATTCGATGAAGGATTACAGTAATCGATTACAAGGATTACTTTTACTAACTATTAGTGAAAATCACTGTTATTTACAATAAAGTGTATTGCAATGAACTGAATTTTACCATCAATAGCAACATATCTACCATCATGAAATATCTTCTATATTAACAAAATGTATTAATGTTAACAAATCCTATATTCTTCCAATATCTAAGGATAGCCTTGACTTTTCCGAAATGCTGATAATTACCCTTAACAACAAACAGCTCAAAATCAGCTCAAAGATAAGAAATGTAGGGGTTTTTGTGAATTCAAAACTAACGTGTACTGATCATGTCAACAATACTATAAGGCAAGTCTATTTTATGCTTAGATGCCTGCGTTTATCTTCTATGTTCACTCCCACTTGGACTAAAAAAAAAGACTACTTATTCAGGTCATTATTCCATTAATAACTTGGACTTTCACTTTGAGCGCAAAATCTTTGTTGCTTTTAATGATGCGGAAAGATATATATATATGACTTAAGACGTTTTGACCATGTTTCTTCTAGAAGCGAAGAAGTTTTGGGTTGTAGCATTATAAGCTACATAAATGCCAGAAACTGCATATTTCTGCACAAGCTAATATCAACCAAGACTCCGCCGTACCTTTTTGAAAAACTGCGCTTCAGTGTCTCAAATACAATAGAACCCTTAATTTAATTATTCCGAAATATTCTTGTTTAAACTCAAAACGATTCTTTTTCAATAACGCCAACAGACTATGGAATTCACTTCCTCTAAATATTAAATCTTTTATTAATATGAACAAATTTAAGCTTTCTGTTATGTCATTCTTTCCAAACTCCTAATTATCTTCTCTATGCTCTTACATGTATTTGCTATTTTATCTTCACCTTTTAGTTTATTTTTTCTTTTTTTCCCCCTCTCTTCTTTCCCCTAGTTAAGCAAAAATGTTAAGTTAAGTTTAAATGTAATTCTCTTTAATTATTATTTACTTTTGAGTTTTAATATATGTAATTTTCTTAGTTTTCTTATAATATTATTTTTAAGCCCTAAGCAATTTGTTTTTCTTTAATATTTTTTATGTTTCCTGTTGATGATAAATATCTCTCTGTTGTACGCTAAAAGATCTCTTATAATCTTACTTTACTAATTTAAAATTATAATTAAATAAATCTAAATAAATATATTCATATTTTTACAATATAGCAAAGACCATTTCAACGAGGATTACTGTAAAGTAAGGATTACTGTAATCCTTGCAAAAGAAAACACGAAATTACAATTAACGTAATCCTTTATCGAATGAATTTAGATTACGATTGTAGTTATCCCAATTTCAACTTTTTCGAAATTACGATTGCTGTAATCATAATCTAAGATTGTTTGATGAACGATTACTTCAATTGTAATTGCATTTTTTTAAAATTACTGCAATCGTAATCGTGTGGTAATCGTAATCCTTATCGCCTAGCTCTGAGTGCTATAACATGATATGAATACGCTGACTTTACGTTCAATATTATACAAGGCACTTCTGTAGAAGCCTTTGTTCTATACGAAATATATTTGATGAGATGTGCTCAGTGGTTTTTGCAGTTTGAAAAACGCTGGCATTTACAAAAAAAGCCTGTGTTTTAAAAAAAAAATTTACCTTTGAATTTGAAATAAAATATTCAAATGAATTAGTAATTATAATAACGACATTCATTATTATATATTAAAATAAACCAAGCATAACAATTAGTGACCAAGGTCACTAATGGTTCCTGGTTCCTGGGTAAAGTACGTGGTGCGCAAGTTGAAGAACTGCGGTAGATCGGGTTCAGAAAGAATGTTTTTTCAATTTAATTAATATTTCTGTTCGGCCGCCAAATCTGTGCAGACAATGGCAAGACTCATAGAGTAAAAACTGACAGGAAAAACGTCTTGGGAACGAACATAGGCCGTTAGGAGTCGATAATTTGGGTTTAAACATTTAGTACACGCAAAACACAATTGATCAATATAAGCTAGGTCAAAGTCTTTTAAGGATTAATAACAAAAAGCAACGAAATAATAAATAAAGAAGCAATCAACTTATTTTTAGGACCATCATAAATTACATAACATGGAAAGTAGTTTTATTCTTCAGAAAGTAAAAGTCTGATATTAACAGTCGTCGTTTAACTTTTACTTCTTCCGACAAAAGTCAAAAGTAACCGTTATTTTTTATCGAAACATAAAAAGAACAAAAAAACAGTTAATTTTTACTTTTACAGTTACAGTCAAACATTTACTTACTTACTTTACTTAGGTGGCCATAGCAACCCGTCGTCGGGTTTCGGCCGATCTCATCAGCTCTCGCCAGGCGCCTCTGCTTCGCGCGCGCCTTCTCCAATTGGTTTCACCAAGCGCGGTTAGGGCTTCCTCGACCTGGTCAATCCATCGGAGGCATGGTCTCCCTCTTCATCGTCGGCCTTCGGCCTTCGCCTCGAACACCTTTTTCGCTGGAGCATCGTCATTCATACGATGGACATGACCTAGCCAGCGTAATCGCTGGATTGCGATACGCTGAACTACTTCAATGTCGTCGTATAGCTCATACAGCTCGTGGTTCATTCGTATGCGATAGTCGTCGCCAACTCGAATAGGGCCGAAGATTTTGCGAAGAACTTTTCTCTCAAACACCCCAAGAGCGGCTGCGTCTGCTTGCGAGACAACCCATGCCTCAGCGCCATAAAGAAGCACAGGTATAATGAGCGTCTTGTAGAGTGTCAGTTTTGTCGATCGAGAGAGGGCTCTGCAACGTAATTGCTTACTAAGCCCGTAGTAGCACCTATTAGCAATTGTTATTCTTATTCTTGTAAATTCCTTGACCACTTCAAAGTTATAGTTGCCTGTTGAAACGTGAGAGCCTAGCCGCCCCGCTCCCCTGCCAGCAGGCAGCATATACTTCGTTTTACCCTCGTTTACCGTGAAACCCACCTTGGCTGATTCTTTTTCGATAGCGGTGAAAGCAGCAGTGACATCTCTCTTGGTTCTACCGATGATATCAATATCATCAGCATACGCAAGGAGCTGAACACCTTTGTAAAAAATGGTGCCATTGCGATGCACACCGGCCTTTCGTAGGATCCCCTCCATGATGATGTTGAAGAGATCGCAAGATAGCGGGTCGCCTTGTCTGAAACCTCGTTCAGTACGGAAGGTTTCGGAGAGGTCATTTCCTACCTTGACGGAGCTGCTAGTATTGCTCAACGTCATCCTGCAGAGTCTTATCAACTTTGCAGGTATACCGAACTCAGACATTGTTGCGTATAGGCAATCCCGCCTCGGGCTATCGAACGCAGCTTTATAATCGACAAAGAGATGATGCGTGTCGGTTTGCTTTTCGTTGGTTTTCTCCAGGATTTGGCGCAGTGTAAAAATCTGGTCTATGGTGGATTTACCAGGTCGAAAGCCACACTGATAAGGTCCAATCAGTGTTTTTGTATTAGTACAGTGTATTTGTACAGTCAAACATTTAAAAGGCTTTAATATTCGCGAACCTGCGGCCATTATGATCATAATGGTTTGTTGGAAAAAGTTATTTTTAAAAGTTAATTTTTTACACTTGAGCATTAAATTTTTACTACTTCTACTACTATTTTCATCAAACTATTTCAGAATTTTTGTGGACTTTTCGAAGCTTTTACAGTAAGATTAATTTCTTTTATAAAAAGACTTTTGTTTAAAGAACCCCACACAAGATGTAAATTTGTTTCCGATTTTGGATTTGATTTAAGTGATTTGGGAAAGAAACGTTACACATTTGCTGACAAACGTAATGACAAAAAACAAATTTAAAAGAAGGTCAAAAAGGTAGCAGCTTCAAATGTTTTTTTTTATTTATTGATAACCATTAATTTTGTATATTTTATTGAAAAATCATTTCGCATCTCTTTTATAACGAAAACTGAAAAAACTGCATCAAAAAAGAAACCTGTCTACCTTCTCAAAAAGCTGCAAAAATAGAATTATCTGCCCACATGGCAATACTGGACATGTTTTGTGTTTGTACTGTATTTTTCATACTAAAATTTGCATTTTAATTAAAACAAGAAAGAAAATTCTAAATTGTTTTAAGTATTCTAATTAAAATTACATAAACGTCAATTAAAGTGACACCATTCAAAAGGTCATTCTGCTTTCAGAGACAAAAAAACAACTTTTTGAACAACATAACCAGAAACTTACAATGATCCATACCATTTTAAGAAATGTACCATACCATCTTTATCTTTATCCTCTATTTTTAATACTTATTCTATTAGAATTTTAACTCTTCAAAATATTAGAAATTTTTTAATAAAACCAAGAATAAAATTTAATACATGTCGGAATACTCTAAGAAAGCAAGATCGGCGTGGTTCGGTTCTTATGCATGTTTACCTTTTTCGTATACATGTGGCTTAATAGAGCAGTTTGTAGAGCCATCAACTTATAACCTAAACATAGTGGGTTCGAGCTCCACAGGTTTCGTGACTTTTTATTTTTGCCGAAATTATTTTAATAGAAGCATGTATTAATATTTAGTCTCATGAGGGAACAAAATTCAGTTTCCATATTTGGCGCCGATTAAATTTTTATACAGTTTCGGTGCCGTCACATATATGTAATTCAGGATTTACTAGAATTTAGTTCAAGATTTTTGAGCGTGTAGTGTTAACAAAACTCTTAAATCTGGTAACGCGCACTGCAAGCAAGAATATGTTAACTGACCTAATTTACTCTCATGCTCATGCGTTTATATTCCTTTTCTTTTTCTTTCGGCTACTTTAGACCACGAAAATTTTAAAATTCTCGTCCACAAAAAAGAGGCGAACTTGACGAGTATTACATATTACTGTAAATTATGTTTTAAACTATAGGTGTTGAGATGACCTTTCCAACAAGCATACATTGTCTAAATCGGTCAAGTGCATAACATATAAGCACAAATGTTTAAAATCTGTCGTGACGCTATTTTTTTCAACTTTTGCAAAGGTGCCCTCTATATTAATTTAAAAGACGTATACACGTCAAAAATGTATATGCATCTTTATTGCAATACACCTATGTAAATAAAGATAAAAAACGTGTACAAACATAAATACTCTAATTCAAACGGGTTAGAATAGATAACGCCTCTGCAATTCTATTAAATAGAAAATATAGTTTGTGGTTTCAAGACATAACACCATATCTCTGTTCTTGAAACTTTTCTGAGAGCACTTCAAGCCTTTAAATTTGAAATATTAAATATTAAATATCAAACCTTTAAATATTTTATTGAAAGTTTTCTATATGACCTTGTTATTTAGTATGCAGATTTTCTATGATTTAAATACAAATTCTAAATGTTTGATAGTTTAAATCATACTTGATGTTAAATACAAATTCTAGTTGTCTGATAGTTTAAAATCGTTTATTGAGCTTTAGGTCAGGTTAGAACAATTAATTCTTTGGAAAAATTCATTAGAGCAATTAATTGTTCTAACCTGACCTAAAGCTCAATAAACGATTTTCAACTATCAAACAACTAGAATTTGTATTTAAAATCAAGTATGATTTAAACTATTAAACATTAAGAATTTGTATTTCAATCATAGAAAATCGACAAAATATTTTGTTTGTGAAATATTTATTCAAATTATGATATTTGAATTACAATTATTCGAAATATTTAAGTCAAAATAATCTTTGAAATGTTTCAATAACTCTATTTAATATATTGATTCAAACCTTTAAAATGTTAACCTAAAAAAATTGAAAAATTGTGACATGCTATTCTGCTTTGAGATCACAAATACAGTGGCCGACAAAAGTCTACATACCGCATAGAATTTTTAATTTCTGCAAAACTTAAAAATATAAATGAAGTGAGGCATCATTAAAGATTATTGTCAACTAGCAAAACACAACAATAAATTTTATCTACACCAACAGAACACAAAAATGCACAATTATTTGAAAAACTTAACGCGACAATAGTCAACATACAAGGTGTTGTGCCTAGCTTTTCCAAGCATTTTGTATGCCTTGTCTCCTTTTTCACACGGCAAATTTTTTTAAAGACGCAATTCTGAATGAATATATTGACACAATAATGTGCAGCCAGCTTAAGTCGATGAATTACAATAAAAATACAAACATCATAGAAAGATCATCACAAAAGAAAACTTGCCGGTACGAGCAAGACTGTACACTAGACCGTAAAAATATAAATTTCGCCGCACACCACCTAATCTGAAGCATTATTGAAAGAAAGTTTCAAAATTTTTTTATTTTTTGACCGAACGTAGGGGTCGCGCATCGACATATTTCTTTATAACTTCGTTATTTACCGTCCGATCTAAAAGAATGATATGACTATGCTGTTGTCTCAGAGAAACCTACTTTTTGTCGCTAGGATTTATTGACCTCAGTTGACCCCTTATAGTACTGACCCACCGGACCTCAGTTTCTACCATCTTAAGGTACCATTTTGATTTCAGAAATGGAAAGCCCGTAAAAAATCAACTAACTTTTTATAAAGACATTTTTAGGCAGGGAAAATTTTTAACATTTTTGTCATATCGTATTATTTTTATAAAATATGCACCGAAAACATTCTTATCTAAATCTACCATCCTAATGTACTATTTTAAAGTAATACAATTAAACCCCTCAAAAACCCATTAAACTCTTCCTAAGAAAATCATTTAAATAAAACATAGAATTTTATAGTGGGAAAACTGTTGATTAAAAACCCACTTTTATTATTCTACTAAGACACTTTCCACATATTAAAATCATCGAGTTTTAAGAGATCAAATTTCAACGTGATTGAGTATTTCTGGCGGCTCTCTCGAGTTTAGATAAAATGAGACTCATGCGTTGTTCATCGTTGACAGCAATGGCAGATTCATGTACTACGTTTACAAAGCGCTTAGTATTTTGAGAATGGCATAGATAAGCTGTGAAAATAATTAAGTTTAGTAAGGAAATATAAAAAATTAAGTTGTTTACTTTAACTGGTAATTCGAATATGTCATTTGAGTATTGCAATTGCTTTCGCGAAGAATTGTAGGCAGGGTGGCTCAGTCATTCTAAATTTTGTCCAATTGATCATGTTGAAATATGATTCACTTTCAAAATTTATAAAATTGTCTACTTCTGGACCGAACATTTGTCGAATGCAGCCTGGTGGAAAAGAGGTATTTTCACCAGATAACGGATTATTAAATTTCGGTAAGTTGTGTTCTCAGTTTTAGTGTAACCGGCCCTGCCGACATTGTGAGGTCCCAAAGCGAAAGTTCAACTATCACGCGAAATTTATAAAGGAAAAAGTAAAATTAAGTCAAGCCAGAGTTCTTCTCTTATCCTTTTATACGGCCTGACAAAGTATCTTTCTTGATGATGTTCCGACACTTCCATTAAATACGTGGATCAAAATCCGAGAATCAAAAAATAAATTGATCGCTTATTGCTATCGAGCTTGCTTTGAACTGACTTTTGTCGCGTTAAGGTTTTTATTTTATTGAAATTTTTTTGTTGCGCTGGTATAGATAACATATTTTGCTGTAAGTTTACTACTTAATAATTATCTCAAATGAAACTTTGTATTTGTATTCAGAATTTTGTATTTCCTTAGTTATACAGGAATCAAAAATTCGTTGCTACATGTTAAGACTTTTGTCGACCACTGTATGTGTACAAATGTAAGCGTCTTAGGCCGCGTTCATATTACGCGTTTTTGTCGCGATTGCACACCTTTCTCACTCTCAAACGCAGCTAAAAAATACTGAATACTGCATGTATTTCAGTGGCGTAGATAGCTTTTGGTTGTGGGGGGAGGGGCAGTAAGTCCGTAAAATATACAATAACCTTAAAAATGTTAACTTTTGAACACCTGATTACATGACTGTTTTGTGACGCCTAATGTCATGTTTTACAGCCTTACTTTGTTAAAAAGGCGAAAAACTTCAGGCAGGTAAAAAATTAGGGCTTGTTGAATTGAATCTAAACAACACCGAATTTCTGGAAGCTATTGTCACTATTACGCCTATTACGGTTCACAACACTACAGGAATTTCTGTTTTTATTGTGTGCATTGCTCATACTTAAAATAAGACACAGCAGTGTATTGCTGCGAACCGTAATAGGCCTATTAAGTTTAGTTCAATGCTCGAAAATGAAATAAAAATATATTTAAATGGTGGCACCCTTGGTAATCTGCTTCAAAAAGCATATGATTATTTGATAACAATTCAACAAATTCACTTTGATAACAAAGTGTTGAGGCCGAGAGATATTTCTTTTCGGCTGGAGATTTTGCGACCAAAATTTGGTCAAGCCTCGGGAATGACACCTTAGGCCGCGTTCATAGTAAACGCTTTTTGCTTAGCCGAGAGGCTTAGCTGAAAAACGCTTTATGTATAATCATATGGAAAAAGCTCAAAGTGTTTATAGTGCAAGCATAAAGCAGCATAAAGTTTCTTTTTAAATGCTTTTCAGCGCGTATATTTCCATCTCGGTTGCTCAAACATCAAAACAATTTTGTTTTTTCTGCTTTATTGTAGAGCATTTTTAAAAAGCTTTTCGTCGCTTTATTTTCGTTGGCTCACATAGTTTAATTTTTTTTTTAGTTTTTTAGGATTTCGGCACTTTTTTCTATCTTGCTTGTTAAAAATATTTTCGTAAAGTTTGTTTTATTTGTTGAATATTTTTTGTGCTGAACTTTCAACCGTTGCGTTGTTGTTTCGTTTTGTGGTAGTTTTTAGTTTTGTGCACTTTTTTATTCTATATCGTTTCTATAATTACGTAATGTTTCTTTTTTTTTGCATTAAAAATCTACGTAGTTATTTTTCCCTTTCTCTTTACTCTTTTCCATACTCATTAAACAAATACCTTTTATTCACTTTGCAAAACTCAATTGACGGCATTATTTTCAGTCAGCCACAAGCAGAAAGCGCGCACTATGAATATTAATAAGGTACTTTGTGAAGCGTTGAATAAGCGGTAACTATGATCAAAAAAAGCTCGACAAAGCAGCTTTATGCATCAGCTTCATCCAAAGTGTCTACTATGAACGCGGCCTTAAATACCTTAGTATTATTAAAGTCAATCAGCCTAACTAACCGTTCAAAGACTGCAGTGATTTAAAAAAATGTACCCTTTTTATGTTAGAATTATTATGTCAGAAAATATGAATTTAATGAATTGCATTATAGATACATATATAATAAACATATATATTCTCGTCCTTTAATATATATTAAGAAATAAACGGAAATAAACTTAAATATTATTATCGTCGGCCTTTGTAGTCTAGTGGAGAGTGCGCTAGACTCTCAACCCAAAGGTCCCTGGTTCGAATCCGGGCTCAGGCATGGTTCTTTTCACTTTCTTTGTTCTTTCTTTGTCCTACATTTAAGAATTATGGAAAACTAAAAATCCACAACTAAATTGTGGAAAATGTGAAGGAATGGAACAACTAAGGGCTTGAAATGCTTGCCGAGGTTAAGGCATAACACTAGCCTCGGCTAAAAAGCAATTCAAATTGTGTTTCGCAGTTGTTTCCCCTAATATATAATTCACGTATAGTTCCAATCAATTCCTCTAAATAATCTATTCCTTTCCTTTCAGGTCAAAGACCAAACCTTGTTTGTATAAGGCGCATGCCTTGGTTCTTTGATCTTTAAAAAAAAAAAAAAAAAAAAAAAAAATATTAATAAACTGTCCCACGTCACTCCGTTTGTAACGCCGATAAGGAGGCGTGGCCGGTATAGAAAAGTATATATATTCTTGATCAGCATCACCTCCCGAGTCGATTCAGCCATGTCCGTCTGTGGTTACGATAACAGCCGTCGTAATCTTACTAACGAAATTCAATATATAAGCTTTTTATTCAAAGATGGAGGTCAAGTTCGAAAATGAGCCAAATCGGATGAAAACCACGCCTACCTCCCATACAAAGTGATTTAACCAAAACGGTTATATCTCTTTAAAATCCACAAAAACTAATATAATGTCTTAAAACTTTGCGTCTTTAATATTTATTATAAACTTTAAGTATGAAATTTGTAAAAATCGGATGAAAACGACGCCTAACTCCCATACGAAGTGACTTACCCAAAACGGTAAAATCTCTTTCAATTCCACAAAAATAATCTACTGACTTAAAATTTTGCACAAAATCTTTAACAATTAATATAAACTTTAGGTATGAAATTTGGAAAAATCGAATAAAAACTACGGCTACCTCCCATACAAAGTGAGGTTACCAAAACGGTAAAGTTTTTTTTCTTCGAAATCTAATAAAATTATGTTTATTGTTAAGATAGCGTTAATTTCAATTTCTTTTTATTAAAATTTATTTTCATAACAATACTGTTTTCATAATTGTTATTGTTGCTAAACAAAAAAATTATTATTTTCAGTAAAACTCTGACGAAAATAATTTCACCAATAAATATTTAACAGTTTTCTTAAGACTTTATATATATTCTAATTCGGCCGTGGGCGTATTTTAACTTAGGCCCAGTGGAAGATAATTCCTTGCTAGTTTCAATTCTTTGAAACAATTTTTTATTAAAAAAAAAAGCCAAACTTCATGCCATGCACACGAATTCTGTTTTTTGTTAAAAAAAAATACTTTTTATATATTTTTCAAATCCCGGGATTCTTAATTATCAATACCGAAATCCCGAAATCCAGAAATTGCGTTTGAGTCCGAAATTGGAAGCCCTATGCGTCAGTTAGAAGTTCTTACAATAACGATTTGGTATTCGTGTTAAGGAAACTTTATTGTCTGTATTGTGGCGACCGTAGCCTAGTGGGTAGAGTTCGTGACCCCTAAGCTAACGAACCGCGGTAGCCCGAGTTCAATTCCAGTTCAGACCGAAAGTTTTTTCAATTGAAATAATTTTTCTGTTGAAATAATTTGAAATAATTTTTCTGGTCGTCACCTCTCTGCAGACAATGTAAAAGCTTCTTGAGAACATAAGCCGTTCGGAGTCGGCATAAAACATACAGGTCCAGTTCTCGGTCATTTGTGATCAAACATTTAATAACACGCACAACACTTCTAACATTTCCAAGGGCTGAAATGGCCAGTTTATTTTATTTATTTACATAATACCTACTAGTTTTCTAGTGGAGCTCTCCGACCATATAAGAAAATTTGATTAATTTGTGTTCACATTCACACACACACCCACACACAATTTATAGCTTAGTTTTGCAAAAGCAAATAACATTTGCGAATCTTGGTCGCTCAGCTCAAATAAGCTGGAGTCAAGGTAGAATTGCGAAAAAGAAGAAAAAGAACCAAAAGAACTTAGCACAACAACAAATCTTATATTTATCTTATAAAAAAACTCCAGCTGTTTTACGACGCTTGAACACAATGACGAAAATGCTTGAGTTAGTAAAAATTGACTTAATGTTAATATTCAAATAATTGTCTAAGCAATTAGTAAACATAAACAGCTTAATCTTGCAAGACTACTGATAATAAAGGGTAGAACCTTTCGAAACAGTCTTGACTACTGACGATAAAAGATAGCACCTTTTGAAATAGTCTCTCTTTTCTTCATAACTTGCTTGACTTTGAGCTCAAAATTTGGTCTTCATAATTTTCTTAGTATTTTTAACCTAAATTTGCTTTTTCTGATATCTGTCTAAATATTTTACTCTCTTCGTGTTCTTTTTTTCGGTATAACCTCCCGTTTGTAAAAATTTATCGGTGATGATATTGTAATGCAGAACTGTAAGCGTGATGTGACAAAATCAGATTTGTGTTGTTAAGATAAATTCTTTTTATTGTTAAGAAAACAGTTTGGCTTTATTCGTCTGTGTAGCTACATCGCGTTTTCTAGGTTAGGTTAGGTTGAGACGGCAGCCGCTGTACGTACTCAAACCATACACACGTACCACAGTTCACTTAGACCTATAAGGTCCATTGCGATACCGCTGCATACTTTGCTTTTAGTCCGAGTGGAACCACATTGAGCTCTTAATAAAGCTTGTAAGACGTTTGACGCTTGTCTTTGACAGATCGTCAAGCTCCGAGAAGAAGAATGACCCCAGAAATGTATACCTTTTTCTAGCAAGCGCGGGACAGAAACATAGAAGGTGGAAGATGGTTTCTTCCTCCTCCTCGTCTCTGCAAAAGTCATTTGTCATAACTCCCAGTCTTGAGGCATGTCTGCCTATCAAGCAGTGCCCTGTGGTAACGGCCATTAGCGTGGCTGCCTCTGGTCTTCCCGACTCGATCGCTTTGGGTTTAGAGTCAGATAAGTCAGATAAGCCTTGTTGTTCTGCATGTTGTTTTCTAACAGGAAGTGTATTTGTGAAAATGATTACCCTTTATGCTTAAGGTACTATTACAGTGTGTAAAAAATTATTTTAATTAGAAATCAAATTTTAAAATTAAAATAATTAAAATTTTTCGTTAGAATATGGTTCTCTAAGTTCTTAACTATACGTATACAAAATTTTAGAAAAAAATATCAAATACAAAATAGTTACAACATATATTATATTCATATGTCGCGTTATATTCAAGAAGCTTTAAATCTTTAATCGCGTTTTTCTCGAAACAAGGTTTTTTGAATCGGCTTCTAAGATATCTGGAGTTCTACTTGATCGATTTTGATGAATCTTGATTCATTGTGATCCTTATAGACTCTGTTAAGCACAAGACCTATAAAAAGCCAAGACTCAACTCATGCCATTTCTTATTTTTTTTTTTATTTGCGTAGGTTGAGTGCTCATCTACAACCCTTAACTCAAGAATGCACTTTAATTTTTTACTTTCAGACGCTTTGTAAATGCTGGAGACGAGAAGCCAATTGCAACAATTTTTTAAGCATGCTAACTTCAACGCCCTATAGAAAATTAACAACATCTATAAAGACAAAAAAAAATATTTTTATTTCCTTATGAATAAGTCTTCATTATGTAAAAAATTTTAATCATTAAAAGTAATAATACTAGGTAAAAAAAATTAATAAAAAAAGGTGTTTTTTATAGCTAAATACTGTAATAGTACCTTAAACCAAAACAAAGTTTTATATATAAAATAACCAAGGTTAATTGATCATGTCTTTCTTAGGCGTAGTGAGGGGAGAAAAGTCGGGCCGTTTCTACCTAAACTATAGAAAAACAATTTTTTTTTTCTGCTAAAGCTACAAATTCAAAACAGTTGTTTTTATAATTAAAATAGTATTTAAGTTTTTAGTATTTATTAAAGCCCAATTTTTTTTTATTACAAACTTCAAGGTCTGACACATTTATTATTTAGTAAAAAAATATTATGAAAAGTTTTAATTGAAATTGATTGGTAACTCTTACATGTATGTATATTGCAATCTGAGATGCACAATTCGTTAGTCGATTTTTCACCAACACTAACGTTCGTTGTCAACTTAACGAAACCAAATCAGCTGTTCAAAATGAAATTTCTGATTGGATTTATTTTTGCATTTTTTA
The DNA here is from genome assembly GCA_963920525.1 of Dichetophora obliterata. Classification (NCBI taxonomy): domain Eukaryota; kingdom Metazoa; phylum Arthropoda; class Insecta; order Diptera; family Sciomyzidae; genus Dichetophora; species Dichetophora obliterata. The sequence goes on from OY986439.1 coordinate 126,921,239, forward strand.
ATATATATTTTTTTTATAAGTTTATATTAAGTTACTGCAAATTATAAGGTCTATGTTTATTTGATAATCAATTTGCTTTGCTGTCAATAAAAGAAAATTGAGTGGTTATGAGAGCAGAATGAAAGAGAAATATGAATTGATTGCACCCGCTTCCGAGCTTTTAATTGCAGAAGAATCTACAACTGCTTCTGCTAGCACATGCATTAGTAACAGTTTCTGCGAAAACGACTTGGATAAGTGGGTTGGCCGATGTGCTTTAATGAGTACACCTCAGAAATTGCAAATACTCAAATGCTCTTGGTTCCTCCTCAAATCTACGTTTTAAGAAGGACGCGATTGGGCCCAAACTTAAATTTTGTCACGATTGGCTAAAAATCTAAGCGCCGTGGTTAATATACTCAAAAAAATGAAAAGGTGCACTTTCCTTCTACTGTTCCCTCTTTCCACCTAAAAACGTTCAAGCCGCTTTATGGTCCAATTAATACTTAAAAAACTTCAACTCAGCTGCTTTTGTTTTCAACAAGTAAGATGTTTTTAATTGGCGGCAAATTATATTTATAAGCAAATTTACCGCGCTAAAAACAAAAGACAGAACAAAAATAGAATTGTGGGTTAAAAGACACATTTTATCAGCAAATTTACCGCACATAATCTGTTCCTATGAAAATGCAGCTATCACCAGTGTTGTCACTTGAAAATTTTAAATAGTGTAACATCAAAAAAAGTGGTCGATCTACCACGAATGTGATAGAAAGACAACATTGGCTGTCACAAGACCGTACAGCGACGTAAGTTCCAAATGAAATTGAATTTTTTATTTGTTATACGTTTATCTTAAGGTTGTGAGATAAGATTCTGTTTTTATCTGTACTGTTCTAAGCTTCGTTACGTGGTGCATAACCAGATACACACAAAGCCCAAACAACAGAAATTTACGTGACACATGCCACGGCCACCTTGCGTTGGGTTACGCGAACATAATTGGACCATTAGTTCTTGCGCAAGATTTGTTACATCATGTACATGAGTATGAAAAAGTCAGAGCGGGGGAGGCATCATTCAAGTGGCTAAATGTTCAATATTGCCTAATTGTGTTAATAAACCAACCATTATTTGAACAGTTAGAACAAAGTAAATAAAAATGTTGAGACTAGCGTCCGACCGAATATTGGGTTTCGGTTACGGTCTTTTTGTCAGTTTCAGCTAGTCGGCCATATTGAGGCCGAAACTTTTGGAAAAAAAATTATCCGAAAGTTTTGGTAACAATTTCTTGCATCAGTTATTTAATTAAAATACATAAGTTTGGTTTAATAAATTATTTACAACGCATTGTACAAAACAAAAATTACGAATTCGTCTATAATTTGATTTATCGTGTAAACGGAAAACATTTTGGTTAATTTTATGCGTTCGATACTATCATTTTCGATTTGCGATTGCAATTAATATTAAAGTTTTATCTGTACTGAAGCCAAAAACTCATCATTAAACCTCCGAACGAATTCTGTGTGCGTGGAATAAAGGAAAAGAAAACGAAATATTTCTATTTATATAATACGAGTACTAAACCTTAAAAAGAAAAAAAAAAAATACAGAAAAAAATAAAGAAGAAAAAAAAATTTGTTTTGTGGTTCTAAAAAAATGTACATTGTAGGTGAATACTATTTTAAATTTTTACGGAAGATATAAAGTATGCAATTGTCTTGTAATAAAAAATGATCCCATTTGTTATTACAGTAAACTTCAATTAATTATTATAAACTTCAATATTCAAATAATACGTTTTTTATATTACATTTTTTCTTAGTGTATGAAAGTACTTTTTTCCTTTTAATAAAAAAAAAAAAATATTTGTAGAAACTTAAATTTTCATATTAATAACCAGTTTCGGTTTCAGTTTCGGTTTTGGCCGAATATTATAAAATAGCCAAATATTCGGTTTCGGTTTTGATCGGACACTAGTTAAGACATATTTACTTTTAACCCTCATCGGTCCCTCGAGACATACATCTAATCGGTCCCATTGTATGCGCGCGCATACACATATATTTTTAATTGTAAAAAAGCTAAAAAAAAATTAACAACCATTTATGTTTTGTGATTTTTTTATGTTTATTACATTCTTTTCTATCATATTAATACATTTGAACTTCATAAAGGTAGATTTAGAATGAAATTAATTAGAATATTACATATATTAGAAAAAAGTTTAATTTTTAACTTTTGTCAATTATTTGTACATTTTTCGCATAATTTGAAATTATGTTCAGCACAAATGAAATTTCTACACTTTTCACAGCGTGTAGCAAAAAGATTTTTGTTATTTTTATATGTGCAGATGTAGCATCGGCCTCGTTTTGATGTACTTGGTAAATGGCGAATCTCCCGAATTCTTTGAATAACACTGGAAGCATCATTACTATGAGGTTGTTTTTTACGTTTAATGATCTGTTTTTCAACGATATTCAATCCAAGCTCCTCGATAACAAGGCGACGACGAATATTATGGTTCGTTTTAGAATTTTTCCAATTCGGGAACAATGCCCACGAATGCATTCAACGCACTAACATCAAGCATGTTATAAAATACTGCCATTGGCTACCGATTGACTTTTCGTTTGCATGTGTACGTAGCCACTACTTGATCCATAGTATCAACTCCACTCTTGGTTTTGTTGTAGTCTTCAATGATGTTAGGTTTCTTCTTTTCACTATTCTCATTTATGCTGACAACATTGTGGTATGTAGTGAGCAATGTCAGAAATCGGTACCGGCGAGGAACATATGACAATATAACTGCTTGCAATTTATGTTCATATACAACTTCTGTATGATAAATTGGCTTTAAAACTGAAGGAATTTCAGTCCTATTTTTCCTTATTGTTCTCAAAATAGTCATGAGATTCTTATGTAAATCTTCTGCCAATTCATACGAAGTGAAAAAGTTGTCACATGTTACATTTCTGTCAGAAAGTCCTTCAGAAATTTGTGTGTTGTATGCATACCAGCTTTTTGGGTCACATAGCACCCAAATTTTGATGCCATATTTCGCCGGCTTGGATGGAATATACTGACGAAACGAACATCGCCCACGATACGGAACTAACTGTTCATCTACGGTAATGTTTTTTCCTGGTGTGTATACAACTTTCATATTGTGATTCCATTTATCGTATACATTTCGAATCGGTGCCAATTTGTCACATACCGAAGTACTTGTAGATGCAGTGTTGGCCATCGTTGTTCGCGGTCACCAAATCGAATGCAACCATGGATACGCTTGAACATTTTCAAAGACTTTGTTGCTCTAAATATTGGCCGACCAGTTTCGTCATTCCACAGTTTAGTGATACATTCACCGTATGACCGATACACACCAGAAAGCAGCAATAATCCAAAGTATGCGTGCAGAGTGTCCAAATCAATGTTTTTCCCAATCGTCTTTGTACTTTCGCACACCATATAAGTTCGTCATGTTCAAAATAATATTCTCAACCGGTTCAAGGAACATGTGAAATGCAGACGAAACATCAACTATAGTAGCAGTTGCTAATGCTTTTCGACCTGAATTATAACAAAAATTAAACATATAATGAACATGAACCCATAACAAAGTGGGTAGGTTCTTACCTGAAGTGAAATTTTCTGCACGTCGAAATGAATTTCTTCGATTTATTTCAAATGGTTGCGATGAATATTCAATTTTCTTATTTTTTGAAAAATATTTATTTTCAGGATTTGCTGCATTTTCTTTTGCTAAATTTTGCTCAAGTGGCTCAATGTCGTCTTAATCCGAATGCACGCTAACTTCACTTTCATCATTCTCCTCGTCTGATAATGCAAAATTATCGTCACTTTTGCATGGAGATTCGCCCGCTTCGCTTTAAAATCAAAATCCATTTCTAGTTCATCTCGCTGCCTTCTTTCACGTAAAACTCTATCCATTTTTTATCAAATACTTCAAAACACAACCAAAATTCAAATAAATGCGCAAACAAACTTCACTTATGTGTGTTCCAGAACAAACTGAATTTCATAAAACGAAAAAATAAGAGCGTTCTATAAATCCACACACAAAAATAAGCGGCAATTCCAGGTACCTGCTTATGTGTATGTGCGCACATACACAGGGACCGATTCGTAACTATAACTGCACA